>OY755235.1:26326244-26615792 GCA_963576725.1 Azorinus chamasolen | reverse complement strand
ATTAGCAAGACTTTACTGTGGTCTCGTGTAATTGTATTATAGAATGACCATATACATGATAGAATATACGTTATTTATAGGAAAGTTTTATATATAAAAATGAGACTTACATAAACAATTAATAATGAAATTGCAACAAACGATAAAAAAAATGTGTCATTGTGTTACAGCGAAAAAGTTAACGTGTGCCGTTTGATGTTAAGATCAAAACTAAACTGTTAAGTTCTAAGTTCGTTTTACCATTTACTTCATGAATATTCATGAAAGAAATAATGACATAATGAATATTAATTAGGTGATTTTATAATGGCATATGAACACGTGCAGTTTTGGCCATAGTCTATATTATTCCACAAGTAAGCAGAGAAGATCTGGATCCACTCTGTTTGCAAGTGTGTCAAGAGATTACTCTATCGGTTAAAGCGTCAAAGTTTGGTTGTCTTTGATGTATTATTTCGTTATGCTCCTCTATAAACGGTCAAAATGTCCTTGATTTTCCACTTTGTAAGAGTATTTATTTCACTTAATTATTAAATAGGACTCGTTCATTCATTGAAAATAACTGTATTGGAGAACTTGTAGTATTTATTTTAGCAAGTTATCGCTTATTGTCGTATTATTGGTATTAAATTGTGTTTCGTATTATTGATATTAACACTTTAAGTACCAGCGTTGTCGTCTGCTGGACACATTTTCGTCTGCTTCAAGTTAGCCGTTTATTCGACTCCTTTATAAAATGATAAATAGAGTGCCAAACAGTTTGGATCATGATGAGACGCCGAGTTACTCGGCGTCTCATCTGGATCCAAACTGTTTGCATATTGATTTCACAGATCCGTTTTCATGACACAGAAGGGTTTAAATTGTGTTTGCTTTTTGATTTGCCATTCTTGTTCACTGTACCTGTATTAACTTTAAAAAAGAGTGCGCGTCTGCAAAAATCGTAGTCTGCTTAAATTTGAAGAAAATCTAACATCCCGTTCTGTTAAAAGCAACGATCAGCGTTTCAAACAGGTTGAATTTTGAGTTACTCGATGTCATATTCGGATCAAACAGGTTGCCAATACAGTTACCCACTTCTCATGTGACCACTTTATGCCTATACATGGATACCTTTAAAAGGGAATGGTTGCTTAACTCATTTGCTCCCACGATCCCATATATGGGACGTAGGCAAACAGTGTTGATTCTGATCAGACGCCGCATAATGCGGCGTCTGATCAGAGTCTACACTGTTTGCTGATAGGAATTTCAATATAAAATAAAACGAAATTGAAAGGCACCCCTTACATAAAAAATGGACTAATCCAATATACAAACATGGAATAATCCACTGGCCGCAAATATGTAAATACAGGACTAACGTAATGCAGAAAGCTCCTGCAGGAGTTTTCTGTCAAACGTTCGTCCTGCATTAAGCTACGACAATCCTTTAAAGCACAAACTTAGACCTCTTTTGACGATCGCATTAGCGGAGTCGCAAATAGCGTTGTTAAGGATGAAAGAGAAGTTTCGTTACCTGCTTTGTTGTAGTATTTAAGTTTCGTTACCTGGTTTGTCGTGTTGTGTTATTTAGGTTTCGTTACCTTATTTGTTGTGTTGTGTTAAGTTCCGTTACCTGATTTGCTGTTTTGTTTATTTTTCGTTATCTAGTTTGTTGTTATTTATGTTATGTTACTTGATTTGTTGTGTTATTTCAGATTCGTTACCTGGTTTGTTGCGTAAGGTCCACTGTCTGGTTTGCTGTGTTATTTAAGTTCCGCTTGTTTGATGTGCTGTATAACTTATGTTACCTGTTTTGTTGTGTTATTTGAATACCATTACCTTGTTTATTGTGGAATTTAAGTTTCGTTACCTCGTGTGTTGTGTGGTATTATTTAAGTTCGTTTACCTTGTTTGTTGTGTAATTTAAGTTACGTTACTTGGTTTGTTGTGTTGTTTTAGTAACGTTATTGGGATTGCTGTGTTATTTAAGTTACGTTACCTGTTACCTGTTTTGTGTTATTTAAGTTACGTTACTTGGTTTGCTGTGTCATTTAAGTTACGTTACCTGGTTGTTGTGTTATTTAAGGTAGTTCGCGCTGTTGCTCGGCAAAAATCGAAGTTTATCCAATTATTATCATATTTGGTCCAGGTATACAGAAAGTTACCGCCGACACGACTGCGACGTTTATTTTAAATTTGACGTCGGTTGCTTAGCAATATATGACGTCAAAAGCGCCCTCTGGTGTCATCTAAGCAATTCACATGTGCTTGCGTATTTCTTTATTTATTTACAAATGCCGTTGCGTATTTCAATGATTCGAAAACTGTTTTGAAGAAGAAGAATAGTTCTTCAATATGATATGCGATATATGTTTTACAAGAGTAACACTTTTGTTCCGTCAAGAGTTGAATGTTGGAAAACCTATTTTACCGCTTTCTGATATTGGATTATTTTCGCCATTTTCGTGGAATTCCAAAAAAACTAGACGGTGAAAGTTTACAAAAAAATTATATGTCATACTCCGTTCACTTCCTAATAGAAACAAGTCAAAAAAACAATACCTATTCGAGTTCATTTTTTCGCTATGAGTGATTCTGCTAGGTCAACTCATCGTCATATTCGACGTCAACGCGACGTTGATGCGATGTGATCGTCAGTAAAATAATTAATTGCCCTATTTGTCGCTTGACTTTTACAGATAACAATGCAAAAATTTATTATTCTGAATATTTATTGATTTTAGTCTCATCGAAGACATGCATTGAAATATACTTTCATACAATTTGAATTAAAAATACAATTTATGAATTAATATATAGTGCAGAAACTAAGTTTTGGGTAAACCTTTAACAGTATATAAGCGCCTTTAACGCATTAGCGTTCCATTGAAAATCATATACAACTGATTCTCTGTTTTATTAATGTATCAACACTCTCTTTACTTGCCAAAGATACCGAGTAGCAAACATCATATTACCTACATTCAGCCTACGAATTACTCGCAAACCGTTTCACTTGTATGCTGTTTGTCTTGACCGACGGAAAGGTGTATGCTGTAATGGGTTAAACCGTTTAATAAACTTACATTTGCACTTAATATGCATTTAACAAGCAACAACGTTTTGAGAACATTTACTAATATTGTGATTTGCATATACTTTGAAAATGCATAAACGATGTAGATCTATCTAGCATTAGCGTCAGAAAACAAACAAATGTTTAAACTACATTTAATTGATTCTGTACTGCTATTTACGTACATCTATTAATTGATTATCTTTCCATGATCGACAAATCGTGTCATAATGTATGTTACATGATAGACAACTGCCGGACACTATGCAAGGGATCATAAATATAACTTAATGTAGAAAGCTGTCTACATAGTGTGAACATGATAACGCAACTACGTCACTGTTTATATCTGTTTATCTCATTCCATAGAAGAGGGATACGGACTTGCATAACTTCTGATAATTTTTGACACGCTCTTTCAACAATGCGTTAAGTGCGCCTGTCCCATATCTATCATAGTCGCAAAATGAAAAAAATAAAAAAATCTTTAGAATACGTAAAATATAGACTCTAGCAACATATACACTCCAGACGCACTTCAAATTGTTTCTTGTCGATAATGAGGGTAGCTCAATTAGTCATAATGACTAATCTACCTTGGGGCCCTGAAACAAAAGCATTTAATAGTAAATCACAGATATATATACGCACAAGAAATCAATATAAGATATAAACTCATTGCTCGCTAAGTAATGATGTGTCTGTATAATTGAAAATTGTTGTCTACTTCAATTTGTAGATCTATTCTTTAAGGACACGCATTTGGATCCTTATAAAACGTCGAGTAACTTGGCGTCTTATCTAGATCCAATCTGTTATCAAAGTTTTGATTTGCCACTAGCATCCAAATAGTAATATAAAGCTAGATTTAGCTTACATGTAACTGTTGCATAAATGCCATTTGACCCCGATTCAGGTGGATAAATGCACGCGCTATTAAAACCCACATATTTGTGACGTCATTTACCCACGCTGTCAATACTATAATACGAAAAATTATTTTTGCTTAGGTTTAGTTAAAATAAAATGTTATCTGCTTCAAAATTAGAAAAATGCAGTTAGAGTGTAAACTAATTGAACCTGATGAGACGTTGAGTTACTCAACGTCTCATCTGGATCCAAACTATATGCACAAGGTTTATAACGAATTGAATGAATGAATGAATGAAAGGCTTGAGAGTAACCCAATTAATCTAAATTAATGAATGCATGCTAAAATACTTTATTTAATGCGGGTGGCTCATTAGGTACTCCGAGGCCTTGTTAATCAGTACATTTCATACATTTATATGCAAAAATAACAATCACAGATCATAATAAACAATGTGTCCAATGCAGATATTACGCTAAACCATTTCAATAACGCAAAATGAAATCAGCATAATTATACAAACTACATACACAAAATTTCAAATAGAACTGAACCAAGCGAGAAACTTCTGTGGAAAGTTTCCTACATAGACCCGTTCCATTTGTGCCCTGTGTCAATGAATGAATGAAACACTTTATTTTACGAGGGTAGCTCGGTTAGTCAAAAGACTAATCTACCCCCGAGGCCCTCAAAATAAGTACATTTCATACAATATGACAACTCTAAACAAATAAAGAGCATATTAAAAAGGCATATTAAATAATAGTTATTAATTATATGTGTACAGTACTCTTTTCTAAAATATATTTTTATGAGAAGTCCCTAATCAGAAACTCCTGCATGAAGTGTCTGATATGGGTTTGCTCTATTTGTTATTAATAGAAGAAAAAAGTTTTTTTCTGATGAAAGACAATTAGTTTTCAGGAATATTAAAACTAAAATTTCAAGTCATACTGATATTTCCATGAATAAATAGTGTAATAAGAAGAGCAATGAGCATATATAATGTAAATAAGATCTGGAACAGTTTTATATATATTTCAACGTCGCCTTGACGTCGAATATGATGACGAGATAACCTAACGAAATCACTCGTAGCGAAAACATGAACTCGAATAGGTATTGATTTTTTTACTTGATCCTGTTAAGAAATGAACAGAGTATGACATATAATTTTTTTATAAACTTTCACCGTCTAGTATTTTTGGAATTTCACGAAAATGGCGAAAAAAAATAAATTTCAGAATGCGGTAAAATGGGTTTCCCAACTTTCAACTCCCGACTTAACAAAAGTGTTACGCTTGTAAAACATATATCGCATATCATGTTGAAGAACTATTCTTCTTCTTCAAAACAGTTTTCGAATTATTGAAATACACAACGGCATTTGTAAATTAATAAAGAAATACGCAAACACATGTGAATTGCTTAGATGACACCAGAGGGCGCTGTTGACGTCATATATTGCTAAGCAACCGACGTCAAATTTAAAATAAACATCGCAGTCGTGTCGGCGGTAACTTTCTGTATACATGGACCAAATATGATAATAATTGGATAAACTTCGATTTTTGCCGAGCAACAGCGCGAACTACCTTAAGTTACATTACCTGGTTGTTGTGTTATTTCAGTTACGTTAATTGGTTTGCTGTGGTATTTAAGTTCCGTTTGCTTGTGGTTTATGTTGTATAGTTTAAGTTTTGTTAAACTTATTTGTTGTGTTGTGTCACCTTGATCCATTAGCTTTAATTTTGGTGTAAATATAAACAATCATTTTATTTTTAAAAAAATGTCACATTGTCCGTCATTTTGGCATCACTAACAGATACAAGTCTGCTAAATTCGGCGTATTAGCTACTTTAAGAGTTATTTGATACACATGTACATACAATAAGGTTTTTGATAGTTTGGTGCAGAATTATAGTTACTATAAAGTAAATACAATAACAAACTGTGGTTCCTCAGAAAGCTCTTTGGGAGTTTTCTACATTACTTTTCTCTTGCTTTACGTTGCAAGTACTATCTGCGTAAAACCCCATCATAAGACTTCTTCTCACTGGTCGCTGGGGATAGGTTTTACTGCATAACTATTGTGTAGTTGCCAATACACAAAATTACTACAGTAGAGCCTGTCTTAAGCGGACCTTCATTTAGTCTTAGGAGTCTTAAAAAGCAAGTTGTTGCTTGGTGCAGGGCAAAAGTAATACAGAAAGCTCCTATATGAGCTTTCTGTATTACTTTTGATCTGCATTAAGCTACCACCTGCCTTACAGACCCATAAGTATATCTCTTTTTGATGGTCGCTTAACCCTTTCCCTGTTCTATGTTTATTCCAAGTTTCAATACAATGTACCCACTGAATATTCATGGACAAAATAGTTACTATGAAAGGTGGAACCTTATAGCCATTTTAGAAAGTAAAGAAACAGAACTTTCAAATTCCACTAGCAAACAGAGCAGACCCTGATCAGATGGATCCTGTAGGAGCCGTCTGATCTGGGTCTACTCTGTTTGCTAATATGTGTGAAAACACGTTTATATGGGGGAAAATGTTAAGACAGCTTCTACTGCAGATCTTTCACCACCAAAGTCACCAGAAAGCAACTCACAGGACTTGTTTGACACACCACTAACGTTTTGGAGAAGAAATTGAAAGTTCAATCTGAAACTTAAAGCCGGCGACATTGTTTTCAGACGAATATTATTTGGCCCCCAAAAGGTTAAAGACAAACTGGATCCAGGTCTTTGTCCCACATTATATTGAAGTACATGTAATGGAAAATAACTGTCTGTAGAGTGTATCTCTATTGGTAGATATATACATTGTAATTCATATCTAAGATGTACTGGTATAAGTATTCAGTAAAACCTCTCTATAACGGCGACTAAATTACATCAAGTATCTTGTACTAAAGGCAAGTGGCTGCTTAAAGCAAGATGAAAGAAAACAGAACGCTCCTATAGGAGCGTTGTTTTACTTTCACCTTGCTTTAAGTAGCCACCTGCCCTAAATACCAACTAATTAATACACTTTAGTGGCCATTATATAGAGAGGTTTTACTGTTGTTAATAAAGCTTGGTGTCTCATCTGGATCAAAGCTGTTTGTAAATGTATTCATAAATATGCCCATGGTTTAGAATGAATTAAGATTGTATTAATTTAAATCAAGTTACCCGCATTATCCGTTTTCCATTTGTACCTGAATAAAACATTACGAAACCAAAAACAACTGGTTTAATACTCTTTCTTCCAAGTAGGTATACTGACTACATAGATTATCTCCCCTGTGTTTTCAAAGAGCAGGTATGACTCGCGAATTACTTTAAGTACAGTAAAATCTCGTTCATTCGAACACATAAATAATAATAATAATCATTATCGCTTTTAAAGACATGTGACAGCTTAACGCAGGGTGGTAGTCTTGCAGAAAGCTCCTTCGGGATCTTTCTGCATGACTTTCATCCTGCACTGAGCAGTTACCTGCCTCAAAAGACTTCAAATCTTCTTTACTAAAATTCAAATTATCGAGGTTTTACTCGTAAATTTTCGATAAATCGAACTCTCGAACAAGTGTTATTTCTAGTCTTGAAGACATGTGGTAGCTTAAGGCAGGGTGAAGGTCTTGCAGACAGCTCCTCAAAGACTTAAACTCTGCAATTAAACAACTATCTGCCTAAAGTTTTTTCAATTCCCCTTTACTTGAAATTCGAGTTAACGAGGTTTAACTGTATTCTGGTACCCGATCTCTCCTCCTGAACTGTTTGTGAAGCTGCTTGGTTTAATCTGGAACCATTTTGTTAACTCTGAATGTGACTGACATATAAGGAAATAATGTAGACCCTGATCAGATTGCTCCTTCGTGAGCAGTTTGATCAGGACCTCTATGTTTGTGTTTCCGAATTCATTGGGCCTTTAGGCTTTTCACTTTAAGTACATGTATTCGGACATCCATTTTCCCCCTCGTCATCAGTTTGTAAAGCTGCATAGTTCAATTTGCCACCACTTTGATAACTTTAACCCTTTACTCCATTAATATTCATATAAGAAATAATGACATCATGAATATTGTTTTAATTTTTTTTATAATGACACATGAACACGTGTTTTTTCGCCAATACAGACGCTATAAAATCATATCTGTATTATGTCAAAATCAAACAAAGCAGACCCAGATCAGACGGCTGGGTCTACTCTGTTTGCAAAGACATAAATGCGTATTTATGGAGTGAAGGTTTAATTAGACTGACATAGTAGCAAAAGGTATACATGTATAACCTAATCAGTCGACTCCTTCAGGGCTCGTTGATCTTGGTCTGCACTATTTGTCTAAGTTTTCTGTCCGAATACATGGATAATTATGATACATTATAGTTTTATACCATCTGTGTTTCCAACTTACACAAACACTCGTACACTTACAAACAGTGTAGAAACCATTCAGTCGCTACATTTCAAATAGCTACAAGTCTGGTGTAGATCTTACTTGTACAACGATATATCCCGCGTGATGTATTTAACACAATTTAAATAAGCAACGTTTCCTATGTGGAACTTTGTAATAAAATTATTTTGAACAGTGAATCTTTTGCTAGGGTTAGCTAAACGTATCAAATAAGCGATGTGTTTCATACTATGGGGCTTGTCGATCTGGTGGCCTAGTGGATAAGGTACCTGCTTCATGATCGGGAGGTCGAAGGTTCGATCCCCGTCAGGGTTCCCGTCATCGTGATATGGCAGGTAGGTGAACCGCCAGCTAGTTAAAGAATGGTTACCGATTTCTTGTCAGCCTGGTGACTGGCATTAAGGTGGGGAATCAGGAGGTACTGTGAAAGACAATAAGGTGTCTCATAAGTCAAGATGAATGGTCACTTCAGCATGCGTGACACTATAATAAACAAAGAGTTTAGTTTACTTTACTTATAGAAGATCTATCACCAATTGTCAACTCTTGCCAACGTTAATCGAACCTGTCGGGGAACGATGTAACCGAATTCATAAAAAACTAGAGCTAACGAATATTTAATATTTATTTAAGTATCTTCATTGTACACTATCACAGCAATACATCAAATTATAAACAATACAAATGGTACAATGCTAATCATTTTGAAATATCAGATACAGTCACAGTTAATATCACATTATGAATCTTAGTGTTTACACCATAAGAAATGCGATAATGCCGCTATTCAATTTGCCACTGTTTCGCACGAATGTCGTAAGCGGGTGGGGTTATGTTAATAGTCCGAGCCTAATGACAGTCTCTCGTGCTAAATGGGCTACCCTAAAACATCTTTTAATTCTAAGTAAAACCGCAGCTAATGTTTAAGCTAATAAATATTAATTAAATGGTACCAATGATGTCATTTTTATTCAGTGAATATTCATGAAGTAAAGGGACTTTAGTGAATGATAACATGGACGTATAGGTTTCTTGTACAAGCCGGGAAGCTTGTCTTATTTTAACTCATGCATATTCATATAATAAATAATGATAGTGTGAATATTAACTAGAACACTGACCAAGTCAGAAAGGGCTCCACATGATGATCAAACTTGGCCAAGACTGTTTACCTATAAACATTCTCAGCACGTATGGTGTATAGCAGATGAGACATATTTGAGTTAAAGAACAGACAAGGCTTTAATGGCAAATTTTGACTAATTCAAAGGCCATAAATCAGGTGTCACATGCAATTTAGCTGGTAATCGAACTTGGCCAATATGTTATAGCTATGAACATTCTCTGCAGGTTTGGTGAAGATCAGATGAAAACTATTTGAGTTAGAGAGCAGACAATGCTAAAATGGCCAATTTTGACTGAATCAAGGACGATAACTCAGAGGTGAGTTATACGATTTGACTGATAATCGAATTTGGTCAAGAATTTGCAATTATAAACATCCTCTGCAAGTTTGGTGAAGATAAGATGAAAACTATTTGAAGTATAGAGCGGACAATGCTAAAACGGACAAAATTGGCTGAATCAATGGTCATAACTCCGAGGTGTCTACTGCGATTTGACTGGTAATCGAACTTGGTCATTATGTTGCACCTATTAACATTCTCTGTAAGTTTGGTGAAGATCAGGTGTAAACTATTTGAGTTAGAGAGCGGACAAGGCTAAAATGGCCAATTTTGCAGAAATCAAGGGCCATATGCGATTTAGGTGGTATTATCCTACCAATTTGACATGAGACTCATGCATATTCCGTGTATTATCGTCGTTAATCTTCGAATACATTTCCGAATGTATAAGAATGCGCCATAAGAATACAGTAAACCCCCTCTAATGCGACCAGCAAAAAGGGGCATACTTCACAGTGGCAAAGGCAGGTGGTAGCTTAATACAGGACGAAAGTTATGCAGAAAGCTCCTGTAGGAGCTTTCTGCATAACTTTTGTCCTGCATTAAGCAACCACCTGCTTATAAAGACAACCATGTTTATTCATTAAGTGGTCGCATTGGAGGGGTTTTACTGTACAATCCTCGAGGAACATGATTATTACCGGCTTTTGGTTTGCTATTTTTTGGCACAGAGTATTACGAACAATCCCGATAAACACGCCGGAATTTAATCGAGTCTCAGGTCAAATTGGGAGGATAATAGTCGAATTTGGTCAATATTTTGCACAGGTATAAACATTCTCCGCAAGTTTGGTGAAGATCAGATAAAAACTATTTTAGTTAGAGAGTGGACAAGGCTAAAACGGCCAATTTTGACAGAATCAAGGGCCATAACTCAGAAGTGTCCAATGCGATTTAGGTGGTAATCAAAATTTGTCAAGATTTTACACCTATAAACATTCTCTTAAAGTTTCGTGAAGATCAGATGAAAACTATTTGAGTTAGAGAGCGGACAAGGCTAAAATGACCAATTTTGACTGAATGAAAGGCCATAACTCATAGGTGTCTAATGCGATTTAGGTGGTAATCAAACTTGGTCAAGATTTTACACCTATAAACATTCTCTGAAAGTTCGGTGAAGATCATATGAAAACTATTTAGAGTTAGAGAGCGGACAAAAAGCGTAACGGACTGACGGACGAACGGACTGACGGACAGGGCGATTACTATAGGGCACTCACACCAAGGTATGTAGCCCTAATAATTAGACCAATTGATCTTCTGCCATACGCCATATGAACAAAAGGTTGTTTTTTATGACAGAAACTGTAGAATCAAATCTACATGTGTTTCATTTCATAAGCAAACCGTGGATCTTACAGGAGCCATCTAATCTCGGTCTACTATGGCTTACAGCAGCATTAAAATACGTAGTAGTTGTAGTATGTATAGTAAACAAGGTCATGTGTGTCCAGTGTCTCTTAAAAGGGGTATATAGGCAAACAGGGTAGACCCAGATCTAACAACTCCTGAAGGAGTTTTCTGATCAGGTTCCGCACTTTTTGCTGAAGCCATCGATGTCAAAGACTTAAACCAGCAAATGTTTTCTTTGCTGTGCAGCCTCAACATGAAAATTGGATGGGTTTCAAAATAAGATCTAGACGAAATGTGGATACAAATGGGTGGTAGGTGGTCTAGTCGTAACGCGCTTGACTATCAGTCCGGAGTTCAAATCCCGGTCCCTCCCGGAAATTTCAGAGACGCTTTTCCGTGTCTCCCACCCGCACATCCTCTCCACCCAGGGGTTAAAATGGGTACCTGTGAGGGTCACTCGCCGGTATTGCGGCTGCATGATTGTGCCATATGTTAGCAGTGCTCAATATTGTAGGCCAATGACTCAATGACCAGGGGAGTAAATATACAGTCGGCTGAGCGGTCATTCGGACTAAAGGTAGACTATAACTAGGTACTTTACTTTACTTTAAATCTGAATCAGTATAACTTTTTTCTCTATTTACATGTACATATAGTTTAAAAAAAAGAGAGGTAAATCCGTTCAGGTTTTAGAAGAGGTTTTGTTGGCTGGTCAGGACGAACTTGAAACCTTCAAGGTGTAATTTGCCTGACAGCAGGTTGAGGTAGTTTGTTTCAAAGAGATACTGTGGCAAGAAAGAAGCTGTGTTGGTAGGTTGTAGGTTGTGTTCTAATATGGTTTATTTGTTGGTCATTTACTCCGGTGGTGTTCGCAGGAAATGGGTGTTGGGTCTACTCGAATGTCATTGATGACGTTCTTTATTTTATACACCATTGTTACATGACTGATCTTACGCCCGTGTACAAGAATGCCTCATTCAAGACTCTAGAGACCTCACCATGTTTGTAACGCTGCTGGTTTGGCCATAATCTGTTTGATATGACTTGAAGTGCTAGAGCTCCAAACTGGATCGGGCATAGATCTTAAAGGCGTTATATCTGGTGTTTGAGAGGTAGTGTGGATATTTCTGCGAATTACTACGAGAGCTTACGAGAGATTGTAAGACCTAGGTACTTGGCATTGTCTATTGTCTTTGCAGTGATTTAATGGATACCATATTCCGTGTAGGAAGTTTGTCTCTTGTTTGTGATATGTATCACCTCACATTTATCAGCATTGAAGGCCATTTGTCATTCATTCTGTTATGATTCAACGTTATCCAAGTCCTCTTGTAGCTGTTTTGTGGCTTGTTTGGAGAGAATAGATCTACGTGTATATGGAGGGCAGTCGTCCGCAAACAGCCTGGCTGTGGACTTGACCTTAGAAGTCGGTCGTTATTAAAGGCTAGACATAGAAAAATCCTAAAACTCTTCCTTGAAGTACACCAGAAGTGATAGGTGATGAGGTTTGTCCATCAAGGACAAATTTTGGGTTCGAATGTTCTGCACCCAGCGGTGAGCGTTGCTGCGAATGCCATAGTGACTTAACATTTGTAAAAGACGTGAGTGTAGAACTTAATCAAAGGCCTTTGAGAAATCAAGCAATCCGCGTCTATTTGTTGACTACTGTCAGTACCTCTTGCAAAAATTATTGGTAGTTAAAAAAAGGAGTTGTGAATCACAAGAGGGCTTCTTGCAGAATACATGTTTTCCGTCGGTCGATGAGAATGCCATGTGTTTCGAAGTGGTTCATGATATTGCTAAACATGATGTGTTCAAGAACCTAAGTCAAAGAGAGAGAGTATGTAGTTGGATGAAGATGAGCGGCTTCCTTTCTTAACCCTTTACTCCATAAATACTCATGTCTACGCATTTGCAAACAAAGTAGAGCCAGATCAGACGGCTCCTATAGGAGCCATCTGGTCAATGTATGTTCTGTTTACTTATGATATAATATAGTTATGATTCTATAGTTTCTGTCCTGGCCAAAAAGTACTGTGTCCATGTTGTTAATATAACAAATAATCTAATTATATCAATGATGTCATTATTTACATACATGAAAATTCATGGAGTAAACGGTTAAAACAAGTGCTGCAATAGCAGACTTCAATTCAGACGGGATTCTTCCTAGATTGTTGGAGAGTTTGAAGAAATGAAAAGGCCAGGAGATAATTCGGTTGCAGCAACCTTAAAGAGCCATGTCTGAATAATGACTGGACCTGACGTTTTACTTGGTTGTAGGCCAGACAGTCACGAGTTTATGGAAACCAGCTTTAATGGGAAGAATACCATGCGTGTTTCTTGGTGAAAATATTGGGTAAGTGTTTTGTATCTTCTATAGTGAAAACAGAAGATAATTGGTTATTCAGGATATCTGCATTTGACTTGCTGTCACAATGATTGGAACCACTTTTCCTCAAAGTTGAGACACGAAGACTGCCCTTCTTCCTGTAATTCCATAAGACTCTTTAAAAATGTTGTCCTGCGAGTGCATATATATGTTGGGCATGCTTATTGGTCTGTTTGTAATTTCCCATTTTTTGCTGAGCCTGATCTTTGCACGTTTGAACCAGCGCTTCTCTATCAGAGTTATGTTCCTGATATTTCTGTCTGCCCATAGTTCATTAGATCTATATTGGCGGAAATATTGGCGTTGTTGTATTTCGTATTTTATAATAGGCCGACAGCCATTTTAAAGAGGTTTATGTCACTCAGTGTGTTTCTACATTGAAATGGTGTTTGAGAACTCTGCACATTTGTTCCCTAATATTGTCTGTTTGCTTTCCCCACATGTACAATGTTCGTTTGACTGGTTTGTAAATGTCTTTCTGTACACACATATGTGTATCGATGAAAAGGGCATGATAATTATACTTATTCAAAGCATGGAAGTGCATCTGTTGACAAGCTGGGGTCTCTTGCAGAGAAGTCAACATTTTCTAGTTCTGATTCAAGGATTAAATTGTTGTTGTCGTTTTTATTCATTACTGGCTCTCTTATTTAACCAGCTAAGCCTAATATCTGGAAGTGTAAATTAAGTCGCCAGTGATTTAGATTGTTAACTTTTGGAATGATCGGCAGACGTATGAAATGGCTTTAACGAGTTCTGAGGTATGATTTTCATCTTTGTTGATCGGTCTGTATAGGCTGTGTCAGTGAGCCAATATTTATGAAGAGAATTATGAACTCTTTCCCAGTTTGATTATTCATGTAAGAAATAATGATAGCATGAATACATCAGCTAAAGCTTTATTATGGAATATGCACGAAGGTTTATGTTGGTACTGGCAGAAACTTACTGTAATCATGTCCATTATAATTTCATTAGCAGAACGAGCAGATCCTGACCAGATGGGTCCTACAGGGCTAGGCCTACGTACTCTATCTGTCTGCAAATGCGTGAAAATTAAGGCGTTTATATAAAGGGTGGAATAAACTAGAGGGATACACGTAGCTAAATGAACTTTTCTTGCTTTAGTTTATTATTTAGACGAAGAAACGATTAAATGAATCCATTAAAATTATTAAACTTATCATATAGATATAGATTTCTATAGGTTACACCTAACCAAATCTAGATCTAATTGCAATGTGAAAATTTTAAGATTTCCGATTTATAATGTACGTAATGGCATACATATGTGCATTAAATGCACATGTACAAAATAGAATAACGTAAATAAGCATTGGGTCTAAAGTCTCAATTTAAATCTGTTGAGAAAAAAATCATTAGATCTATATGTAGATCTAGCCTAATTATCAAATATATGCATCTGGCCCTACTGCACAAATTTTGAAAATTTCTAAATTGTTCCAGGTATTTTTTTCATATATCTAGATCTATAATAAACGGATTAGATCTAGATCTACATGCTTTACATATTTATTGTATAATTTTAGCGCAGACTAGTACGGGTAAATTTAATAAATGCCCTATACGGTCGGTCGTTACACATGGTGGTGAATAACCCCGCAATTTATTATAAATATGCAAAGTGTGTGTGCACAAACTCCCGCTCAGTCGTAATTTTTGCCTCTAGCTGGTCCTCCGCTGCTCATACGTTTCGGTTTACAGCTTGGCAGTTACGAGTACCAGCGTAAATGAGGTCACGTGGATTTCAATTTAAATGCTGTTCCATTATATCCCCTCATTTGTTAAGCATACATATTTTTCATATTTCCCAATTTCATCAGCCGCAGAACAATTTGTTAAATATTTTTCATTTTTACATTTTTCAGTTCAGTTTTTTGCTTGCATAGTGGTATTTATATGATTCTGATAGTGTTACATATTTGACTGTAGTGTTATTAATGCGTGCGTTTAGTCGATGTAAGAGCGAGGTTAAAAATATGGCGACGGTGTGTTGAACCGGCAAAATGTGTTTAATCTAGAGAAACTGCTCTTTCGATGCTTTACGAATTTATGAAAAAGTATGCATGCTCTGATATTTCATCTTGATTTTCATAGTTTTATGAAGTCTTCATTCTATTTGCTCTGCACTCTGTTTTTCTGCCTTGTTTGATTTACAACCACTGACATGAATGTTTTCATTACCCCACCCACTTCATCTGTAACTATGTTTACATACGTTTGCACGCGAACAAGAACACATCGGTTCATAGAATGTAAAACGCTTAAAACTTATAATTGGCCAACGCGAAACCCTTTTCAGTATATGATTTTTTCACCGAAAATTCAAGTTATGAATTTAAATGTGCAATAATACACTTGGAAGCATTGCCTGTTTTTGAGTATGTCTCGTTATTATTTTAATTGTTACTTTGGCATTTGATTAGGCATTATGTATTAACCCTTTCCTTGTTGAATATTCATGTAAGAAATAATGACATGATGAATATTTATTAGATTAGTTTTAATAATGGCATATGAACACAGGACATTTTGACTCAAGCAGAAACAAGCATAAGCAAACCGACTAGACCCTGATGAGATGGCTCCTATAGGAGCCGTCTGATCTGGGTCTACACAGTTTAAAAAGGTTTTTATATGAAGGAAAGGGTTAATGTGTTTGCCTGCTTGTATCAACTGACACATCCTGATGTGAAATTGTCTTGTTCTTGCATTGATATGTTTAGTCAAAATATTGCACAGTAATTTTATTTATTAACCCTTTCATTGTTCTGTATTAAGGCCAATTTTCAATACCTATATTTGCAAATTGAGCAGACCCTGATCAGATGGTTGTTATAGGAGCCATCTGGTCAGGGTCTACTCTGTATGAAAAGGCATTTATATGAAGGAAAGGTTTAATATAGATCTGAGTAATACACCAATTAATAATCAGATAAGCAATCAAATGTGTCCCGCTTGGTACAATTTTGATCAAGAAAATAGCACTGACAACTTTTTTGCCTATAGTTTGTGTGTAAAAATCCCAATGTAATATGGTTACAACCATAAATGTTGGTTTACGGAGATTTTGCCTATACATGTAGAAGATTTGACCTAGAAACATAAATAGTAAACCCAAAGGAGATTTTGCCTAGAAGGCAATTATATGGTGATTGTATTTTGCACTTTCAACTTCAACCAGCCTAATAGCTGGCATAGCAATGATTG
This sequence comes from Azorinus chamasolen, assembly GCA_963576725.1. Classification (NCBI taxonomy): domain Eukaryota; kingdom Metazoa; phylum Mollusca; class Bivalvia; order Cardiida; family Solecurtidae; genus Azorinus; species Azorinus chamasolen. The sequence goes on along the minus strand of OY755235.1, from coordinate 26,599,015 downwards.
AAATTTCTTTGCATTCGATTTGGTTGCATTCGATGACTCACATGTGGCAGTCACTCACTCACTGTATTTTTACCTGCTGTAGGGGTTTCCATTTTAACATTTGTGTCAGTCACCGGATATTTACTAGGTCATCTGTGTTTGAGGTGATTTCAGAACCAAATTGATTTGTGCTAACATGGTTTGATTTATTAACAGGCATATGTAGTCTGCAGTAATGGGGATTGTGCATGTCATCACTGGTTATGTATAAAACTGATGTATTGGCGGTCCTTTCTTTTATACTATAATATTCAGTCTATTGGATATTCGGAATTTCCAATGGTACTGTGTTTTAACCAGATAAAAGATTAGTGCTGATCGGAGATGCAATTTAATTTTTTCAGAATATGATTTTTTTTAGTTTAAAGGTAAATTAAATTATCGTAATCATAAGAGACATCATGCTATGTTTTTAGAAATTTTTAACCAAATATACAATTCTTATACACCATTATGTTACATGACAGTTTGCATGACAGACTGCATAGTAATTACTTGATTTTTTATAATGGCATATGAACATAGTAATATTTGGCCATATGAACATAGTATGTCTTGGCCATGACAAAAACTGTAGAAACAGTTATTGCAAACAACAATTACTTAGAAGGAAAGAGTTTTTTAACCCTTTCCTTCATATAAATGCCTGTTCATGCTGTTGCAGAGTATACTCCTGTAGAAGCCATCTGATCAGGGTCTGGTCTGTTTGCCAGTGAAATTATAATAGAAATGTCTAGTTTTTACCAATACCAAAGCAGGGTCTCCCCTGGCTTTTTTTTTCTTTGCGCCATCACTTTCGCCAAATGAGAAAAACTTGTGCCAAATAAGAATTTTGTTTCGCCAATTTTGATCTGTTGGAGCCAAAGTTAGAGCCAAAGTTTTCCTTCAGATTGTATGTCATGAAACTATTGTTTATTCTTGAAAATGTTTACCACAGCAGAAGCAACTTGTGTATGCTTACATTTCCTTTAGTATTTCTAATTGTTTATGTCAATAATTAAAGACTGTTTTGATCCCTCTATGAGTCTCATCTAAATTTAAGTATTGGATCATTTGTCACTTATCTCCTTTCATGTTTTATCATAGGTCTTTGGTTTTGTACACATTTCAGATTATTGTTTTATAAGATAAATTACTTGTAATTGAAAAATGTCATCATGAACTTCCAAGTGCCATTTCTAATCTGTTTTACTCTCTCTGTAACAAATAATTCAGAATATCTTATCTTAACCCTTTCCCTTTTCTGTTAACCCTTTCCCTGTTCTGTATTTAGGCTAAATATCAATACCTGCTGAATATTCATTAACAAAATAGTTATTCAAAAGAAATATGGAATGTGGAACATTGTAGATATTTTAGAAAGCAAATTAACGGATCTATCAAATTCTATTAGCAAACAGAGTAGACCCTGATCAGACGGCTCCTCTATGAGCCGTCTAATCTGGGTCTACTCTGTTTGCAAATGCGTGAAAACAAGTTTATATGACTCATAATGAGGGAAAGGGTTAATAAACGGATAATATCTGTTAAAACACTAACAAAGAAGGTAAAAAGGGGCACAAAACAGACTGATAGCATAAAACACATCTATAATTACAAATGTATAGGACACCCGATAAATAGTTGAATTATTTTATCTCCCAATTATCAACTGAGAAACTACGTAGCCTGAGTAATGCAGAAACAGTTTCTTACAAAGACCGATCTGATCCAAATAGCCCGTGATAATCCCAAACCAGAGCCAATTAAATGCCTAGTTTGTCGTTCTTTAATCTCTTTGATGCATAGCCTTAGGTGTCAGTTCCCTTGTTTGAGTAATAAACGTGCCACACGGTTATTGAAATCACCCACGGCTTAAACTTGTAGAGATCGTCGCCATTGTTTGACACGACTGGTTCCCCGCATAATCCGTTTGCATACGTGTACCAGTAGGGCACAAATCGGGAACCAGTTAGAATCACATCTTTCACGCATGATTTCCGGTGTGTTCGAGGGGCTTTTCTCAGAGTATGTTTGTAAACATCCGACACGCTAATACACAAATGGAAGAAACAGGGATAATTGACTGAGAGGGCCAAAATGGGTCTGTAATTCTCGGCACATTCTGATTTTTTTGCTTTCGCCACCAAATTCGCCAGACTTGATTTTTTTATCGCCAGATTATAAATATTTTCGCCATTGGCGACATTGGCGACCGCCAGCGGGAACCCTGCCAAAGACCCATGTGTACATATGCCATTATAAAATTGCGCAAACAAATATTCATGATGTCATTACTTCCAGATGAATATTCAATAGGGAAAGTGTCGGGAGTTTTAGGTAAATATGTTTCATTAGTGCCTGTGGAATTAATGTAATTACATATAACTTTTTGTATTTGATTTCAGTTAATGTGAAATGGAAAACAAAGGTAGTACAGACGATAAGAAAGGAAAATCACCTGAGGGTACAGATGGAGGTGCAAAGGTAAATATTTACATTTCTGCCTCTGTTGAACAACAGATTTCCATGGACAGATATGTACATGAATCAATGATACATTTCATAGGTCAATCGTGTATTTATTGTGAAGTTGGTCAGTTCATCCACGATTTTCCTGAAAATATACATAATCGGGAGAAACTGTAATGTTTATTAGTTAAATTCTAAATGAAGCCAATTAGGGCCTTACACCTTGTGTGGGTGCCCTATAGTAATCACCCTATCTGTCCGTCATGGTGTCTGCTTCTTATGCCCCGATCAGATCTGGGGGGCATATTGTTTTTGCCCTGTCTGTTTGTTTTTTTGTCACCAACTTTAACATTGGTCATAATTTGTGAGCCAGTACAGATAGAGACTTGATATTTGGCATGCATATTTATCTCATAAAGCTGCACATTTTGAAAGGTAACATGTCAAGGTCATCCTTCAAGGTCAGAGGTCAAATCACAGACTTTAACATAACTTTTGAACCAGTAGAGTCAGCCCTTTTTTTATGCAATTTTTGGGGCCGATATTCGGCCCCATTCCCCAAGCCAAATCATATACTTTTTTCCCCAAAATCTGGTAAAAATTCCCCCACCTCATGTCGTATTTTTGAAGGCCAATGTTCCGAATTATTCCTGTACAAGCAACTGTTAAACATACACCGAGATTCGTAGACGTAACTTCTGTATATGTGAGATATTCCGATAGTAGGGAAATTGGCGAGTAGTTCCGAATGTGAGTCATCATCGCTAGACGCTTATTGATTTGATACTAGAAAAGTCAAGCGTCGTCGGGACATGAAACATGCTTTCTGTAAACATCAAAAATGTCTCATAATAGTCGTTGTTATGTGAAAAAAATTAAATAAGGATGACGGAAAGGGATCTTTTAAGATTGACTTTATGTTTAAACAAGCTGTCATGAATCAGTCTAGCTCTTGGGTACAAATTTCTAACGACAGTGAAATCGTAAATTCTGAGGAAACACCTGGACCATCGGGATCGTGCGCGGATGTTAGCAAGTGTCATATTCATTATAGTAAACGAGTTTTATGAAAACAATTTGTAACTAGAGGTTTGTTTTTGTCACAAAAACAGATGTCTCCCCCTCCCATCCTCTTTCCACTGTATAGAAGATATAAGTGTACACTTGTCTTCAAGTCTTATCATATGCAAACAGTCTAGTCCCAGATCAGAGGGCTCCTAAAGAGCCCTCTGATTGTAATTTTGAAATATATTAGAAAAACAACCCTTAAATAATAGTCAAAAATGCACTTACTAGACTTAATTGGAAACATTTACCTGGAAGTGTCAATTTTGAAATTCCAGTGAGGAATGAGTTAAAATAAAACCTGGTTTTTGTCGCCTATGAAGACTGTTACAGTGTAATTTTCCCCCAAAACGCCCAGTTATGTTGCAAAATTCCCCAGTCAAAAGGCCCCGCCACACTTCCCCAAAACCTTAAAAAAAGGGCTGAGAGTACAGGGTCAAAGGTCAAATTGGCTGGGGGGGGGGGGGTAGTGTTTCACAAAGACATCTTTTTTTGTCTGCTCTCTAATGCAGTTTTTATCAGATCTTCACCAAACTTGGTAAACGCTTTCCTCCATAGGCTATTTTTAGACCCAACTTCTTTGAATAAATCTACTGAAAAGAACATTTACTAGAGAAAAGGAACATTTTAGAATTGTGTAGTTTTGAAACCATTGTGATAAATAGAGCATTTGCATTTGGTTTCGCTAACCAGCCAAAACACTTCAGCCTCAGGCGCATTATATCGTCTGACGGCATTTATGGGGCCCTTTCTGACTTGCTCAGTGTTCTTATTTGTGATTGACTTTGCCAGCTGTGTAGATTATTTTTTCTGGTTATGCTTCTAAATGGGAGTCACATTGTTTGGCATATTAATACCCCGCCAAGGAGTGAGAGGGGATTATAGGAATGGCCTCCGTCCGTCTCTGTTTGTAACAATTTCGTGTCCGCTCCTTATCCCCTATACCCCTTGAAGGATTTTTATGAAACTTGCCTCAAATGTTAACCAAGATGAGACGATGTGCAGAACACATGTGGCAGTCATGTCTGCTCAAGGTCAAGGTTACATTTGAAGGTCAAATATTTTAACCTTTAATTTCCATTACATTTTTGTGTCCGGTCCATATCTTCTAAACCATTTGAAGGATTTTCATAAAACTTTAGTCAAATGTTAGCTAAATTGAGACGATGTGCAGAACACATGTGTCAGTCATTTCGGCTCAAGGTCAAGGTCACATTTGAAGGTCAAGTGTAACTTCCTGTCCGCTCCATATCTCCTATACCCCTGAAAAGATTTTCATGAAACTTGTTTACCAAGTTGAGCTGATGTTTGAGCCAATTTGCAGAAAACATGTGGCAATCATGTCTGCAGCGTGCTCAATGTCAAGGTCACATTTGGAGGTCATGTGTTTAACCTTTAATTTCTATTACATTTCCGTGTCTGCTCCATATCTTCTAGACCCTTTGAAGGATTTTCACCAAACTTTTAGTCATATGTTAGCTAGATTGAGACGATGTGCAGAACACATGTGACATTCATGTCGGCTCAGGGTCAAGGTCACATTTGAAGGTGAAGTGTAATTTTGTGTCCTCTCCATATCTCCTATACCCTGGAAGGATTTCCATGAAAGTTTAGATGATTTGAAAAACACGTGGCAGTGATGTCGACTCAAGTTCAAGGTCACATTTGAAGGTCAACTGTCTGTCCTTAAAATTTTGTGTCCTCCATATCTCCTATACGCCTGGAAGGATTTTCATGAAACTTACCTCAAATGTTAACCAAGTTGAGACGATGTGCAGAACACATGTGGCAGGCATGTTGACTCAAGGTCATGGTCACATTTGAAGGTCAAATGTTTTAACCTATAATTTCCATTACATTTTCGTTTCCTCTCCATATCTTCTAAATCCTTTGAAAGATTTTCATAAAATCTGAGTCAAATGTTAGCTAACTTGAGATGATGTGTTGAACACATGTGTCAGTCATGTCGTCTCAAGTTCAATGTCCCATTTGAGGGTCAATTGTCCGTCTGTAACAATTTCGTATCCGCTCCATATCTCCTATACCCCTGGAAGGATTTTCATGAAACTTGCCTCAAATGTTAACCAAGTTGAGCCGATGTGCAGAACGCATGTGACAGTCATGTTGGCTTATGGTCAAGCCGGTCACATTTGAAGGTCAAATGCAATGTCTTAATTTAGGCGGGGGATTTAGCTGTCCTTTGAACTGCCTTGTCCATACTGACATTGGTATAGAATTTGTTTTGTGCAAGTGGCATTTATTTGATGGGTAAAGAGTTCAATAGGGATACTTGTTACAGTGTAATGTTAATGAGTTTTGCTTTCTTTATTATTTAAGTTTTGTTTAACTCTGTACTTGTTCAGTATTCATGTAAGAAATAATGACAGCATGAATATTTACTAGCTGAATTTTAATGTAAAATTTTTAAGGGACCGTTTTTCCTTTGACTAAATCTGTAGTATCAGATCTATATCATGAGCAAACAGAGCAGACCCTGATCATATGGCTCCCGCTGTGTCTACTCTGTAAAGGCATTTATATGAGGGAAAGGGTTTACCCTTTCCTTCATATAAATGCCTTTTACCCATTTGCAAACAGGTTTGACCCAGATCAGATGGCTCCGTCAGATCAGGGTCTGATCTGTTTGCTTCTGAAATTTTAATAGATTTGACTCTCACTGTTTATCAATACCAAAACATCCTGTGTAGATAATTATGCCAAATAATTGTGTTAAAATTCAGCTATGAATATTCATGATGTCTTTAATTCCTACATGAATATTCAACAGGGAAATAGTTAAAAGTGGCGTCTAATCTCTTGAATTTGCCTTTTGCCATTTCAGAGGAAGAGGAAGACAAGTACAACAGCAGCAGTTGAGCCAAGGACACCACTAAAGAGACAGAGAGTGCCTGTCCAAAAATTCCAGTCTCCAGCAGAGGACCTTATTCCAACACCCTCCACTTCAAAACAAAAAGATGCGACAGAACTGCTGCACAAGAAGGCCAGTTTTCTTGGGGTCCGAGGAGATGAAGGTTTGTTTCATATGAGGATAAAGCTTTCAAATTGCTGATCATAGGCTTTCTGTTTTATTAAGGTTGCGGTATTGTCTGAGTACTTGCTGTTTATTAACAACTCAATTAACAGATAAATATTTCTATGATTATGTTTAATCATTGATTCAAAAAATCTATTGTACTTGCATGGTCCCATATGTTGTAATCACCAAGATAAATATAAGTGCAAACTGTATATGCAAATTTAACTATAATTTCTGAAAATAGGAGATCCTTCGAAAGCAGAAGCATCAATGCGAAGAGAAAATTGCAAATTCGGTTTTATTGTGATTATTGAGCCTGTTCATGAGCAGTTGTTAAAAGTGTGACACTACTCATACCCTCTAGCAATGGATTCAGTTTTCGTATCTAAATACTATTTAAATCACATAGATAATATCTGGCGAGGAAAAAAAAGTAGAGTTGTGCAGAGAGATCTAAAAGCATTTACATTGGGTTTCCTAAGTTTGCCTCTACAGCTTTGTTATGCTCCTTGAAGGAAACAAAGGCTTTTGAAGGCCAATAAGGGCAGACTCTGATAAGAGGGCTTCTCTAGGATTCTCTAGTAGCCCTTTAATATTGGTCTACACTGTTTGCAAATTTCGGCATTTTGCCAGCATTCAAAGTGTTCAAATTGGCCCCCTCCCCCTCATTTTGTGGTAAAGTTACATTGTCTGTTAGTCCAATACCATTTGTCAATGTTTTCACTGTTTGTGAAGGATGTACAGTACTCAAGATTTTACTCTTTCCATTCTACAGGAACTTTCTACTTGTGCAAGACACTTCAGAATGTGTTCAGTAACACACGAAAGTTTCGTATTCAGTGGCTTGACCTCAGTGAGCCTCCAGATGTATACAAACTGGATTTTCTAGACTCTACAGATGCTGATTGTATTCTGACCAATGTTCGTATGGAAAGGGTGGCCAGAGATACATACAGGTAAAGCACATTATCTTGTATGTTTTTTATGCCCTGCCACAAGGTGGGATTCATATAGCCTTGCTCTTGCATGTACATACATACATCCCACAAATCTTGTGTCCAGCTCCTCATACACCAATATGAAAGGATTTACTTCAAAATTTCACAGATGAATAATGTTGATGTGGAAATGTATGTAAAGAAGGGAACTTTTGCACTGACCAATTTTACCAGAGTTAAAGGACATTGAAATATTCTTCACATTATAACACATAGTGAACAAATCTTGTATTTCCAACCCCCTCGTACACCAATGGGAGGATTTACTTCAAGTATTCACAGATGAACAAAGTTGATGTGAAGATGTACTTAATGTTGGGAAGTTTTTCTTCAACTATTTTTACCAGGGTTATGGGAGTTTTAATACCAGGATTTTGATCAGGGTCTGCTCTATTTGGTTTTCTCTGAATATTCTTGTATAAATATTTATGAGGTAAAGGGTTAATATTTTCATTGATATATTGCTATATGTACAGAGTTGTCACATAGTTTATACATTCTATGTGCTTACCATTGGGCACAGGGAATGGGGTGGAAATTCAGTATGAACCAAACTGTCAGGCACTTTCTTGTTATATTCCAGACTGCCATTGAAAGAACAGAAGCGGATTGAAGAGATTCTGCACAAGGCCCTGAAGAAAGAGCGAGGAGAGCCTGTAGATGACATAGTTATTGACCTTGGAAGAGATGATGATGACAGTGAAGAAGATGGCGAGGAAGATGAGGGTATGTCTCAAATAACCTTTCTAGTAACTGTTTTAACCCTTCGCTTGCTGAATTTTAAAACACATTTCTCCTTCTTTACCCATGCCGTTGTATAATTACATATATCTTCACTGTGTACAAGTATATCGCTGTGCAATCACTGCTGTGGAGTGCACTGGTTGCACAATCAACTTGTAAATAGTGCAGAACCTGATGAGACAGCTCCTGCAGGAGCTGTCTCATCTGGGTCTTCACTATTTACAGGTACGTATATTGACGTGAATAGCAGGTGAAGGGCTAAGTCTTTCACTGCAACGTTTTGTTGTCTCCGTCAAGTTTCAATTTTTGAATTGTTTCCCCTTTGTTTTAAATGCATAGGTCATAGTAACTAACAGGTTGAATCCTGATGAGACAGCAACATGAATATTGCAAAAACATGAGAGATAAACAACTAAACGCTATAATTAGCACAGTGTCATTGGGGAAAATGGCATTTAGACAAGTGCTAACAGGGTATCACAAAGATTGGTACAAGGTTTTTTTATCCCTTTACTTTGTGAGGGGATATTTTCAAGAGCAGACCCAGATTAGACAGCTCCTGTAGAATCTGTTTGATCAAGGTGTGCTCTGTTTGCTTATGATGATATACATTTAATTCTACAGGTCATGTCTTTGCCAAAATTTCACTTGTTTATATACCATTATATAAATGAAGCAAATAAATACCCTCTAATTGTTTTAAATTGGAAATTCCTTTTCTTGGAAACTCTTTCATCGCCAAAGTCAAGGTAAAAAGTAAATGTGCAATACCTTTACAAACTATTTGGATCCAGATGAGGCGCTGAGTGACTTTGCAGATCATGAGGCCCCAAACTGTTTGACACACCTGTTTCTTTTAGAGAAAACATTATTGGAACTTAAAGCAGGCAAAAAGTACTTGGCGCCAAGAGTTAAACTTACATTTTTTAAATGATTTTATCTTCGGCAGAATTGTGTCTTCTACCACATAGTGGTGTGGGAGACAGATTGATTTACTCCAATTCGTCTGTCTGTCCTTCCGTCCGTCAGTACATCTGTCACTCCGTCAGTACGTCTGTCACAAAATCTTGCCTGCTCTCTAATTCTAAAAGTTCCCATCCAATCATTACCAAACCTTATATAAATGTTTATAGCTATAATATCAGGTCAAGTTCGATATCTAGCAAGATTGTTTCAGGAACTTCAGAGTTATGGCCTTTGATTTATCCAAATTTTGCGTTTTTAGCTTTGTCCGCTCTCTAAGTCATAGTCTAAAAGTTCTCGTCCAGTCTTCACCAAACCTTATAAAAATGTTTATGGCTATAATATCTAGGCCAAGTTCAATATCCAGCAATATTGGAACTGGAACTTCAGAGTTATGGCCCTTGATTTCTCCAAATTTGGCGTTTATCTTCACCAAACCTTATAAAAATGTTTATGGCTATAATATCTAGGCCAAGTTCAATAACCAGCAATATTGAACTAGGCACTTTAGAGTTATTGCCCTTGAATAATACAAAATTGGCCTTTTAAGCCTTGTCCACTCTCCAAGTCATTAAGTTCTCATCTGCTCATCACTGAACCTTATGAAATTGCTTATTGTTATAATATCTTAAGCCAATTTGAATAAGTAGCAATATCCAGTAATATTGGTACTGGTACTTAGTTACAGCCCTTAAATTGTTGAAAACTGGGCTTTTTGTGCTTTTCTGCTCTCTAAATCAAAAAGTCCTCTTCCAGTGTCCAACAAACTTCATAAGACTGGTATTGGCCATAATTTCTTGGTCAAGTTTAATAACCAGCAAGATTACACCAGGAGTTAATGGCCCTTGAATTATTCAAAATTGGCTGTTTTAGCATTGTCTGTTCTCAAACTCAATGATTTTCTGTCTGACCTTGTACAAACTTCCTGAAAATCTACAGGAATAAAATATTGATCACGCTAGATAAGCAGCTAAATTTCTTGAGGCACGTCAGGATTATGCCCCTTGAAAATAATAAGAAATGCATGTGTTAGCCTTGCTGCTCCCTAACACCAATAGTTTTCATCAGATCTTCACCCAATGTACTTAAAATATTATTTGTGAGTTCATTTTAAAGCAAATGATATAAAACATCCTAAAAGTCCACAAAAATAATCTTTGGAAAACATTCAATCATTTTTTTTCTTAAAAACAAGCTCTAGTTCAAATACTATATTGCCCTTGTGTAATGAACTTTTATTCAGAATGGGAAGATGAACCTACACCTAAGAAGTCAAAAATGCAGGCAAAGTCCAGGAAAACAATTGCTGTTTCTGTTAAAGGTAAAGCTTGTTTCCACAGTCTATAGCATGTCCAGATACGATGTCACCTTTATCTACTTACAGTATCTAAATATATAATCAAGTTGTATATATAGTTACCCCATGCAACGAAGTTGCTCAAGGGTATATAGTTTTTGACTCGTCTGTCAGTCAGGAGAACCACTTTCTATCTCTGACAATATAGGGGCGTGGCGTATGTGAGTGTGTTCACTAAATTTTTATGCCCCCTTTGACGATAGTCTGGGGGCATTTTGTTTTGCACCTGTCCATCGGTCCATCTATCTGTGACAGTGTCATGCTTCTACATGCAGTTAGTTGTCTTAGTTTTTTCATTGTCAAGCACCACCATGGGTGTAACTTTAATTTATTTTCTTGACCTGTTGTCATGAAAAAGAGTTTATAGGAAAGAAGGAGTAGTTTGTTCAAGTTTAACCCTTTCCCTGTTCAGGATTTATGTAAGAAATAATAACTGAATGAATGTTAATTAGTTGCATGTACAGTAGAACCTCTCTATAACGGCCACTGAATTGTGTTAATTAGTTGGTATTTTGGGCAGGTGGTTGCTTAAAGCAAGGTGAAAGTAAAACAGAATGCTCCTATAGGAGCATTCTGTTTTACTTTCACCTTGCTTTAAGCATCCGCCTGCCTGTAACACAAAATACTTGATGTAATTTAGTGGTCGTTATGGAGAGGTTTTACTGTATTAACAACATTATAAGAAGGAAATGTTTTACTGTGACTGAAACTGAAGAATCTTTTCTATATTATTCCAGAAGCAAACAGAGTAGACCCTGAACAGATGGCTTCTATGTAGGAGTCGTCTGATATGGGTCTTCTCTGATTGCAAATGTATGAAAAGGCATTTATATGATATGAAAGAAGGGGTTAACAGTAAATTTTGCTTAGTCTTTGAGCTTAGTTTGATGTAAATTTGTCTCCAATTCCTTACAAATATGTTTGTGTTTCAGGCAAAAGCAGCAAAAGTAAAGAGAAGAAATCAAGCAAAGGTATGTAAATACTTTAACCATGTTATTAATTCTTATTAACCCATTACCTCATAAGCTATTTTTAGAACCAAACGAATTTGAACAAATCTACAGTAAAGGAGTATTTACAAAAGAAAGGGAAAATTTTAATATTGTTTAGTTTTGAAACCATTGTGATAAATAGAGCATTTGCTCCTATGAAGCAAACACTGTATTTGTCACAATGGTTTCAAAAAGTGACTTTTACAGAGGCGTCAGCAGGCATCAATATAAGGAATTGGGTTAAGGAAGGTGACACTTAGGGATCATTTCAGTGTCATTACTGTTTACATATTTAAAGATGTATTCTGCTAATATTTTTGCAAATTCTATGTAACAAAATTACTCCAGAATAGAAATCTTATATTAATTGAAACTAATGAGCATAGCAATGAAACAGTTGTTTGTATGGATAAAAGGAGAAATTTGTGTTATGGAACATAACAGAAACATGTTAGCCACTGTATGGGAACATTTGTAAAATTGTTGTCAGGTTGATGTAGGTCAACTATTACAGTGTACACTGGAGACATTTTCTTCCACAAATTGTTTTCACCTTTGACTGACCCATGTTAGCGATTGATATGAACTACTAATTAATATTCATAGTTTTATTCCGATCTGGAGTCAAACTGAGCTTGGCAGAACACCTCCGTTTATTTCTGTAAAAATTGGTTAAAATTTCATCTCTTAAATTTTTTTAACAGTATTTAAACTGAATATACATATAATGTAGGAGAAAGGGTTGTAAGCATTACTTTAGAGATATGAATATGTGTACAGCTTTTGATGCAGATCGATTTGCTAAAAAAATTGGCAAATTATAATTCTAAAAATGAATTAGCTGGAATGTCTCTCAGATATGTTTCTAGTTGTCATTATTCCTTGAAAATGTGGACACTTGTTTAGAATTTCCAGTCTTTGTATCCTTGAAATGTGTTTGAAATATAATTTGTTGATATATTGTAGACAAGAAAAGTTCCAAAAAGGATAAGAAGGATTCTGGCAAGAAGAAGAAAGAAGAGAAAAAGAAGGGACCAGATCGCAATCTCAAACCAAACCCTAAACTCAAGATATTGGAGAAAGATCCATTTTTTGAAACCAGGTATACTTTTGAAAGGTTTGGTGTCAGATTTTATGAAAAAATATATAGTTTTTACAGCAAGATAGATATGTATGAAATATTATGCATTCCATACATGTGACATTTGCTATTTAGAGACTGTGAAAATAGTTTTGTACTTGGTGTGTCAACATTACCCCTGGTAAAATGTATATACCTTTCCTATCATGCCATAAAAATGACTTTAAACTTTGTATCATTTTGTTTGTTCTTTAGAATAGAGGCGAAAAGCAGAAACTATAGGACTGATAATGCTTTGATTGTAATATGTTGTTTTGGTTTTCCGCTCAAGTTTGTAACATATTCTGTGGCTGACTTGTGACAAATAACATGAATATAAACTGTTTACGCAAATCTTTCAATACTGGTCTTTATTGGGTTGATCATGTTTTCCTTTTCTTTGGCAGGGATAAACTTGATTTCATCTCCAAGACTGTTCAGGGAAAACTAGCTATCAGGGCAATTTTGTTGAAAGATGCCAAGCTCTTGAAGTCGCAGATAGAGGACAGGGAGTGCTGTTATAAGGCAAGTACACTAAACTATACTTGTAATGATAGTCATAGGACTTCAAAATAAATGTTACATATGAATATTATTATAAATCTGGCATGTCATGATAATGCCATCCAAATATTATGCTATCCGAAAACTGCATGAATCACAGTTATGTTCACAACACCATTTCATTGTCACTCTTTATACCCCCACCACCTGTGGTGGGGGCTATATTGGAAACACCTTGTCCGTCCGTCGGTCCGTCGGTCTGTCGGTCCGTCCGTCCGTCCGTCCGTCCGTCTGTCGCGCGAGATCGGGACATTGACTATAACTTTTGAACCACTACAGATAAACACTTGATATTTGGCATGCATGTGTGTCTAATGAATCTGCACATTTTGACATGTTGCATGCCAAGGTCAAGGTCACTGTTCAAGGTCAAAGGTCGAATATATAGGTCAAATTACTAACTTTAACATTGGCTATAACTTTTGAACCACTACAGATAAACACTTGATATTTTGCATGCATGTGTGTCTCATGAAGCTGCACATTTTGACATGTCGCATGCCAAGGTCAAGGTCACTGTTCAAGGTCAAAGGTCAAATATATAGGTATAAACACTTGATATTTGGCATGCATGTGTGTCTAATGAAGCTGCACATTTTGACATGTTGCATGCCAAGGTCAAGGTCACTGTTCAAGGTCAAAGGTCAAATACATATGTAAAATTAACAACTTTAACATTGGCTATAACTTTTGAACACTGCAGGTAAACACTTGATATTTGACATGTCGCATGCCAAGGTCAAGGTCAAAGGTCAAATATATAGGTATAAACACTTGATATTTGGCATGCATGTGTGTCTAATGAAGCTGCACATTTTGACATGTCACATGCCAAGGTCAAGGTCACTGTTCAAGGTCAAAAGTCAAATATATAGGTATCGACACTTGATATTTGGCATGCATGTGTGTCTCATGAAGCTGCACATTTTGACATGTCGCGTGCCAAGGTCAAGGTCACTGTTCAAGGTCAAAGGTCAAATATATAGGTCAAATTACCAACTTTAACATTGGCTATAACTTTTGAACCACTACAGATAAACACACCTAAAACAATAATATATTTTTAAAAAAAATCTCATTCAAAACCACAAAGCCTAGAGCTTTGTTATTTGGTATGCATCATCACCTAACGAAAACTTTAACCTTGGTCATAACTTCTTTAGCATTGAAGATAATCTAATGAAACTTCACACACCTGTTCACCTCACAAGGGCTATAATCTGACCAAGGGCCGATATTATGCCTTTTCCAACAAGGATGCCAGGTGGGGGTATGAATCACGTTCAGTGATAGGTCTAGTTATGAAAGGAGGAATATGATCTGGTTTAGTTGTCGACTCAAAGTTAGTTAAATAGTAAGCCGCTACACTATTTACATACACATCTACAGTAATGGCAATACAGAAGCAAACCGGAAATGGTTTGTGTGCAGCAGTGTGTGAAGATCTGCATGTTTCTATCTTGACTTTACCACATGGTGAGATTTTTCATACTTGTGCCTTTCTTGCTTTTATACCTTCGTAAAGTTGATAGTTGATTAATTACCATTTCATGTACATTGAAACATGTAGGCAATAAGCAGGGACCACATGATCAGTATCACTACAAGCAATATATCATGTGATATTGTCACAAGTAGAGTTTTACTGTACTCTTAGTCTCCTACTGTTTCTGTTACACCATATCTGTTAGTACAGTAGAGTTTTGCTAATGTGACCATATAATTTATACACATAGAGGTCTGTAAAAGCAGGTGGTTGCAGATGGAAGCATTCTGCATAACTTTTTATCCTGCATTAAGCTGCCACCTGCTTTGAGTGGTTTTTGCAAGACTTTACTGCATTCTTGATTTTAACTGCTTACTCTAGCTTATTCTAACTGCTTATTAGGTTTTTTTTTGCATTTTACTGTTTTCAAAGTTAGGGCTGTTCCATGAAAAAAGCCCAGGGGGGGTCGGAACGGCGATGAATTAAAATTGTGTGGGTGGGGGGTAATAAAGAATTAAATTTGTGTTGGTTGGGGCGATTTTTTCAATTGTAATTGTGTTGTATCGGGGGTTATTGAATATTTCAATTCGGAGGGGGGGGGGGGGCATTAAGCACGGTAATTCTGTCTAAAATTTCCGAAATAAGAAAAAATTGTCGCCGATATTCTTTCCCGTTTTCAAGTAAATCCACGTTAATAACGTTTATCACGTCAACAGCGAGATTTCGGCTCGGCTAATCGAATAACGAGACTCATGTCCTACGGCCAATCAAAACGCTCGTATTATCGAATGTTCGTTCAACAAATCCAATATGGCGTCCGTTTCTGAAATTCGGTATATGTACCTGCCAATTAATGTGAATATAAGACAAAATTGAAAAGCACAGACCGAGATTACGATAAGAGTGTGAAAAATAAGTTCAGCCCAAGATGGCTAGAGTAAGAAATGACGTTGACATTTAGTAAAGAAACAAGAACAGTGATAGTTGGCGATTTCGTGAAAGTGAAAGTAAACCTTCCCGGGAGAGAGTTCCTTGTTTAATACTGTAAACAAACAAATTAATTACGGAAACCGCGGCTGTGTAGACTTTGGGAACTATCTGAAAACCGCTAGACATGTCCAGTTATTGAAACAGCGTGTTCAAGTCAAAGGTAAAACCCTGTAATATTGAGTATTCACCAGAAATTTGTGTCTGTCAATATTGCTTTGTTAAAGGAACTAGTCAACATGTACCGATTCAGAAAAATTATAAACTAGCTTAATGAATTAGAACTGAAGATGGTAACCAGTATTTGGGTTACAATTTATAAATTTATTCCATTAGCTGATTTTTTCCTTCTCTTCTTTAGTTAGTCAATAATGTCAAACAAGAGTTCTTCTTTAAAAAAAACAACAACATTATTTGTTTGAGATGGCACCTGTTAGACTAAGGGCCAGCTGTACCCTAGGTCCCCCCCTAGCGGGATTTTATGACACCTATATCACTGTAAAGCTGAATATATCTTCCATCGAATGTCACTTGTTGGACGGTATATGGATGCTGATTAAGCTTACAGTATGCGATTGATTATCTGCCCCTGAATTCGTAATATTACGATTTTATGTTTCTGTATACAAGAGATTATGGAGTCCAAAACGACAAGTTCTTAAACCACATTGCTTAAAATTATTATATCTTATTTCGATCAACATATTAGAAAAAGAAAAAATAACTTTGAACTGAAAACAACAAGAATTATCTCCCTTGTAACTGTAAAAAAGAAACGACTTAGCCGTTATATACGTACAACAAGCTATTTTTCAGTTATATTTGGAGAAACATTTCGCATAAGGCACTGAATACAATGTATAATCATTAGGGTCCTGCATTGAAAATGCAGGAGCCTTTTAGGAATAACATTTTCTGTCCGCCTGTCTGTCTGTTCGTCCATTCGTCCCTCCGCCCGTCCGTTAACACTTGATGTGACGCGAAAACTCAAAACAGTACTTCACATATCGGTTTCATATTAAGGACATATGCTTAGTATCACCAGAGGACGATGACTATAGTGTTGGGGTTGAATCAGATCACTATGTCTAGATATATCTGCCCTTGATTCATCCAAAATGTCAAACAGTTATTATCTGCCCTTGATTCGTAAAAATTACCATTAAATTTTGTCAACATTTTTGATGCGAAGCGATTACTCAAACAGTACTTCACATATTGGTTTCATACTAGGGGCATATGCTAAATATCACCAGAGGAACAGGCCTATAATTTTTGAGTTGAATCAGCTCATTATGTCTAGATTTATCTGTCCTTGATTCGTTCAAAATGTCATAATCTTTTGTCAACACTTGATCTGATGTGATAACTCAAAATAGTACTTCACATATTTGGTTCATATTAAAGGCATATGCTTAGTATTAGGAGAGGAAGACACCTACAGGTTTTGGGTTGAATGAGATCATCATGTCCAGAGTTATCTGCCCTTGATTTATAAAAAATTCCATATTCGACAAAAGAGCATCTGCATGGCCCTCTCTGACTTAGTCAGTTTTCTTGTTTAGATAATATCTGCAACATAAAACAATTTCATAACATACTTATCATTTCTATACTGTAATTGTACATGTATTATTTAATGTGCGCATGAACTATTTCCTATTGCTGCACTTTATTTGGTTATTTGTCAAGTGATTCTAGGGCAGTTATCTCAGAAGGGCTGATGCTAGTAGATTCTTCTGACTAATAATTGTCCAAAAAGGTCGCATCGACGCCATAAGAAAAGTGCTGGCCATTACACTGTTTGAGAGGCCACAAGCAGACCTAGAGAATGCACCGGTAGCTTGTTCTGTGAGGGTGCAAAAGGGCGCAGATAAAAGGAAGAAAATCTAGAGCTATTCTTTCAGGAAGCAGCCCTAAGGATCTCACCCAATGGGCCGTGATTGAAATATGCCCATGAAGTGGATAGGACTGAGACTGAGCTCATAGGACATTCTTCTGAGCAGTGGCCTTTCTGGCCGAAAAGAGATAACAGACGCAGGCAGGGTATCCACCACCCGTTGTGGGAGAGATCCTGATCGTGTTGGAGTCCGTAAGGAAATTCAGTCCCACAAAGATGAAATCTTTCGATGGGATGAGATCCGATTTCTCCGGATTCAGTACTAGTTTTAACTGAGACAATATCTCCCAGCTGTAATGGAGGTTAAGAAGAAGAGAATGACGAAGCAGCCAATTGTCGGCGTACTGAATTAGAGTGACACCAATCTGCTGGTGATAGGCCACTACGACCCCCATTGGTTTGGTGCATTCTGGGGGCCGTAATGAGGCCAAGGAGCAATGTCTGGGACCAGTAAACAGTACCCAGGACAGAAGCGCAATTGATGTCTGTCTGCTGGATGAATTGGGAGATGAAAATATGCATCCGAGAAATCCATGGAAATGCCCCATTGGTCTGGTTTGACAGCCAGCCGAATGGAAGCGATGGTCTCAATCTTGAAAGATTCGACATACTTGATTACAGTAGAAAGGTTGATGTTTGGTCAAATTGCGCCCAATTCTTGGCCGAACCGCACTGAAGGGGAGAATATGGCTTGTTCTTAAGACCATGTTTCTCCTTTGGCTTAGAAAGGCCCTTAGAAGGTTTGCACATAGCCACGGGGACTTTGGGGGATCTTCCAAGGAGAAGGACAAGATGCCGGAGAACTCCTTGGAGAAGTCTTGTCCACATGTTCCTTCTCCTTAATTTTGCCTCTGAAAATAAGCTCCGAGGCAAATTGACCCGCCCGCAATTCAACCTTGGAGGTGTCTTGCAGGGCAGAGGCGGACTAAAGGCCAAGCTGGTAGGAAAGGCGCATGGTAACTTCAGAGGAAAGAGACTCTGAAACTAGCTCTTCTGATAGTGCAGCAGCTAAAAGGTTTATGTTGGAAGAAACTCCCATTCGCTGTCTCTTGCGCAACTCCTACCGCTTGAGTAGAGATGAGGCACCGGGGCTGTTGGCATCCAGCAAGGGGATCCGGTCAAATAGCCCAGGGTGGCTGTCAGAAGAGGCTGGAGATCTGAGTGATGAGGAAAGAGCCATTGATCTCGAAAGTTTTGAGGACATGGTCCAACGGACTGCAATCCTGAAATGGAAATCTTCATCCTGGTCTGCCAGCCAAATAGAAGAAAACTAGCCGGGGGAGAGACTCCCGAGACTAGGAGAGATTCGGAAGCTCTCCCTGTTCAAAGTAGATCAATGGACAAGAGCGAGCCCTTGTGAATTGGCTTAGGGGGCCTAGGGTATATGGAAGGCGAGAGGAATGCGGAAACATTCATCCCCGCCTTATCAAAATCAAACGATGACGGCTCAGATTCGTCGACGACCGACGACTATGCCTCCTCTAGGTCCGACGCTCCAGTTGTATCCGACTCCCCTAAAATAGGATTGACCCTATGAGCCATTATTTACAGGACTTCCTGTTCCCTGTCAGACTACACCCTGGTGACTGTCGACGGCAGCGTCACCGGGAGTGGAGGTCCACTTACAGGCTTTGAAAAGTGGACTGTGAGTGGGCAAGGAAGAGTACTGTCGCTCCCTGAGTCGAACTTACCACATACCCTGACCGGTATGGATGCCAGACAGGGTGTTGGGGGGGTTGGGGGGGAGGGGGCAAAGCCAGGAGGAGCCCAAGCAGGATAGGGGAATGGGGGCCACCGGGGGAGCAAGACCCTGCTAGTTTGGCTGCCAGCAAGGCACGTCCTGTTGGTTCCAGGCAGTGAGTACCGGCTGGCGAGATCGTTCAGCCGGTGACTCTGAAGAGGAAGAATGATATTGATATAATATCCCATTTTAGTTCGGGTAGGGTGGGGGTATAAAGCACAGAAACAGACACAATAGTAGTAATTGTTTTTTACACTGGGACAATTATGTGCATAGAGAATGTCCGTCCGTCCGTCTGTCGCGCGAGATCGGGACATTGACTATAACTTTTGAACCACTACAGATAAACACTTGATATTTGGCATGCATGTGTGTCTAATGAATCTGCACATTTTGACATGTTGCATGCCAAGGTCAAGGTCACTGTTCAAGGTCAAAGGTCGAATATATAGGTCAAATTACTAACTTTAACATTGGCTATAACTTTTGAACCACTACAGATAAACACTTGATATTTGGCATGCATGTGTGTCTCATGAAGCTGCACATTTTGACATGTCGCATGCCAAGGTCAAGGTCACTGTTCAAGGTCAAAGGTCGAATATATAGGTCAAATTACCAACTTTAACATTGGCTATAACTTTTGAACCACTACAGATAAACACTTGATATTTGGCATGCATGTGTGTCTCATGAAGCTGCACATTTTGACATGTCGCATGCCAAGGTCAAGGTCACTGTTCAAGGTCAAAGGTCGAATATATAGGTCAAATTACCAACTTTAACATTGGCTATAACTTTTGAACCACTACAGATAAACACTTGATATTTGGCATGCATTTGTGTCTCATGAAGCTACACATTTTGACATGTCGCATGCCAAGGTCAAGGTCACTGTTCAAGGTCAAAGGTCAAATATATAGGTATAAACACTTGATATTTGGCATGCATGTGTGTCTAATGAAGCTGCACATTTTGACATGTTGCATGCCAAGGTCAAGGTCACTGTTCAAGGTCAAAGGTCAAATACATAGGTAAAATTACCAACTTTAACATTGGCTATAACTTTTGAACACTGCAGGTAAACACTTGATATTTGGCATGCATGTGTGTCTAATGAAGCTGCACATTTTGACATGTCACATGCCAAGGTCAAGGTCACTGTTCAAGGTCAAAGGTCAAATATATAGGTATCGACACTTGATATTTGGCATGCATGTGTGTCTCATGAAGCTGCACATTTTGACATGTCGCATGCCAAGGTCAAGGTCACTGTTCAAGGTCAAAGGTCGAATATATAGGTCAAATTACCAACTTTAACATTGGCTATAACTTTTGAACCACTACAGATAAACACACCTAAAACAATAATATATTTTTAAAAAAAATCTCATTCAAAACCACAAAGCCTAGAGCTTTGTTATTTGGTATGCATCATCACCTAACGAAAACTTTAACCTTGGTCATAACTTCTTTAGCATTGAAGATAATCTAATGAAACTTCACACACCTGTTCACCTCACAAGGGCTATAATCTGACCAAGGGCCGATATTATGCCTTTTCCAACAAGGATGCCAGGTGGGGGTATGAATCACGTTCAGTGATAGGTCTAGTTTATCTTAAAACCACTTATTGACAAAGTAGCATTTGTTACATTTTGTGGGGCGATTTTACCCCGCCAACTTTCTTTGCTATACTGAATCAATACTATTTATCTATTGAACAGACAATGAATAAATATATGGCCTGACAGCATTTATGTGTCATTTGAAAACGTTTTATATGAAAAATGAAAACACATAACATGTTCATTTTTTTTGTTTTAAGAATTTTTTAGATTCTCATTAATATTCATGAATATGCAAATGAGCACAATTGTAGTTTGTTCTCAAATTGCGACAATTTTGTGCATATAGAACGTTGTTGTAATCATCATAAGCAAATTTACCTTGTCATTTGTCTTAAACTACATATTGACAAATAACATTGTTTAAATTTTTGGGGGTCATTTTCCCCACCCACTTTATTTGCCATACGGAAGCAATACTGTGTATCTATGGAACACAAAGTGAATAAATAAATGACCTGACAGCAGTTATGCGTCATTTGAAACCTTTTATTATGAAAAATTATTAAACATAACGTACTTGTTGTCTAAATAAGGTCATTTTTGAAAAATTTAAGCATTTGTTAGATTCTCATTAATATTCATGAATATGCAAATGAGCAAGAAAACGGTTTGTTCTCAAACTCGGACAATTTTGTGCGTAGAGAATGTTGTTGTAATTATCATGTGGAAATTTATTTTGCCATTCATCTTAAAACCACTTATTGAAAAAATCACCTTTTTTACATTTTGTGGGGTCATTTTACCCCACCCACTTTCTTTGCTATACTGACTCAATACTGTGTATCTATGGAACAGAAAATGAATAAATAAATGACCTGACATCATTTATATGCCGTTTGAAACCTTTTACTATGAAAAATGAACAATCATAGCATACTTGTTTGCAAAATAACTTAAGGTCATTTTTTAACAATTTGAGCAGTTTGTTTCAGATTCTCATTAATATTCATGAATATGAAAATGAGCAAATTATGAATAAAAGACTCCTGGCATGTGACAAATATATTGATATTAGTTTAAAACTATTTTGAATGTTTTATAAACAAAATAAATTATGTTTTTGCATCTTAATGACGCTAAAGCTGAAACTTCGAAATATTGGCGGTTGCCATGGAAACGCGATGACCGTTTGCTTATCCAGCATCCGATACTTGTCCAACAACCGGAACTTGTTAGCATATACCCTAAGCTTTAAGAAAATATAGGTGTACCAAAATCCCGCTAGGGGGGGAGGGTTTCGATTATTGGCCCTTGGCCTATGTGTATGAAGACATTTTTAGTAATAGTCAGACCAGACATTTGCCTTATAAAGTAACACTCAGGAATGTGTGAAAGTCTGAATGGAAATAATTTCTGGAAAAATGAATTAGCCATTTTAGGTCATATAAAGGTTTTAAAACAGAAAGAGAAAAATATTCACTTTCAAAAAAAAAAAAGATTGACATTTTCATAGCCCGAGGTCATAAAATGGGAAGACGATATCCTAGACTAAGACAACTACTAGTACTACTACCCAATCCTACTTAGGTAGTGATCCTACAAATGATCAAGAATGAAAGTTAAAGATTGACATTTTCATAGCCCGAGGTCATAAAATGGGAAGACGATATCCTAGACTAAGACAACTACTAGTACTACTACCCAATCCTACTTAGGTAGTGATCCTACAAATGATCAAGAATGAAAGTTATAAATGTAGACATAGAGTGGGAATTACCACTGAGTGACAACCATGCAGACTATGTTTACATGTAAAAGTTTAAGATCATAAGATCTGCCTGATGAGACCCAAAGATGTACATAAATAATTCTCTGAAATAATAATAAACAAACATGAATTGTTTTATCTCTGGAACATATGAAAATAATTTTTTTTTATCATTTATCAAGTTGCACTTTAGAAAGTGCTCCAATTTTCATTAGTGCGGCCCTACCATGTTGAAAGTAAAACTAGAGCACTGTAATGGTATGGATATGCATAGCTTGCTAATTATAATATGGTTAGGTATATAAATGTTTGTTTGTGAAATGGTACCGGTATTTATCAAACATAATTATCTAGCAGAAGATTTTGTCTTCTCATATTTCTTTGTGTCAATAAAATCTACCTGTCCAAAAGTCGAATCTACCTGGCAAATCTCCTAAATCTACCTGACATGCTATAGCATTTTTTGCTTCATTTATTTGTCAGGTATACATAAATTTACATCATTTAGTAAGAACTTTTTAAAAAATCTCACCGTTGAAGGCGCAAGGGGACACCCCTCCCGTACCCACCCCAAGACGCAACTCGCCTTCTGAAAATCCTGGGGAGAACCCTGGGGTTTATAATGACAAAAAGAGTTTGAGTTTGAATGTAAATATGATTAGAAATTGTGACTATAAATGTGCATAAAAAGGTGAACTATGTCTAGTAAGTTAACTAATTGTTAAGTGTTATAATACCATGCTGACTTTTAAATCAAATTTCATATCTTTAACGTGTGAGTTTTAATTGCTTGTGTTTTACAAGAAATTAATCTGGTAATATGGAATAGATCCAGGATAAACTGAATGTAAATTGTATGGACATGCACTGCAACCAGTCTGTTTGCTTTCCAGACAAATTGGCAAACTAAAGATGGTGGTGGTAATTTGCAAGCAGTGTAGATTAGATCAGATTTTCATTGCACCAGCTGATCTAGGTCAACACTGTAACAATCTCTTGTGATTTGATTTCTGTATATACCGATAAAAGAAATTTAGTAATCATGTAATTCAATGTAATGTGATTGTCTTAATATTCAATTGCTGCCATACAAATAGTCAACACAGGAATATTAAATTTCACAGATTGGGCCAACAGTGGCTATCAAGAAGTGGCTAGATATAAAGTTATCAACAGTCATGGCTCATATTTGCAAAATTAATGTCTGCTATGTTCTTACACCTTAGAAAGGGTTAAATTTAATGATCATATAATTGAACGTCTTGTGTCAAGGTTAAAGATGTTTATATACTAGGAATGGGGAAAAAAGCATTCCACACTAGAAACAAGATGGCAAATAGTTTATTGTTTCAACATGCCAATGCAATGTGTACAAACTCAACAAAAAGTAGATGATTTCAATATTTAGCACATGGCTTGGAGCTCTCGGCCAATCAGATGCCTCAAATAGTGCCGACTATATCGTTTAGTTTGACTCTTTTTGAAAAAACCATGGACTAACTAACAAACTGTTTATGTAGTCAATGGTTCCTGTCGACCAACCATTATAATGTTTTTTTTGACGTCACATCCTAGGCTTTCACGTGATATTTCACCCCAATGCATCGTAGCCTTGATCAGCAGGTTACACTGAAATACAGTAAAACTAAGGTTAATCGACAATTAAGGGAAATGAATATGCAATTTTAAATACAGGTGACAGTTTAATGCATTACTATAGGTATGCAGAAAGCTCCTATTTTGAGCGTTATGTGTTACATTTAACTTGCATTCAAGCATAAAAAGTTGTCTTTAAAAAGCGGCACAATGCATGCCGTATTTTATTGACCATTGTACATAGGTTTTACTGTATACAATCTAATCAATGAGTGAAAAGTTGAAAACAATCTTTATTAAATTTTTTTAAACAAAATAAGATAATAAAAATCTTAATAAAATGATCTAGATCTAGATCGAATTAATTCAATTTTTAAAAATAACTTTTATTTCAAATGCATCATATTGAAATTGAAATTATCGTTGAATATTTAAAATTATCGTTGAATATTTAATTGTACACAATTTTAAAACCTTGCCGTTAAATTTCCAGCTTTGTTGTTTTTCCTTCCTCTTTTTCCAAGATATTAATGGATTCAGGCGCAATCATGGTTTTCAGTCTTGTGCGAAGAGAAGTGAGGGAAAATCAGCACGCGCCCGATGACGTTAAATTGCGAATTTGATGACCTTTATTTCTTGTTTTTCCTCGAGCCCAAGCCAGTGCTAAATAGGTTAGCCAATGGTTGAGCGCGACTAAAAGACATAGTTCTCGGGGGCTATGCCCCCTCAAACTAAATCGTTTAGTCACACTCAACCATAGTCTTACCTATACATAAACAATATATGCTGTCAATATGATTTCTATTCAGAAAACAGCACATTCATAGTAAAACTTGTCAAGCTTTGAGTGGTAAAGAAATCTAGAAAGTACTAGTGAATTGGAAATTTCAGTTGTCTTGGTGGTGGGTGGCAAGTTAAATATAAATCTAGTGGTTGTGGTATCCGACTTATCTTAATTCTCTTGTTTGGGGGGGTTAAAAAAAATAGAATTGTGTTGGTGGTACCCCTATTTTTGGCTGGCGTTCCTACCCCCCCCCCCCCCCCCCCCCCCCCCCCAGGCCTTTTTTCCTGGAACAGCCCTTATGTATATTACAAGAAAACCAGTCACATAAACGGCATTAAACACAGAAGAAGAAAATACTTTTATGTGCATTTATCGAAGACCCAATGTATTCGTCAATTTGTTAGTATTTATTCGGCTTGCATTTTAGTTTCGTTAATTTAATTGACCAAGGGCGATAATATTTTGTTGTAGAACAAAAATTATATGTATCAATGAAAACGGTTTATTTTGTATCACAGGCATTTTTTTGGTATATATTCAAATTGAAAAGATTCGTAATAATGATTGAACATAACAAATCATAGTTTTATGATATTATCAAAAATATGCGTTCATTGTAGGGACTTCCTTTTTAAACAGTTTGGATAAAAAAGATGTAGCAAGTATTTAAAGACATGGTTTCTTACCTGGACCTATATCTTGTTTGCAAAGGTTATGAATTTATCCAAAGAATGGTAAAGTCTAATTTACATACCTGTGTTGCAGCTTGATAACTTCCGTTCAGTGGACGTACAGAAGAATGCCCTGCACTATGCACTGGAGACTAATGACCATGATGCTATACGCACCCTGGTGAAGGACTACTTTTGCAAGAATGAGCGTCTTGAGAAGGGCTGTCCACAATCTGTGCTTATAGGCAAAAGTGACAGGGGCAGGTAAGTTTTGTGTCACACATTTGCAAGGTTCACAAACACAAACTGTTGGATATTGGACTACAAAGACTTATTTACAATTTGGCCCCATTTTTAGCTTGTCTGTTTTGAAAAAAAGTTGAGCTATCGTGATCACTGGGTCGTAGGCATCGTCGGCGGTCGCAGCGGCGTGCAAAAACTTTAGTGTAGCTCATTACGCGAAAAGTATAAGAGGTATCAACATGAAACTTCATAGGTTAGTAGATCTCATTGAGGGGAAGGTCCCTACATAAAAACCATAACTCTTGATTCCAAAATTTTCGAGTTATGGCCCTTAATTTTTTCCATTGTTTTTAAAAATTTAGCTGGACAAGCACCAAATCAGACAAGCGTTGGTGCCGCACGCTGCTCTTGTTATAGCTGTATATTTGACTGACATAGTAGCAAACATTGTCCTGAGGGATCTGTTTGATCTGGGTCTGTACTGTTTGCCTAAGTTTATCTGTCTGAATTCTTTCTTAATTAGGATATGTTTAATGATGAAATGTGCCTTAAAATGCAGTTTTCTTATAGCTGATGAAAAACAAAACAGCAAATGTTGACATGAAGACCTTACCTGCTGGTACCAGTGAATTGTGGAGTAATACTTCTTAAACAGAATTATAATGTATGCTATTTAAACCCCCATTGATTTTGAAAAGCATAGATTAAAATCATACTAGACTAGAAGCAAACCTGAAATTCAAAATTAAATTTTCATGAATAGTAAGCTGAAGTGATTTTGTTAGGCCAGGGCAGTTGTCAATCTAATGCCTTTATCTTTCCAGGGTAGTTGTTGTCAATTAAATGCCTTTATCTTGCCAGGGCAGTTGTTGTTAATCTAATGCCTTTATCTTGCCAGGACATTTGTTGTCAATCTAATGCCTTTATCATGTTAGGGCAGTTGTCCATCTAATGCCTTTATCTTGTCAGGACAGTTGTTGTCAATCTAATGCCTTTATCTTGATTAGATATGTGCTAAATTAGCCTAGAATAATCTTTAGGATTTTTCATTTCTGACAGTTTAGTTGATCAGAGTCTGCACTGTTATATTGGTACCATAGACTGTATAGTCAAATCAGAGATGCCAAATGATGAGGCTTATCTTGATCTTCCTTGTTTTAAAGTTTGACAAGTACATTTACCGAGATTTGGACCTATGCTTATTATTTCATATGAACACAAAAGTTTAGCCATAGCAAAATTATAGAATTAGAACTATATTGTTTAATTGCAAACAGATCAGTTCCTGATCAAATGACACCTGCTTTAGCCATCTGATCTCGGACTTCTCTGTTTACAAAAGTGTCAAAAGGGTTCTGTACCAAGTAAAAGGTTAGCTAGCAGCTGAACGACTTCAGTGATCAATTTATGGTGTTTTATCTATTTCTGGTCTATATGACCCTCAAGGTGGGAGGCTTGTTTGTCCATATTTGCATCTGTACCTATGTCATGCAATTCTTGTGTTTTCAACTTTTCCAATACATATAGGATTTACTTCAAATTTTTACAGAAGAACAATGTTGATGTGACTACATAAAGAAGGGAAATTTTCCTCAGACTGTTTTTACCAGAGTTATGGGACTTTGAAATTTTCTTCATTAGGTAATAGTGAATTTTAAGTACTTGATGTAGAGAATATCATCAGGGGGCTGTCTTATGGACAGAATTTATTTTCTGTATAAAAACTGTGTCCAACCGAGGTTTTATATTATATTTCAGATACAACCCAATGTCTTTGGGTATAAGAAGTGTAAGAGAGATCTCACAGAGCAGGGGCAATAAACAGGGAAACGATGCCTTTGTTATGGTGAGTAGCAGTTAGATCATGATTGATACTTGTTTAGCTGGTGTAATTCGGAGGGGTAGGGGTGGAGTTAATCAGACATTTGCAGTGAAGAGTTGATGAAGCAGCCGTATTTGAGTGCAGATTCCACAGTGTTTGATCCCACTCTGCAAAAGTTTGATTCCACATCACTGCAAATGTTTGATTCAACACCAGTACAAATGTTCAATTTCACACTCCAAATGTTTAATTTCAAACTACAAATGTTTGATTCCCTAATGTTTACAAAATTCCTGCAGCCTGTTTTCCCTATGGTGTGTCAGAACTGTTACACATTGGTTTTGTCTGTGTGTATGTTTTGTTAGATAATTAGAGTTGGCAATATACACATACATCAGGGTTGCCATGTGTCAGGGAAATTTAAATTTTTTCAAGGTCAGGGAATTTTGAGAACTGTCAGGGAATTTTGAAAATATAGGCAAATGTCAGGGAATTGTCAGGGAAGTTTGAAAACATGAGAATGGATGTTATTTATTTTAAAAAATCCATTAGGTATTACAGAAATTATGACAGATAGACCAAATTTCGCGATAGAATGTGTCAAAGAAATTTGAAATTATATCAGGGAATTGTCAGGGAATTTTGTTTCCTCTGGTTTGTGGCAACCCTGTGTAACATCCATATTTATATTTATCCTGATAATATCCTACAGACTAGAGATGAAGCGTTGGTTACCTATGCTAACAGTTTTGGATCTAGATGGGATGCCAAGTAACAAAGAGTCAACTTTTAACCCAAATTGTTTGAAAAACACACTATTGCTACGATAATAAGAATTGAACTAAAAATCCACAACAAAAACAATCGCCATTAGATTTGACAAAGTGAACAGATTTAAAGATTTACATACTTTTTGTGTGTGCTAATAATAGTTTTATATTCCACAACAAAGCTGTGTTTAGAAGGGTATACTGGAATTAATAGACAGTCCTTTTGTCTGTCCTTTGACAAAAATTTAGAGACTTCTACTGTACAATTCTGATGTTGGCAGAAACTTCATACATTAGAGCTCCGTTTTGTCGCGGACCATTTTATATTTACAATGTCATTTATTTCTTTAATGAATATTGAACAGGGAAAAGGTTATATTGTAGGATATAGACCAGTGTAACCATTGTCATGAAGACTATGTAGAGGATGCCCTCAAACTAGGAGTCAGCAAGGAAACTCTGGAGGTACTGATGACTGCCAACCCTGACACACCCAGGGACCACATGGTACGTACAGTGCATTATGGTTCAATCACAGATTTTCTTTGAAACCAGGATTGTCAGAGTGGAATTTAATAGCTCATTCAATTTCAAAGTCAAAATAATAAATCCTCCATAAATATGCCTTTCTACGCCTCTGTTATAGTCACTTCTTGAAACCATTGTGATAGAGAATTGTGATAGAGCAAATAGAGCATTTGTTCCATAGGAATGAGCTAAGAGTCGTTTAGAAATACCCCTACAGATAATAGATTAAACTAATTGATGGTATTATTTTGCAGGTTGACAGAGCCATCACAAATCTATACCAAGCTGTTCTATGTGGTAACAGAAAGTTGGCAGGAAATCTGATTGAAGAATCCATGAAAGATCCAAATTCAACAGGGTTTAGTTATCTCCATAAGGATGTAAGTTTAAATGAGGCTTTTTCATTCGTAGAAAAGTGCTTTTAAAGATATTGAACTTGAGAATACAAACTATAAAATTCTTCCACTATGCAACTGTTAACCCTTTACTTCACTTAGGTGCCTTTAAACCATTTCCTTCTTGAAAACACTTTTTCACAACTTTGCAAACAGGGTAGACCCAGATCAGATGACTCCTGTAGGAGCTGTCTGATCAGGGTCTGCTCGGTTTGTTTATGAAAGTATAGAATTTCTGATTCTGTAGTTTCTACTTATACCGAAATACCCTGTATACAAATGCCCCTATAATAATTCTGCATATAAATATTCATGATGTCGTTAATATGAATATTCAAGAGGAAAATGGTTAATGCCTTTGCAGACAGAGTAGACCCAAATCATATAGCTCCTGTAGTAACCGTCTGATCAGGATCTGCTCAGTTTGCTTATGAAATGATACTGATCAGAATCAACAGATTCTGTCATGGTAAAAAAATCGCCTTGTACATATACCATTATAAATATTCAGCAAATAAAATTTATAGTCGTTATGTCTACTTGAATATCCATGAGGTAAAGGGTTAATATGTCAACATATTGGGTTATTTTGTTGAGTTATTATTTTTCACAGCAGCTCATTGGTTTATGAGTTGCACTTTTATATACTCACCTATGGTTTATGAGTTGCACTTTTATATACTCACCTATGGTTTATGAGTTGCACTTTTATATACTCACCTATGGTTTATGAGTTCAGCGATTTTTTTCCTGGGATTGTGAATGGGTCCGGTACCCCTTGATTTGTGAAAAATTAGCGTCGTTTTGGCAAAAATTGTGAAAAAAGTATCAGTGTTTTTACAAAAATTGTGAAAATTTGGATAGGTGGTTAAATTCAGCTGTTGAAAGAATTTTCGGCCGAATATAAATTCGCGGACCGAGACACATATACGTTTTATTCATATTTTTGTAAAAGCGTCCTAGACGTGCAAAGAAAATCGATACGAAATTCGAATACCTCAGACTTTATCTCGAGAAACCGTTTGAGATACAAAACTTTGCAAAGGGGAATATAGCTAATGTAAATATTGGTCAAAAAATCAGTGTAAGTACAAAGTAAAAGGCCGATTGTGAAATAATTCAACAGCTTTGTGAATGGGTCCGACGGACCCTGCTTCTAAATTGTGAAGGTCCGTTCCAAATTGTGACAGGGTCCATTTTACGGTACCAGTTATATAGGGAAAAAAATCGCTGGAGTTGCACTTTTATATACTCACCTATGGTTTATGAGTTCAGCGATTTTTTTCCTGGGATTGTGAATGGGTCCGGTACCCCTTGATTTGTGAAAAATTAGCGTCGTTTTGGCAAAAATTGTGAAAAAAGTATCAGTGTTTTTACAAAAATTGTGAAAATTTGGATAGGTGGTTAAATTCAGCTGTTGAAAGAATTTTCGGCCGAATATAAATTCGCGGACCGAGACACATATACGTTTTATTCATATTCTTGTAAAAGCGTCCTAGACGTGCAAAGAAAATCGATACGAAATTCGAATACCTCAGACTTTATCTCGAGAAACCGTTTGAGATACAAAACTTTGCAAAGGGGAATATAGCTAATGTAAATATTGGTCAAAAAATCAGTGTAAGTACAAAGTAAAAGGCCGATTGTGAAATAATTCAACAGCTTTGTGAATGGGTCCGACGGACCCTGCTTCTAAATTGTGAAGGTCCGTTCCAAATTGTGACAGGGTCCATTTTACGGTACCAGTTATATAGGGACAAAAATCACTGGAGTTGCACTTTTATATACTCACCTATGGTTTATGAGTTCAGCGATTTTTTTCCTGGGATTGTGAATGGGTCCGGTACCCCTTGATTTGTGAAAAATTAGCGTCGTTTTGGCAAAAATTGTGAAAAAAGTATCAGTGTTTTTACAAAAATTGTGAAAATTTGGATAGGTGGTTAAATTCAGCTGTTGAAAGAATTTTCGGCCGAATATAAATTCGCGGACCGAGACACATATACGTTTTATTCATATTCTTGTAAAAGCGTCCGAGACGTGCAAAGAAAAGCGATACGAAATTCGAATACCTCAGACTTTATCTCGAGAAACCGTTTGAAATACAAAACTTTGCAAAGGGGAATATAGCTAAGGGCTGTTCCAGGAAAAAAGGCCTGGGGGGGTAGGAACGCCGGCCAAAAATAGGGGTACCACCAACACAATTTTAATTTTTTTACCCCCCTAAACGAGAGAATTAAAATAAGTTAGATACCCACAGCCACTAGATTTATATTTACCTTGCCACCCACGACCAAGAAAACTGAAATTTCTGGTTTAATAGTACTTTCTAGTTTTTTACCTCTCAAACTTTGACAAGTTTTACTATAAATATGAATATGCTGTTTTATGCATATAGCATTTGCAACTAAATTGTTTTCTGCATGCAAATCATATTGACAGCATATATTGTTATTCTGTTATATGTAATTCGATGACAAAAATTATTTATTGTAAAGTTCCAGTGTTTCCAAAACTCCAGGAGCCTCAGCAGGACCAAAATTTTGGCTGTGTGCAAGATATGGAAGAATTTTCTGTCAATGAGACAACTGATACCATTTGTCAGAAATGCAGTGGAAATAGTCTCCTTTAGATTTAAATCTAATTAAACTACACTAATCTTGATCAGACAGTCTCATTTAGATATAGAATCGATGAAACGTTTTCAAAATTAGTGCCCCTATGTCTTTAAAATTTTCGCCGATCTAATCTCTGGGTAACCCATTGTGTGTACACAAGGGTTTAGTATTGTGCTTTAGCCAGGCTGTTTTATTTTTGTGTGGCATTTCCTGCTCGACTGTCAGACCAAATGAATGTCTGGTAGGTCCTGAATGTATAAGTGAATCTGCATGATACTTCGTTGTATCTTTTGCCCAAAGTTTCTGTCAGAATACTGATTGAATTACCGTATTTAATGCCCCCCCCCCCCCCCCCCCATTGAAATATGTAATAACCCCCAATACAACCCAATAACAATTGAAAAAATCGCCCCCACCAACACAAATTTAACTCTTTATCATCCCCCACCCACAAAATTTTAATTCATCGACGTTCCTACCCCCCAAGGCCTTTTTTCCTGGAACAGCCCTAATGTAAATATTGGTCAAAAAATCAGTGTAAGTACAAAGTAAAAGGCCGATTGTGAAATAATTCAACAGCTTTGTGAATGGGTCCGACGGACCCTGCTTCTAAATTGTGAAGGTCCGTTCCAAATTGTGACAGGGTCCATTTTACGGTACCAGTTATATAGGGAAAAAAATCGCTGGAGTTGCACTTTTATATACTCACCTATGGACTTTGCAAAGGTCATCACAAAAGAGTGAACAAATCCACATACCAATTTTACTCTAGATTTTAGGAAACACAATCCATCTCATTCACTGCCTCTTCAACCAGTTTCTCTCTTTCTATCTTTAGATGAATTATTATGTTTTCACATGTGGCTGGTGGATGTGCATGTTGATGGGCAGGTTGAGTCCTGTTAAGGTGTCTGTTCTCTAACTTAAGCTTTTGTCTAACTCACGAAGCTGAGAAGTAATATGGTTTCGTATATGTTAGGCACTGTTTTAGTCAAAACAGACTTTTCATCCAGTTTTCATTGAGCAAAATATTTCATTCAAGTTACATATCCAGTCAGATCTCTCTTAAGCTAACATACTGATGAGATGTGCCCTTGATGGATGTATTTTGTGTCAGTGTTGCCCTCTTGTTAAAGTTTAATAAGTCTGTATCATTTTGATTGTCTATACATGAGTGTTATGGTGTAGGAAGTAGTGTAAACCATTATCCAGACTGCTCATTCTATTTGCCTGCATTTGTCTGGCCAAGTATTTAGGGTAATTACTATCTCTGTGTAATTCTCTGTGTGGACTAATGTAAACTCTTGTTACAGGTATTGCTTATGGATAAAGAAGATCTCAGAGACAATATTTTGGCAGCATCAGTGAAGAAGAAACCATGGGACAATAGATCTGTAAGTCAGCTTAAATACCTCAATTTGAAACCAGTCATTAACATGTGACCTGCTTGGTAAATGTTTGCCCACTTAAAACTTAGCTTTCTCATATTAAACTTTTACTCTATTAATACATCATGCTATACTTTTGCAAACAGTAGACGCAGATCAGATGGCTGTTGTACAAAGTTTGAGGAGGTATACTGGAATCACCCTGGTGGCCAGTCAGTCAGGCTGGATCAATCCATCCGCATTTAAACATGTGTAGTTTGTGTCGCAAACTTATTGAATTTATATTTGGCATACTAGATGTGCAAGATGCAATTTTCATGTGTTTAGTACTAGGCATTGCAGATTTATCTTCCCTTGAACTTTGAGTATTTTTTTGTCATTTAAGCGTCAAACATGGATTCCTCCTTCAATTTGAAAGTTTTTGAATATATCTTTGGTATACATAATAATCACAAATAGCAGATAAGCAAGATACAATTTTCATGTGTTTAGCTCCAGGCATTGCAAAATTATCTCCCCTTGAGCTTAATAGAATATTTTTTTAGATCAAGGCAGGCTGCTGTGTGGGAGTATTCATCATCTTTAGTGATAGTTCTAGTTATTTATTACATAAATAATAATGGCGTAACATGTTAAAAGGTGACATAAAATGTTAGAACCAATGCTCTTTGTATTTTCCAGATTACTCCTCTGCACTGTTCGGCCATCAACCCTAATGTTAATTATCTGAAAAGGCTACTATCTGTGGAGCCAAACATCAATCTGGAGGACAGAGATCACAGACGGCCTGTACACTTTGCAGCTGTATGTGACGGTGTAGGACCACTGGAGTTCCTGTTGCAGAGGTAGGCATGCCTTACCATTAGCTTAACCATTTCATGCAGGAAATAATGACATGAATATTAATTAAATTAATTTTTGTAATAGCACATGGATACAGATATTGTCAGTCATGGCAAAAACTGGAATCATATCTGTATTATATTATAAGCAGACAGATGTTGAAAATAATGAGACAGTAAAAAAAAATTGATCCTAATCACATGCTGTTTTACTGGTTGTCTCATCTGGATCCAAACTGTAAATAAATCGTAAAAGTTAAGCTATTTGAACAGTCATTACAGCAATGAACCTTCCCACAAAACATTATGTCTGCAGTTTTCCTAATGCTGTGTAATTGGATCTACACAGACACACAAAAACATCAACAGTATTTCATTATACAGCTTTGCAAACAGTGTGAAGACTCTGACCATAGATGTGGCGACTGATATTTTGCAAAGATAATCACATATTTTCCTGTAGCATGCCAAGGAGGGCTGCCAAGTCATGATAACTTTTATGAACAGTTTGAATCCAAATGAGAAGCAGGATCACTTGTCTCGTTTTCATCAAGAGAAGGGATATAGCTTGTGTCTTAGACATGAAGAAAAACAATGAGCAGAGTATAGTATGCATATTGCAGTGTTGCAGCCAGGACGCGCGATTCCCCCCTTTTTCTGAAAAATCCCCCTTTTTTCACTGGAGGGGGCGCCTAGTCGCGCACTAAAGTTTCAATATTACTTTACTAAAACATTCCCTCCCTCAGGCTGTCGAAACTGTTTGTAGCGAGTACGGGTAAAGCTTTCAATTCATATCGAATCTGAACCGGATGTTTGTCAACTGTCATGTATAGGTAAGGCTAAAATGCGGTTCGGTACAGTAACTTAGCTATCATATTCTATGGGACCTCGGCAATTCCAGATACGTGAACAGTTGTCTGCCCAAGATCTACAGTTTTTTGTGACTACTCTATTAATTAATTGTGCTTATGATAAAACAATACTCACAACTGATAATTTATAACTCGTTGAGTAAAGTAATGTTTGCCTGTCCCGGTCCGACTTTAAGTCTATGCCCGTAACCTATATAATCAAATGAAAACAGTAAAAACGTGTATGCTGTAAAAATCTTCAAAAAAACATTATCTTGAAGAAAAATCAGCGACTACTTTGGGGTAGGTACCCTTCCTATAACCAAATTCAGCCCAAATTCAAGTGTTAGTCCTGTAGAAAGTGACGAAATTGACCGTGTCGAACCCATTGCGCTAGATTTTCATTGATGTTGTGAAATAAAAATCCGCCCCCCTATTTTGAACAAATCGTCCCTAATTTTCAAAGGGAGAGGGGAAAATCGCCCCTCTTTTTAAAATCCTGGTTGCAACACTGATATTGTGGTAAAGATAGGGGTATATGTATTTACAGGGGAGCAAGTCCCTTGGAGGTTGACAATCAGGGAAGAACACCACTGCACTATGCTTGCTCAGCTGGAAGACCCAGGAATGTAGACATTTTGCTGAAAAAGGCAAAAGAAGGTAGAGTGTTCATACATTCCTTTATTATGCCCCAGTTGACGATAGTCAGGGGGCATTATGTTTTGCACCTGTCGGTCTGTCTGTCTATCTGTGTGTCTGTCTGTCCGTCCGTCTGTCACGCTTTTACGTGCAGTTTGTATGTGCAGTTGGTTGTCACAGTTTTTTCATTGTCTTATATCTCACTAACCACTATTATAGCTATTGGCATTGAATTGCATATATACATAAACCACCATCCTTATTTTCATTGCGCACCCAGCCCAGGCTGCCCGCAAGCCCAAGGTCAAGGTCAAATGACTTGGAAATTTTACATGCAGTTGGTCGTCACATTTACGTGCAACTGGTTGTCACAGTGTTTTCATTGTCTTATATCTCACTAACCACTATAGCTATTGGCATGGAATTGCATATATACATAAACCACCATCCATATTTTCATTGCGCACCCAGCCCAGGCTGCCCGCAAGCCCAAGGTCAAGGTCAAATGACTAAGGAACACGGGGGCATCGCTGTGTCTTACAGACACAATTTTTGTGTCGAAAGGTAGTGTGTCACTTAGGAATCACTTATCCGTCATCTGTCTGTCTGTCTGTCTGTCTGTCTGTCACACTTTCATTTTTTGGCTGTCACTTCTAAACTCATTATAGAGCTTTCAAATTTCACATGTGTCTTCCTCTCATTGAGGACCATTGATGTAACTAAGGTCCATCACTCTACATGCAATACTTTTTTAGTTATTCCCCTTTTTCTGATTTTCGCACTCCAGCATATTAACACTTTTTGTGTCAGTTACGAGCAGGTGACACATGTGTTCCTCTGAACAATCTTGTCTAGTTTCATGCTCAAACAGACTTGCCAACTTTTGCTATTAACCCTTTCCTTCATATAAAGGCCTTTTCACACATTTGCGAATAGAGAAGATCCAGATCAGACGATCAGGGTCTGCTCTGTTTGCTATTAATGGAATTAGATAGATATTTCTTTAGATTCTAAAATGGATACAATGTTCTACATTCTTTGTCCATGATTATTCAGTAGGTATTGAAATTTGGACTAAATATTATAGAACAGGGAAAGGGTTCACCCTTTCCTTCATATAAATGCCTTTTCAGGCATTTGCAAACATATGAATCTAGTGGTTATCTTCGTTTCATTTCTTTTAGTACCAAAAGACAAGTATCATGAGAAGGAATTGATTAGGGAACAATATGATACATCAGTACAGTGAATACTGGCAGTAAATTAATATACAAAAAATTCAGTGAACATGAACCTTACCCTTGTTTTGCGTAATATCTACAGCTCTGCTGCAATGGGAGAAGATATTTGTTTTTGGAGAAAAAAATCTGTTGAAAACTTTATTTTAGAAAGAAACAAAACTTCCCCATCCCCTATTCCTTTAGATCGTTACTGCCATGTAATTACAGTATGACCACCATTTCTCGCTTGTGTTTTTTTGTAGCTGCTGCCAAACAAGGTGACATGTTTCAGACAAAATGGGGACTTGGAGGTGTGGACAAACCTAGCAGATCTTCTTACTGTCCAATCCATATAGCCATCAGCTACAACCATGCAGTGAGTAATTTAAATCTTTACTCCATGAATATTCATGTTAGAAATAATGTCATTATGAATATTAATAAGAATACTTGTTATAATGGCACATGGACACGAATATTTTGTCATGGCAGAAACTGTAGAATCGTATCTATATATATATCATAAACACACAGCAGGTCCTGATCAGACGACTCCTACAAGAGCCGGCTGATCAGGGTCTACTCTGTTTGCAAATGCATAAAAAAGTGTATTTATTGACTAAAGGGTTACAAGGTGTAGATTGAAGGAAACTTTAGATTTAAATTCTTGCAAGATGCTGATTTCTTGCTTTCAAATTATGTATACATTCATGCAGATAATATCAGTGATGATTTATCACTTTGTTTACAAAGAATGACTACCAACTTTCTGGTTGGTACATGCCCAACTGCGGGCATATAGTAATCGCATTGTCCGTCTGTCCATCCGTCCCAAATTTCGTGTCCCTTCTGTAAATTTTTTATCTGTGAATGGATTTTGAAAATAAGCTGTCACAAATGTTCACCACACTAAGACGATGTGACACATTCAACTCCCTTGTCCATGGGTCAAGGTCATCCTTCAGGGTCAAAGCAGGGGTGTGATTTTTCCTCCTTTCAGGGGAATTCCTCCCTTTCAGCTTGAAAACCAAATCACAAAAGTTGTCACATTCAGTGAGATCTAGGGGTGTCACGATATCTGTATTAAAATCATATCGCGATATATTGCAATATATTTTATTTTATCTCGATATATATTGCGATATATTGCCTTTTCAAGTTCCTATGCTTATATAACAATTTGTATAAGAAAAGGTTCATAAATCATCTCTAGAACATTTTCCTTTTAGGTGGGAATGGAGTACACTAACAAAAATCAACTTTCAATGTAGATTTGTAATCTAGTAATGAAACAATGTCAAGTGTTAAATTCTTAATTCCTCCTTCAAAAGAATCAAAATCCTATCTTTTCATTATTTGTTAGGTTCAATGAGAAAAATCTAATAAAGGTTGAGAGTTTTTGTAGAGAAATATTCACTCTTATCTAGAATATTGCTGATTATAATGATATATTTATTATCATTAAATATACTATACTATAAACTGTATCCCTATAATCTGTATCTGAATAAAGGTTAACCCATTTCATCTTCAAAGGATGATGACTTGTCATGTGAGAACGGAGATTCGAAGTCCCACCCTTAGTTTTTACCATTTCGTCACAGTGCTTGCAAATGGCCACATTTGCTAATGGCTGTTGGGAATTATTCTCAACTTTAATTGAAAAGTGATCCTAAATACGTTTTTGCCTTATTGTTCTGAATAAATTTGAACTTTGCGTCGTCTGTCATTACTAAGGCACCCGGTGTCAACGTACACTATGTATGTCAACACCGATTCGGGTCAGTATAATAATCTGACTAGATCGAATTTAGATAACGTTATCACTGAAAACGTAAGAAACAGGCTAAGCTTTAGTTTATCAAATACATTTTGATGGCGTTACATATTTCCATTTAAATTAGTGTACGTTTATATGCACTAACATGTATATTTTAACCTCAATGCAACACTCGTCATTTCCGATTGATTTTCATAGAAGGAAAAGAGGTTTATACTAGACCACTGAAAATATCCAAGACCCTTACGCTGTTGACTCTGCCATTGTTGAGTAATACGTAAAATTATGTTTAATCAACATTCCAAGGTGTTTTTCACGTTAGAGTTAAGAGTTAGACAGTAAATCAACTACGAAACACGACCGTCAAATACCCGTATGTAATTTCAATATCGTGATATTTTATTGCAGAGTTAAATATTGCAATATATCGGTATACCTGTTTATCGCAACACCCCTAGTGAGATCAGCTCAGATCTGATGATTTTGGAATATCATGCAAGGGGGGTAGGGCATTTTCCTCCCCTCAATAGTTTCAGTAATCACACCCCTGTCAAAGGTCAGGGCATAAGTGTTTCACAAATAAACTCTTGTTCTTGTAACATGACTTGTACGCCTTTCATTTCAGGATGTTCTGAAGATACTGATTAAGCATCAGGTGGATGTGAACAAAATTTTGTCAGCTGGCAAGAACAAGCTGTCTCCATTGATGATTGCTGCCAGCCATGGTTCCCTGGAAATAGCCAGGATACTGATACAGAATGGGGCACATGTTGAGCAACTGGGTATGTGAAACTTAAGACCAGTAGGTAAGAAGAGTATTGGTCCATCTAAACCTCTTATTTCTTAGCCAGACCCTCTGTTGTTGGTACTCATTAGAATTACTTTGAAGAGATGATTCTAATGATTACCAACAAAATATGGTTTTAGCAGAGAGTATAGAAAATATTTTATCTTATTGTCTCGTTAACTCCTCCTATCTACAGCTCAGACACTTGCTGACATAGGGCCAGGGGAAAGATCATGTATACCATTCCAAACTACACTAACAGCTCTCTTCTACAGCGAGGCTCAATAGATCCTTATTCTGTGTCTTAATTTAAGGCAGGTGGTAGCTTAATGCAGGACAAAGGTATACAAAAAGCTACTATATTTTTATACCCCCCTTTTGAAAAATGGGTTTCCGATTAATAACTGCTCAATGGTTTGGTTCGGGACCTTCAAACTTGCTGTGGTGGTTGGTCGTGACCACTAGATGACCCCTATAATTGTTGGGGTCACCAGGTCAAAGGTCAAGGTCACCATGACCTTAACTTATGAAATGTTTTCAGATCAATAAATGATCAGTGGTTCAAAGTTGCTGTGGTGATTAGTCATGACCACTAGCTGACCTCTATAGTTGAGGTCACTAGATCAAAGGTCAGGGGGTCTGGGGGGTATACATGTTTTACAAACATCTCTTGTCTGCATTACTTTTGTTCTGCTTTATCCCTTACACTGTTCAGCATCTTAGAAATTTTGACATCATGAATATTAATTAGATTAATTTTTAGCTCCACTTTTTAGCTCACCAGAGCACAAAGTGCTCAAGGTGAGCTTTTGTGATACCCCTGTGTCCGGCGTCCGTCTGTCCGTCTGTCTGTCCGTCAACAATTTCAAACGACTTCTTCTCTGAAACCGACTGCCCAATTGTAACCAAACTTGGTCAGATACATACTGTGGGTGGGTGCTTCAAAAGTTGTTAAAAGATAGTGGGCGGGGCCATCGGTCTTGTTGCCATGGCAACCGGACACAATATCTAGAAAAATCTTCTTCTCCAGAATGACTTGTTGGATTTGAATATAGTTTTCACCAAAATGTTTCTCAGTTGATAGACTTTAAAAGTTGTTAAAAGAATTTTGATCGGGCAAAAAACATGGCCGCCAGAGGGCTTGGTCAATATTTCCATATATGGTAATATGGAATTTTCATAGGAAAATCTTTAAAAATCTTCTTCTCTGAAACTGTAAAGCCTAGACCTTTGATATTTGGTATGTAGCATGATCTTATGGTCCTCTACAAATATTGTTCAAATTATGACCCCTGGGCCAAAAATGGCCCCGCCCAAGGGCTTATCAGTTTTTCATAGGAAAATCTTTAAAAATCTTCTTCTCTGAAACTGTAAGGCCTAAACCTTTGATATTGAGTATGTAGCATGATCTTATGGTCCTCTACAAATATTGTTCAAATTATGACCCCCGGGCCAAAAATGGCCCTGCCCAAGGGCTTATCAGTTTTTCATAGGAAAATCTTTAAAAATCTTCTTCTCTGAAGCTGTAAGGCCTAGACCCTTGATATTTAATATGTAGCATGATCTTATGGTCCTCTACAAATATTGTTCAAATTATGACCCCCGGGCCAAAAATGGCCCCGCCCAAGGGCTTATCAGTTTTTCATAGGAAAATCTTTAAAAATCTTCTTCTCTCAAACTGTAAGGCCTAGACCTTTGATATTTGGTATGTAGCATGATCTTATGGTCCTCTACAAATATTGGTCAAATTATGACCCCGGGCCAAAAATGGCCCCGCCCAAGGGCTTATCAGATTTTTATAGGAAAATCTTTAAAAATCTACTGAAACTGTAAGGCCTAGACCATTGATATTTGGTATGACTAACATGATCTACTGGTCCTCTATAAATATGTAGCTGTGGCTTGTGGTCCTCTGCCAAGAATGTTTAACTAACGACCCTGA
The DNA here is from genome assembly GCA_963576725.1 of Azorinus chamasolen. Classification (NCBI taxonomy): domain Eukaryota; kingdom Metazoa; phylum Mollusca; class Bivalvia; order Cardiida; family Solecurtidae; genus Azorinus; species Azorinus chamasolen. The sequence continues at coordinate 26,557,359 of OY755235.1, read as the reverse complement.
CCACTGGGCGAAACTTGGCCCTGCCTCAGGGCTTATCAGTTTTTTCGATGTGAAAAATATGAAATATTATTTTTCTCTGAAATCATAAGGCTTAGACCTTTAATTAATGGCATACTGCTTTGCCTTGTGGTTCTCTACCAAGGTTGTCCACATGATTTCTTGTGGTCAAAAAAGGCCCTGCCACTGGGGTTATCTCAGGTGAGCGCTTCAGGGCCTCATGGCCCTCTTGTTTGTAAAGTGGAGCTATTGTCATGACCCTCTCTTCGATGTTGGTTAACCTTTTTGTTAAGGTCCATTTCTCAGAAACCATCAAAGATATTTGGTTAAAATTTGGTATGTATGTTTACTAGTAGAAGGGGAACCAAGAATTTTCATAGGTGGTTAAGTTTTATGTTATGGACCATGTCTCAGAAATTGTCCGAGATATTTTGTTCAAATTTGGTATGCATGTTAGCTATTACAAGGGGAACCCATTTCTTAAGGGCAGGTTACTCTAAAATTAATTTTGCCATAGTTGTTTGCCCTTTCCGATTTAGACTTTAACTACACTATCCAGTACTAAAGAAAAGTAGAGTGCGCTGTTCACTGACAGATCTTGTTATAACAGCATATGAATACAGGACGTTTTGGCTCAGGCACTTCATATTTATCATGATCGTGTATCTCACGAAGCTGCACATTTTGAGGGGTGACATATCAAGGTCATCCTTCAGAGTCAAAAGTCATATCAGGGCATAGTGTTTACTCCAAACATTCACAGATGAACAACCTTGATGTGGAGATGTATTTAAACAAGGGACTTTTTGCTTCAATCATTAAAGATTTTTACTGGATCTATGGGACTTGGAAATTTTCTTATATACATATATATATACATATATTTAGGAGATCCATTTGCTATTATTTTGCTCTGATTTTAGATAAGTTGAAGAGGTCAGCATTAACCCATGCAGTGATGAATGGGAACACCCATGTGGCCTCATACTTGTTGTATCTGGGGGCGGATCCAGATAGGGTGGACTCCTCTGGCAACTCTGTCGTCCATTATGCAGCAGCATACGGGTGGCCATTCACCCTGAAACTGCTGCTAGATGCTGGGGCAGACCCTACCAAGTCAAATGAATGGAAGGTTAGTCCATTTTAAGCACATCTGTTTTTTAAAGAAAAAATATTGGCTATTGATAACTCAAGTGTCCACATTGTCATCTGGAAACTTTACCGTTGACTTTACTATTCATGCAAAATTATGCCCCTTTATGGATTTAGGAAATAAAAATTTAAGATGTCTGTCATTTTGAAACCTTATCCAGCAGAGCTGTCATATTTCATGTATGAATTCCTTGTTGCAAGGCCTTTACATCAATGTTACAGTTTTTGACTTGCTACCTTGACATTTGAACTTTGAGTTAATTTTCAAAACTCTTAACAAAAAAATTAATGTTGGCTATTGTTTTAAAACTAATCAAACAAATCTTATGAAACTTCACCCACTTGTTCACTTCACGAGGGCTAATATTTGACCAAGGGCCATAACTCTGTGAGGCTTTTTTAAGTTTGTTTATTTATAGAACTATGCACCCAATCGGACAGAAAAGCATAACTTTTTGGTATGCATATGTATCTCAAAGCCGCACATTTTGAGGGGTGATATGTCAAGGTCATCCTTCAAGGTCAGCTGTCAAATATATATAGGTTAAATCACTGACTTTAACACTGGCCATAACTTTTGAACCAGTAGAGATAGAGACTTGATATTATGCATGTGTATCTCATGAAGCTGCACATGTCAAGGTCATCCTTCAGGATCAAAGGTTATATCCGGGGCATAGTGTTTCACAAACACACTTTGTTCTAACTTTCATTCCCTTTCAAATGGTTCTCTAATAAATGCAAGAGAATTGCTCAGTGTAAATGATGCTTTGTTAGAGAAAGAATTGCCAAGATCTTCTGTTCGCTTTGAAAGTCAATTAAAGTTACCTTTAAAGAATGCAACAGTCACAAATCTGAAGTACTGTTAGCAGTGATGTTGTTGAGTTGTTATTGTGAAGTTGTGATTGTTTCTTTCAGACGACGCCAGTTGGAATAGCATTCCTCAAAGGACATGTGGGCATTGTAGATTACCTGCTAAAACAACCAGGGGTAGACATCAACTTTAGAAATGATGAAGGTATGGTATTAACCTAACTATAACAGAACCCCTCTAAAGCAACCACTTTGTGAATAAACAGGGTGTCTTAAAAAGAAGGTGGACAAAAGTTATGCAGACAGCTCCTTCAGGAGCTTTCTGCATTCAGAAGCTTTCTGCATAACTTTTGTACTGCATTCATTTACCACTTGCCATTAATATCCAGTATTAAACCTCTTATTGAAGGTTGCTTTAGATTTTTTTCTGTGTAACAACTTCAATTGAATTATAAAAGATATGAGGAATACAGTATGTGATTATTGTATGCATATACTTTTGACATTAACTATTTGAATATGAGGCACAAGATAACTGGCATTTGCAATCAGTGTAAACCTTGATTAGAGAACTCATGGAGGACGGATAAATTCTGCATTGTTTGTAATTTAGAATCCTTTAGTATTTTTCATACTGAATGAGCTCATAATGTTTTACATTGGTGAACCATTCAACTTGGAATAATTCTGCATTCAGATGGATTGGTTATAGGTGGTAATTTAGCCATACCATGTATATTGAGCCTTTGGAAACTGTACTGAGATCAGTAAGTGTTATTGTGGCATAGATTTCATATATAATCAAGGTCCACTTTGTTTAGCCCTTTATCATGAATATTTATATAAGAATTCATTATGTGAATGTAATGGTCTGTGAGCAAAGGAATTGCTTTAATCTTTTCAGAAACAAGAATCCCGTCTTTATTATTCAATTAGCAAACAGTGTAGATCCTAATCAGACAGCTTCTACAGGAATAGTCAGATCTTGGTGTATCCAACCACAATGAATAAATCTACCGAAAAGGAGCATTAACTAGAGATAAAGGAAAATTTAGAATTTTGTAGTTAGAAACCATTGTGATAAATAGAGCATTTGCTCCTATAGGAGCAAATGCTCTATTTATCACAATGGTTTCAATTGGTGAATTTTATAGAGGTGTAAAAAGGCGTATTTATGGAGGAAAGGGTTAAAGGATAATATGTGAAGTACAAGGTTAACAAACAAAATACCTGCAAGATTCTATTGTTCCTACATGACCAGTTTAACCCAGATCAAAACCACATACAATGTAGATGATTTAGCAGCTGATTTTGGTCTACACTGTTTTGTGAACCCAGAGGATGCATGCTCTTTGTGTGTTACAACTTATTTTCTGAATCATAAAGGATTGAAAAGTTGGAAGTATCTAGGTTAAAATAGTTTTGCTCCATGTATTTGTTTTGGGTATCACATTTCAATAGTACTTCAAAAATTAAAACTTGACTGTTGATTCACATGAAGTAATGAGTTGACCATGAAATTATTTTGATTATTTTCAGGTCTTACTCTGGCCAGTGTAGCCACAAGCAGTAGCCTGGAGCCTGGTCTCTATGATCAGATACAGTATCTCCTAGAGAAGAAGATAGACCTGGCAATCACAGATGTCAATGGACTAGATGCTGTAAGTGTTGCCTTCTATATCTTATATTAACCCTTTCCTTGTTGAATATTTATGTAAGAAATGTGGACATTATTAATTATCATTTTCATGTGAACACATTCATTATGGTATTTAGATACTGTCGAGTCTGATTCGTTACAATTTTATAAACCAACAGAGCATACCCTCATAGGAGCAGTCTAATCTGAGTAATCTGTTTGCAAAGGTGTGAAAATAGGGCTAAATAAAGGAAAGGGCTAATAAACACTTATTTCAGTCCCTTCTTAGATCCTTGGATTTGGATTATAGGCTTTTTTAGCAGTCCTTGTGTACAGGATTTGCATAATGCAGAACGAAAGTAATGCAAAAAGTCGCAGTATGAGCACTGCATTACCATGCCAGTAGCTTGCAAATTCGGTGACATTGACCTTGACCGGTTTCATCGGGTGGGAGACTTTGTATGTGCAGCATTTACTTGAATGATATTTAATGATAGTTAGATTTTAAGCCTTTGCCAGATATATTTGCTTTTTGATGCCTTGGTGCAAACATAGCAGACCCAGATCAGATGGCTCCTGCAGGGGCTCTGATGAGGTTCTGGTTTTTGCTCATGACAGAGTATAGATCTAATTCTGCAGTGTCTGCCATAGCCTAAACTCCCTAGTCTATAATGCCAGTATAAACTTTCATCTAAGTAACCCATTACCTCATAGGCTATTTTTAGGTCCAACCTCTTTGAATAGATATACTGAAAAGGAGAATTTACTAGAGAAAGGGAAAAGTTTAGAATTGTGTAGTTATGAAACCACTGTGATAAATAGAGCATTTGCTCCTATTGAGCAAATGCTCTATTCATCAAAATAGTTTTAAAAGGTGAATTTACAGAGGCGCCTAAAGGTATCGATATTAGGGAATGGGTTAATATTAATGCTCATTATTTATTACATAATTGTTTTTATCTGACTGGAATGATGAAATGCAACAAAACCTCTCTAATGTGACCACCAGAAGAGGTCTAATTCTGGGTATTAAAGACAGGTGGTTGCTTGATGCATTATGGAGGTTATGCAGAAAACTCCTGCATTAAGCAACCACTTACTTTTAAAAGACATGTCACTTTAGAAGAGTTTTACTGTATACATATGTGTGACACATTCTCTGAATTTAGATGACATTTACTAGTACATAATAGTTTAATCATATTTCTAATACAGTTACACCACTTGGCAATGAACAAGATAACCAAGACACCAGTTGGCTGGATGCAGGTATGTTAATTTGTCACACCACTAGAAAATGTACAGTATTAACCCTTACAATGCTGAATTTTCATATGGACTATTTCAAAATTCAAACAGGTCAAGCTTATTGTGATTTTTTCTAAAGACAAGTGTAAAATCACAAACAGTGCACAGTGTTTCCGCGAGAGTGCGTTTTTGGCGCTTTTGGCCTTGACGCAATGAAATTCGGACTGTGCTTTTCCCTGACGCAGGAATTTTTTCGTCGCCGAATTATTCAAAGTCGCGAATTCCGTGTCCCATTGTATCAGGTTTTAGTCGTGCCCAGCCTGTTCCGGGTCAGTAGACGCTTACTCATTATCAAAGACATATAAGCCCCTAGGCGAGTGTGTTGATACACTCATATTTTGCGAAAAGAAATACACACAATGTCTGCTCCTTGACAGCCTTCTTTCGGAAATAATCATCTTGTAACATAGACAATTATTGTGATAAAAGAGATGATTTACCCGCTGAAATGGGGGGCTTGTTCCCCGACCAAATTTTCTTCAACTGATAATTAGCTGACTTCGGCGAGTGAAAAGTCCGTCACCATGTCTGAAAAAGCAACCCTAATTTGTCTAAATGGGAAATTCACCAGGAATGGCTGAATGAAAAATCATGACTTTCTTACGACTCTAATAAATTGACTTGTAAGGTATGCACCAATGAGGGGAAACACAATCCATTAACAACTGGCTGCACCAACTTTCACCAATCAACTCTTTGTTTGACATTTATGATTTAGCCTTAAATCAACATAGGGCAGCTGCGGAGGCCACTACTTTAAGTAGCAGTATATTAAAAATCACTTCAAACATCATTTCATAAATCATACATGCCAATGTTAAATTTAAGGGTATGACCCACCAAAATTTCAAATGACCCCCAGATTTTTAAACATGGGGTCAAACATGACCCCCAAAATATTAGAGCTGGCAGAAACACTGCAGTGCATACCCTGATGAGAGGGCTCATCTAGCAGCCCTCTCATCTGGGTCTACACTGTTTGCAAAGGACATTAGTGATTTGTACCCCACACTGTAAGGTTTAACCATCTGAGAGATGTCCATAGAGATGTCCAATCTTATCAGGATCTACACCTTGTACACTTACATGTATCTTAGCTATTTCGCTATTCTATATTCTGCACAGTATGTCATTTCAAAATTCATCAGTTTTATTTTTTTTATACTGAATTAACTCTTCTGTTGAACAGTTATTTTCTCGCTTCTCAGACGTGCTAGGTAAGCTGAGTTACTAAAAATAGCAGTACTAGAATAATAGAATCAAGCATGGGTTTTGTTAAAGACGGGGGTTTCTATACCCGAGGTTGGTCTGTTCCAGTCGGAAACGAGCTTTAGCGAGTTTCCGATAGGAACAGACCAACCGAGGGTATAGAACCCCCCCCCCCCCCGGCTTTAACAAATCCCATGCTTGATTATTTTTCTCGCTGAAATACGCCCTAAAACCAAGAAAATTAACGAATTTTGTGAAGTACTACTTTACATTGCGTAATACGACTTCCATATCTCATAGCAACAGACCGCAGCATAACTTTAGGCGTGGCACCAAATTCTTGCATAAAACGTGCTGTTGTAGTCCCGCTAGACCATGTATTAACAAGGCGATTCTGGTGCTCACGCGCTGTTGTTGACCGGTTTTAATTATACCTATTACGGGCCTAAGGTAAACAATGGACACGAATGTTACAGTGTTTTGGCCTAAGCTAGGTGAACGCCGGGTGTGAATATTTCCAGGAGCACCGAAAATGAACTGTTTTTAGTGATAGACATATTGAATGAAATTCCGTGTAAACGGTATTTGATACAATCATGAATTGATGTCGAAAAGAAAACAGTGGCCCGGAAACAGCATAAATCGACGAAGTGTCAAAGAAGTGTATGGTTTTGCTGCCGTTGTTTTGCTTGTATTTTGAAGAATTAAATTGATGCAGGAGAGCAGAAAATTGGTTTTATGCAAGAATAGCGTTAATACACGTTTGTTTTCGGGCAATGGGCAACAACATTCCCGAGGGACACTACAGATGTTATTGCCCGAAAAAACATGTATTAAACCTCTAATGACGTCATTTGTTATGACAACCACAAACGTTACGTTTTGGCGTAAATATAAAAGACTGAGTGACTACAAAACAACGTCTTCGGTTAATTAAATAGGCTTTTAAAGTGTTTATATGATAAATAGAACTTCATATTCGTGCTAATTACTTATATTCAATTCATTAGGTTGTTGCCTATAGAAATGTTGGTATAATTCTGTAAGAAGTCCTTCCCTTGTAGGCCTATTGATTTTACCCAATCGCGCGTATGAATACACTAGTCACGGGGTGTTCCAGATAAGGATTTCTAGTACGGCTATTTTTAGTAACTCAGCTTATCTAGCACGACTGAGAAGCAAGAAACCCTTATCTAGAACATCCCTTGTCTGGTGTATTCATGCGAGTGATTAGGTAAAATCATTACAAGGGAAGGAACTCTTACAGAATTATACCAACATTTCTATAGTCAACGAGTTTATAACTATTAAAATTGATATAAGTAATTAGCCTGGGTATGAAATTCTATTTATCATATAAACATTTTATAAAGGCTAATTTTATTAACCGAACACATTGTTTTGTAGTCCCTCAGTCATCTATATTTTACGCCAAAACGTAACGTTTATGGTATTGTCATACTGGTAATAAATGAGGTCATTTAATGTCACCTGCAGTTTGTTGCTATTAGATACGGAAGTCGTATTGTGCAATGGAAAGTAGTACTTCACAAAATCAATTAATTTACTCGTTTTTAGGGTGTATTTAAGCGAGAAAAATAATCAAGCATGGGTTTTGTTAATGGCGGGGGTTTCTTTACCCGAGGTTGGTCTGTTCTCAGCCGGAAACGAGCTATTTACACTGAAAATTTAGCGTTTTAATGGTTAACCCTTTCCCTGTTGGATATTTGTGTTAGAAATAATTACATCATGAATAGGTATTAGCTGAATTCTTATTTATAAAAGCATAATTATGTACTCTTGAATTTTTAGTATTGATAAAAACTGTAGTATCTATTATAATTTTGTATTTAAAGCAAATAGAGCAGATCATGATCAAACAGCTACTATAGGAGCCATCTGATCTGGATCTACTCGATTTGCAAAGGCATGAAAAAGCATTTTGTATGAAAGATAGGATTAAACAGAACTATTAAAACTTATTTTTTCTGCATTTCTCATTTAATTGATTGCTCCATGAATATACCTTTCTTCACCTTTTCAGACAGAGTAAGTCGAGATCAGACAACTTCTGTAGGAGCTGTCTGATCAGGGATTGCTCTGTTTGCAAATGATATAATATAGATATGAGTCTACAGTTTCTGCCATGGTCAAAACGTCCTGTGTCAATGTGTTATTATTATAATCTAATTAATATTCATTATGTCATTTTTCTTACATGAATATGGAGTAAAGGTTTAATTTGTTCAGTACAACCAAACTGCCACTGTTACATGTTTCACTCACATGGGGTTTGCTTTCTCATCCTCCTCTCTCCATTGTAGACTAACAAGGAAATTGATGAGAACAAGATGGACTTGTCAGTTAAGATAGCAACTGTGCTGTTGGATGCTGGATGTGATCCCACCTGCAGAACCAGTGATGGAAGGACTGCTCTCATGTTTGCCATTGAAAGAGTAAGTGAGCAAGAGTGTGAGAACTTTGATTTTATGGAGTATAAACACGAGCAAGAGTGTGAGAACTTTGATTTTATGGAGTATAAACACGAGCAAGAGTGTGAGAACTTTGATTTTATGGAGTATAAACACACTGCCAGACTCCACAGATTTATAGGTCTGGTAAAAGATTTATGTTATATGATTTCTACATTTGTCTGCCAAACCAAATCCTATATGCACTCATTATAATCTCCTGGCTGAATCAGTTTTAATGAGTGCCCACAAGATGGGGATTGGCTGATAAATAAGATACTTAATTCCCTCTTATTTTCAGATTTGTATGATTTCTTAACCCTATACTCCATAGATATACCTTTCAATGCCTTTGCAAACAGTGCAGAATTAGATCAGACAGATCTATATGAAAATCATCTGACGAAGGTCTGCTCTGTCTTCTTATGAAATAATATAGATTTGGCTAAAGTTTTTGCCATGGCCAAACATTCCTGTGTGTAAGTCATTATAAAACTACAGCTTATTAATACTGATGCTATCATTATTTCTTTCATGAACATTCATGGAATAAAGAGTTGATGAGCTGCATCAGGGAGGTGTTTGGCCAGCATTTTAGTCCCTAAGCAATTTTCTCCATGGATTATAGTTACAATAATTTTATGCTAAGGCCTCATTTGGTCCTGACGTTGTTGATAGGTTTTTTTACCACAGATTACTGTATACTTTATTTACTAGAAATGTTAAGTAAATAGGCTGGGTACTTGCTACATTGAAAAGGAACAAAAGTCATTTCATGTTTGCATTATATATGGCAACCAATTGTTTATGTTTTCCCGGACAAGTCATATTACACTAGTTATGGGTTTAACCCTTTCCCTCATAGGCTATTTTAGATCCAACCACTTTGAATAAATCTACCAAAAAGGAGCATTAACTAAAGAAAAATGAAAATTTTACAATTTTGTAGTTTGAAACCATTGTGATAAATAGAGCATTTGCTCCTGTAGGAGCAAATGCTCTATTTATCACAATGGTTTCAAGGGGTGATTTTTTACAGAGGCGTAGAAAGGCATATTTATGGAGGAAAGGGTTAAGCATTATTGAATGTAATGTTTGTTATTTTTAGCTGAATGTGAAACTTGTGCGGCTGCTGGTAGATAGGGGTGCTACAGTAACTTCTAACAAATCTGACCAGGGCAAGACAATACTACACCTCATGGCAGACCTGTGTATGGAAAGTGATCTCAGTCCGCTGCTCAAGATTCTTGTCGAAGAGGTGAGAAGGATCATGAGTCATTGTCTTGTGATTAAAATATTGTTGCATACTTCGGTGGTCTTCATATTGATAATCAAAAAAGTGCCATAACTGTTGTTGTTGCATGCATGAGACTATCAGTCCATTAAAAAAATCTGTTTGATAAAGTCAGAAGGGAGAGTTCAATTCATATCAAATTTGACTTAACAAAACATGCCTTATTAAAAGACACAATCCATTATTTGTTTCAATGTGCTAGAGCACTTAGTTGATGTTTTATCAGAAATTAGAAAAAATATTCTGTTTGTTAGATTTGGTGGGCAGGAACCAACATTCTAGTTTCCAGACAATTACTTTAGTTAGAAGGACATATTGTGCTCAAACTTGGTGTAAAAATAGCTTATACTGTGACAGAGCTTGGGAGTATAGTTTAGTAGGAGGGTTGTTGGTGTCATGGTTACTGTTACTAAAAATGGAAAAACAGTTTACAGACATTTGCTTTAGTTAGGGAAGACATGTAACCAAACATGTGCATATAGCTTGCATGAACACAAAAAGGGATCACATTTGGTGTAGGGTCTGGGATCAAGGGCATTGTTACTAAAATACTAAAATGTCATCACGACAATATCTTCAATAAGACCTTTTGTAAAACAACCTTTAAAAATAGAGATCATAAAGACGATGTACAGAAGAAAAGGTTTGAATCCTGGTTGTTTTAAGTTATGAATTAAGGATAAAAAATTGGGTTTTAAAAGCAGGTGGTTCATTGTGTGCAATACTATAAAGCCTGTTGAAGTGACCACTGATTAACAAAGTGGTCTTAAAAAAGCAAAAGGCTTGCAGTAATTTTTTTTAGCATTAAGCTACCACCTGCCTTTTTAGCTCACCAGAGCACTTTTGTGCTCAGGGTGAGCTTTTGTGATCGCCTGATGTCCGTCGTCCGTCGGCGTGCGTCGTCGGGCGTCAACAATTTGAACCTTTAAAAATCTCCTCTGAATCTACAGGGTTCTCAGCTTTCATCTTTGGTATATAGCATCATCTGTAGGTCCCCTACAAAAGTTATATAAATTATGCCCCTAGGGTCAAAATTGGCCCCGCCCCAGGGGTGCCTTGTTTTCTATTGAAATATATAGTAAAACTTTGAAAATCTTCTCTGAAACTGGAAGGTTCTCAGCTTTCATATTTGGCACATAACATCATGTTCAGGTCCTCTACAAAAGTTATATAAATTATGCCCCTGGGGTCAAAATTGGCCCCGCCCCAGGGGTGGTCAGTTTACAATAGAAACATATATGGTGAAACTTTGAAAATCTTCTCCTCTTAAACTGGAAGGCTCATAGCTTTCATATTTGGCACATAGCATCATGTTCAGGTCCTCTACAAACGTTATATAAATTATGCCCCTGGGGTCAAAATTGGCCCCGCCCCAGGGGTAGCCAGTTTACAAAAGAAACATATAGTGAAACTTTGAAAATCTTCTCCTCTTAAACTGGAAGGCTCCTAGCTTTCATATTTGGCACATAGCATCATGTTCAGGTCCACTACAAAAGTTATATAAATTATGCCCCTGGGGTCAAAATTGGCCCCGCCCAAGGGGTGGCCAGTTTTCAATAGTACTAAACATATTATGAAAACTTTGAAAATCTTCTCCTCTGAATATAGAAGATTCTCAGCTTTCATACTTGGCACATAACATCATGTTCAGGTCCTCTACAAAAGTTATATAAATTATGCCCCTAGGGTCAAAATTGGCCCCGCCCCAGGGATGCCTTGTTTTCTATTGAAATATATAGTAAAACTTTGAAAATCTTCTTCTCTGAAACTGGACGGTTCTCAGCTTTCATATTTGGCAAATAGCATCATGTTCAGGTCCTCCACCAAATTTTTATAAATTATGCCCCTGGGGTCATAATTGGCCCCGCCCCAGGGGTAGCCAGTTTTCAATAGAAACATATAGTGAAAACTTTGAAAATCTTCTCCTCTGAAACTGGAAGGTTCTCAGCTTTCATATTTGACACATAGCATCATGTTCAGGTCCTCTACAAAGTTGTATAAATTATGCCCCTGGGGTCAAAATTGGCCCCGCCCCAGGGGTGGCTAGTTTTCTATAGAAACATATAATGAAAACTTTGAAAATCTTCTCTAACTGCCTGGTGAGCGATGTCAGGGCCATTCTGGCCCTCTTGTTTAGACCCAGAATTACACTTCTTAATGATCACTTGAGACTTTTTCACTGTAATGCAATTTGTTCTGTGCTTGGAGAAACTTCTGGGGTCTTTTTCCACCTGTAAAAAAGCAGTAAGTCACAATATGACTGAAATATTAATAAAGCGATGTAAAATCTCGATACAAGCAAACAATTTACTGCATAGTGCATAATGATAGTATTATAGTGTTATGTCCCGTAAAATATTGACAAACCAATAATCTCATCCACTTTCAGCGCTTTTGACATGGAGTTTGCATCATTTACTTGTGGATACATTCAGTTTAAAATCATTCATAGCATATCTGTGTTGTACTAACTAGATAGGATAATCATGCTGTTTCATTTATACAGTAGAACTCCTCTAAACCGGACAATAAAATTAGTATCAGTGCTAGTCTTTTAGACAGGTGGCAGCTTAATCCCAAAGGAGCTTTCTGCATGACTTTCACCCTGCATTAACCCATTCCCTCATAGGCTATTTATAGATTCAACCTCTTTGAATAAATCTACCGAAAAAAGGAGTATTAGCTAGAGAAAAGGAAAATTCTTAGAATTTTGTAATTTGAAACAATTGTGATAAATAGAGCATTTGCTCCTATAGTAGCAAATGCTCTATTTATGACAATGGTTTCAACAGGTGACTTTTGCAGAGGCGTCAAAAGGCGTAAATGTAATGGAATGGGTTAAGCAGCCACCTGTCTAAAAAGACCTAGTATATTCTTTCATTAAAATCCTGGTTTAGAGGGTTTTTACTGTAGACACTATTTCAAGAAGTCTGCCTACCATGACATGCATACTGTATATTTTGATTTACAGCATAAAGAGAATAAAATCGCCACACAACAGAAGACCAAAGCACCTTCTGGTGGAGAGAAAATCATTGTGGAAAATGGTGAGAGCAGTGTGGAATCAGTCCAGAAAGTGAAGGAAACGGACAAGAAGTCAGCTGCTGATGAGAAAGGGGACTCAGATGTGAAGCAGGAAGAACGTATGGAGGTGGACGAAGGTGAAAAGAAAACAAATACTGCTGGTGATGGTGATGGGAAAACAAAAGAAAAGCCAAAAGAAAATGGTATATCAACTGTCCACGTCTCTTGATAATGTATTTAAAAATGACATATTTAGTAGTTACATCTGCATTACCAAGTTAGTGAGGTGGTTAACTTGAATAAAGATTTTCTGTCCATCTGTGTCCATACTGCTGAATTTGAGTTAGGGGCTGTTTTATTAGGTGTAATGGGCCAATCAAGGGCCCAGTCCTCTGTTATTACATAAAAATGATATCGCCCATAAGTTTCTCAGATATATTAAATGAATGTCCATGTTAACAGCAGGAATAGGATTCCTTCTCTTTTGAACTGATTTCAGAGTAAACTTTCTTTTAGCTCTGAGGAAAACTTAACAAATTGTGACTGTACAGAAATCGTAGTTTCACAAATTTTAGGTAATGTGTAGCAATTTTTTAGATGATTACATCCCAGTAACAGACCTTGAAGTTGGAGTAGAAAAACCTCTGGGGTCTTCCTCCACTTGTAATTAGCTTGACGTCACAATAATACTGAAATACTGGTAAAGCTACATAAAAAAACCCAAAACAAACAAACAAATTTTATCATGGGAACATGTGCACTTGAAATTGTTGTTTTAACCTGAGTGCTGTTATCAGTGTAATTGCCGCTTTTTGACATCTTTTTTTTTGCATTTTTGGCTTGTTTGTTTTGTTGATGTTTTTAAAGGAAAAAATACTAGCTGTTGTCCTGTAGGAACCGTCTGATCAGGGTCTGCTCTGTTAGCTTATAACATGATATTAGATTCCACAGTTTGATATTAAAGGAAAAACTTCCCTTGAAAAATTTACATTATATAAATTACACATAAATATTCATGAAGTCATTATTTCTTACATACATATTGAACAGCTTCTATGTAATTTACAGGTGAAATAAATGGCATGGAAGTGGATGAGGCTCCACCAACTCTGGAGAAGGTGTCTAAAGATGACCCAGACATGGCTTCTCAGGATGACATCTGGCCTTTGATGTCAGCAGAGGTGGATCAGGAGGGCTACACCCCACTACTCTGGGCCTGTAAAGTCTATAGGGACTATAAAGTAAGATTCAGTCCATTTGGAGATCAGGAATTTATTAGTTATATACCTGTTTAACGCTTTACTCCCTAGATACACGTTTTAACATCTTTGCAAAGAGAGTAGACTCATGGTCTGCTCTGTTTGCTTATGAAATAATCTAGATCTGACTGCAGTTTCTGTCATGGTAAAAAAATCCCTTTTTCATAATGTCATAAAAATACAGGCGGGCATATAGTAATCGCATTGTCCATTCTTCCGTCCCTCTTTCCTTCCGTCCGTCCGTCCCAAATTTCGTGTCCCTTCTATAACTTTTTTATCAGATGGATTTCGAAATAACCTGGCACAAATGTACACCACACAAAGACGATGTGTCACATTCAACTCCATGGGTCAAAGGTCAAGGTCACAGGGTACAATTTTGGGGGGCATTTGTCATGTGACTGTGACAGCTCTTGTTTCTTTATAGATTTTCATGGAGTAAAGGGTTAACAAATTCATTGTACAGATGATAGAATCAGATATTAACTTAGCCTGATGGCATTAGTGTTGTCTATTGTGAAAATTATTGTAGGGCATAATTCGAAATCTATAGATCTAGACCTATCATACTTATATGCTTATAAAAGAACCACAATATGATTAAGGACCAAGATCCTTTCTTGTGAGTAGAGTATTGTCCCGTTGAAAAATTTGAAAGCTGAAAATTGTTTTGGTTAAGACCAGCAATTTCTCTTTCTTTAGAATGCATGCACCTGCAAAAGAGACACATATGTGTTCTTTGAAACAATCTTATACCTGTGCTGATGTAGAGCCAAGGAGAATAGTATACAGATTTGCTTGGTGTTTTTGATACCTAGGTCATTCAGACATTTTGTTTTCAGAAAAACAATAGCACATCCAAGGAAGAACTGAAGAGATACAGTGAATATGGCCGCAACTTTATAAAGGCTTTGATAGAGCTGACAGCAGCTGATGTGTCAGAGACTGTCAAGGAGAAAGCATTTACTGGGGATACTCCAACAGAGGAGAAGTTGAGATACACTAAAGACGGTAAATCCTGGGAGTGGTTTAGCTAAAATCTGCTCTAAAGTCTGGTTGATGGTTAGATATAGGCGCCGTAAAGTTTCTTAAACCTGTAATCAATGAATTTAATTTATTTGCATAGTTTATTCATAGATATTACATATGAGCTTTGTGTCTTCAAAGACAGGTAATGACATGTATTAGCAGAGCTGTAGACAAAGGCAATTCTAAAAGGTGGTCACAACATACAGGTGGAGATATAACGGAGCTATTCTTTAAAATAGTTTGATTTACGCATCTTATCTGGGCCTCTGTGCAGTAGCTTTAGTTGATGTCATGCAAAAACTTACACATTTGGTCTGAACTACAGATCAAACTTTTAAATCTAGATATCATTTCACTATAATATGAAGAGTCAAAACCTTATCAAGTGCAAGAATCCCATTGTCTTTTACAGAGTTTGTTCCTTCTTTTTTATGTCCCCAAAATCTTTGGCATGTTGATATTGGTTTGTCTATTTCTAAAACTTTACCATTACTGTGATTTTAATGCCTCCCACCACGAAGTTATCAAGGGGCTATTTGCATGACTTTCATCCTGCATCAAGCTGCCATCTGCCTAAAAAGTTCTCAATTCTTCACTAGTAAAACTTTGAATTATCGAGTTTTCACTGTAGTTATCTGATCTGAAATCATTTGCATGTTTGGGGTTGTATTTGCAGGGAAAAGCTCTGCTGTTCACATGTTGCTTCGTGTTGGCCATGAGATTCAGCTAGAGTCGACTTGTCAGTGTCTGGAGCTTCTGCTCTCCTTCAACCCAAACCTGGAGCATAAAAATATGGAGGGGAAAACTGCCCTTGTTTTATCTGTGGAGTCCAGCACTGAAAAGGCAGTAGAATTGCTGGTAAGATCAGTTTTTGAGATAAGATGAAAGAAAATGGGAGATAAAGAATTTCTTTCTTAATATTGGAAAACACTATTTTGTTACTCTGCATTAGAATTGCCCCTCTTAGAAGTACAGTAAAGTCTCAATACGACCACTCAAAGGAAGTCTAGTTCTGGATTTTTAAAGCCGGTTTTAGCTTTATGCATGACAAATGTAGAACAGAAAGATCCTATAGGTGTTCTCTGTATCACTTTTACCCTGCATTTAGCAGCTACCTGCATTTACAGTATATGTTAATAAATCATGTGGTGTCTTTAGTGACACTGCGGTAATAGAAGTAAGAAATTTTAGGGGCACTGAAAATGTATGGTGGTTATGTGACCATGAAAGCATATGTGTTAGTTATTAAAAGTGTTAAAAGTTGGTGTACATAGTGAAATGAACATACAGTAAAGCCTCTCTAAACTGGAATTTTTATTTAATAAGAATTTAGTTTTTCCGGCAGGTGGCTGCTTAATGCAGGGTGAAAGTTATGTAGAAAGCTCCTTTGGGACTTTCAATCTGCATTAAGCTGCATTGATATTAATTTGAATATCCAGTTTAGAGGGGTGTACTGTACATTGTGAATTATTTGAACAAGAATATTATGTTTTTAAAGACAAATTTTATATGCTCGGTGAATTATGAATGCATATACATGATGCAACAAAAACTTGTTCAAATGGTTTTAATTACAAATGGCTGAATGGCCAGTCCTGACTTTTATTCACTTGTATACCCAAACTTTAATGATGGCAATACAAGCAGATTATGTTATAAACTTACATATTTGTAAAAAATAAAATAGAAGAATTGCCAAGAAACTGCCAGGACTACATGATCTAATGAAACTGGTGTATTTTCCACTTGGATACTAAGGGTTCCTATTTTGGTTGCAGATTGCGGCAAAGGCAGATGTGAATGTGGTGTTTGGCAATGATGTGTCTGGTATGATAACACCACTGCATTTGGTAACAAGGTGAGCAAGAAACTGAGGAGCCTTGTCACCATTCATGATACCTTCACAAACAGTTTGAATTCAGATTAAGCATAAGTAGTAAAGGATCTCATCGAGGTCCAAATTAATTGGCCCACAGGTCATGTTTTTGAAGAAAAAAACCCTGAAGAAATTTGTCCTTTTGGGATTGCTGTGGAATGTTTTGGAAGTCCATGGTAAATGGTCCACTTTAAGCCACTAAATTCTTCTAAGTTGTTACTTAATCCTTTTCCTCATAGATGTGCATGTTGACACCTTTACAAACAGAGTTGACCCAGATCGGACGGTTTCTGTAGTAGCTGTTTGACCAGTGTCGGCTTTGTTTGCTCATGAAATAACATAGATCTGATTTTACAGTTCCTACCATGGTCCCTTATTCATTAACTCTTTGCACGCTAAGTAATTTTTCGTCTGCAACAATTGTCGTCTGCTTCAATTCTTAAGGTAAACTTTCTGTTATTTCTATGCAAAAATGTGGTCAAGGTGACAAACTGTTTGGATCCTGATGAGACGCCGCATTATGCGGCCTCTCATCTGGATCCAAACTGTTTGCATAGGTAATCACATTTCGCCGCTAGCGTGCAAAGAGTTAAGGCATTATAAAAGTTGAGCACATTAATATTCATACAGTCATTATTTCTTACACGAATATTCATAAGGAAATGGGGTTAACAGAACTGCAGTTTCTGAACCTTTCCTCTGTAAGTACGCCTTTTTATACTTGTGCAAACTGAGTAGATCAGGATCAGATGGCTCCTACCGTAGCTGTCTGATCAGGGTCTGCTCAGTTTGCTTATGATGTAATATAGATTCTGCCATGGCCAAAACTTTCTGTGTTCATGTGCCATTATGAAAATTCTATTAATTAATATTCATGATGTCATTAATTCTTACATAAATATTCATGGAGTAAAGGGTTAAGAGAGCAAAGAAGTAATGACTGAGAACTTTACCATTTGCCATTTCACAAACCATGCCATCCTGACATGATAATTTAACTGTATAGTAAAACCTCTCTATAACGGCCACTAAATTGTTTAGTTTTTGTGTCACCGGCATAAGCAGTGTGACTTTGGGGATCACTTCTCCGTTGCCTGTCCATCTGTCTGTCTTGTGCTTTTTTCACCACACTTTTGTCACACATTAGTGGGCAGGTGATATACATGTTCCTTCAGATGCTCTTTTTTATGAACTGACAGGCAAACGATTCTTATGATAATGTTTCCTGTCAAAACTAGATATAACATTATTATGACTGCTAATTTTAGGAATGGAAAAGTCAAACTGGTGAAGATGTTGATTGGTGCAGGTGCCAATGTGAATAATGTAAACACCAAAACACAAGATGCGCCTCTTCACATTGCTGCAGGCTGCCGGGGTAAGAAAATTTTGATTGTAGAAATGGATCTTAGACATAATAAGTGTAGTCCCAGATCAGCTGTCGTTGAAAATTGATATCTGATCAGGTCTATACTTGTCACTCATCATCAGTTTCAATAGTTTGTACATGGCTGCAGACTCTAATTAGACAGCATATACCAATGCAGTATGTGTTTTAGTCTACATAGCTCGCAATTGCTTTAATGCTCCTTTCCTTTGACACCAGCAATATATCCAGGAGTCGTCTGATCTGGGTCTACTCTGTTTGCAAAGGTGTGAAAAAGCATTTATATAAAGGAATGAGTTATTGCAAGACTGAATGGAAATTTTCGGCTTTTTTTCCTGTTTTAAAGAGGTTCATTTTGATCTAGTTGTGATCCTGTCTTTCCCCACTATTACAGATAATGAAAGTAATGCCATTGAGATGACAAGGATGATTCTGGAAGCAGGAGCAGATGTCAACACAGGCAAGACGTCCGCTCTACACAGTGCAGTTCTTGCCAATCTTGGTACTTCCAATGCTAGCACAGAGCTGGAAGAATTCTTGCTTGCCAAGGGTGCCAATGTTTTTGCCAAGGATGAAAAAGGGAGAATACCATTGCATTATGCTTTCATCACCAGAGCCTCGTACGTAACTTCTGATGAAAATTGTGAAGAAACTGAAACTTTTATCTGTTACTATGGCATGTTTCACTGGTTGTAGGGACACATGAAGATTTGTAGACAATGGGGACTTACATTAGCTTTTGCATGTGAATTCATCATTTGAACACAGTGTATATTGTATTGTCTCTAGTCAAAAAGACAGCATTTTATCCATTCTTATTGCAAGTATTGCAGATTTTGATTAGATATGACTTTACAGTGCAGCAGCTGATCCTTTTGACCTTTTGAATGCAGGAGACATGTGTGCTGATATTTGCAGTGAGTGTGGACTGAAGGAGCCCTCTGATCAGTGTCTGCACTGTTTTGTCATTCAAAACCATCTTGCAAGTTATACGCTTTTATACAGAACAGGCTCTGCTGTTAAACTGTGATGGACCATTCCTCTTCAGCATTCAAAGGCTTAAAGTTCTTGTTGCTCTTGCTCTCATAAGAGGGTTTAAAAGATTCAAATGAAACTTAAAAGTCACCAGCATCAATGTTGTTAGCATATGAAAGGAAAGAACTGTATATAAGTTGAAGAAAATTTGATCATATACAACAGCTTTGTCTTGACCATCATAGGGATTAATAACAAAAGTTGAGAAAAAAAATGCATAAATATATACATCTTAAGGGGAAACGGCATGCTCAGTACACTTTTTGATAGTCATGTCATTGTTATCACTGTTGCTCTAATGTGAATCTTACTAACAGTAAAACCTCTCGATAACGGCCACTAAATTGTGTTAATTAGTTGGTATAGGAGTGTTCTGTTTTACTTTCACCTTGCTTTAAGCAGCCACCTGCCTTTAACACAAAATACTTGATTTAATTCAGTGGCTGTTATAGAGAGATTTTACTGTAACATGTTATCAAATAGTGCATTTTGTCTGTGTTTTAACCTGTAACATCCTTTCAGAAACTTAAGAGCCTAGCCCATTAAATTGTATGAATTGTTTATGATATTGAAGGCCACAAGCTAACAAAAGACAGTTCCATATTATTTAGTTACAACCCTTTAAAAATGAGTAGGGATGGGAACGAATACCAAATTTGTAATTCGAATATTCGGTCAAACTAGTATTCCAATATTCGGAAGAATTTGCGATCGTGTATCCAAAGTTCAAACATGTACTTCTCTGTGTCTGAAATATTGACACTTTTTTTGCGGATAGAACACGGTAGTTTTCGCTAGTTTTTCCACCTATGAAAATGTAAAAACGAAGGTTTTATTCCAATTGTCTTGTATCTAAAGGATTAACAGCCATTGAATGTCGTGAAGTAGCGAAAACTTTCGTGCAGTAGTAGATCTAACCCGTATGTTTGCCCAACCTACAACGTTTACGTGTGAACTGCAATGTACGTAGAGCAGGGTTTCCGATAGTAATTGAACAACATAAAGGATGAAAAGTTGGAGAAATACATTTGTATCACAATCATATTTAATCACGTTCATAATCAAATTCATTGATAGAACCAGATCAAGTCACACATTCATTTCGAAGCGATACTCTTGACAACAGTGTTACTAGGTGTTTGCGTAATATTTGCACATCATAATATTTACAACTTATCAAACTTGACTCGGTGTCTGATCAAAATATAGGGAAACATAGATCAAAGTGACAAACAGTGTGGATCCTGGTAAGAAAGTCCAATGATCACGCTTACATCGTTGACAAGTCGAGGGCAAAAAGACTAATAGAATCAAGCATGGGTTTTGTTAAAGACATGGGGCTTCTATATCTGATGTTGGTCTGTTCCCAGTCGAGAACAAGCTTTAGCGAGTTTCCGACAGGAACAGACCAACACAGGTATAGAAGCCGTTGGCTTTAACAAAACCAGTGTTATATAATTTTTCTCGCTTAAATTCACCTTAAAACCAAGCAAATTAACAGATGTTGTAAAGTACTACTTTCCATTGCGTATTGCGACTTCCATTTCCAACAGCAACAGTAACATCGTACTATTTTAGCCTCGCTTTGAAATTTACACAACAAGAAAACTTCCCTTGTATTGATTTTTCGCCTAATCGCGCGTATGAATACACAGGACAAGGGGTGTTCCAGATAGGGATTTCTAGTACTTCTATATTTAGTAACTCGTGTTATCTGGTACATCTGAGAAGCGAGAACATATGTGTTGATTGCATGGTGGTTTGGACTCTCGCGCATGGTTATCTTTAGGGGATTGATAAGGGATTAGGTTCATTAAACACCCCAATCAGCGGACCATCAAGTGGACCATGTAATAGGTATGAGGCAATCACGTGTCAAATTATCAAATATCTCCAACTAATTAACACAGGGATTAGGGTCATAAATACCCAAATCGGCGTACCATCCATCGGACTGTGTATTGGGAAAGAGATAGTCGCGTGTCAAAGTTCGCCAGCTAATTAACAGAGGTTGGCTTTTGAGGTGAAAGAATAAAGACGAGAGAAAAATTATGAATTTAATATTTTTATGCCCCCCAGATCAAATCTGGGGGGCATATTGTTTTTGCCCTGTCTGTTTGTTTGTTTGTTTGTTTGTCTGTTTGTCTGTTTGTCTGTTTGTCTGTTTGTCTGTTTGTCTGTTTGTTTGTCAGCAACTTTAACATTGGTCATAACTTTTGAGCCAGTACAGATAGAGACTTGATATTTGGTATGCATATGTATCTCATAAAGCCGCACATTTTGAGGGGTGACATGTCAAGGTCAAGGTCATCCTTCAAGGTCAAAGGTCAAATATATGGGTCAAATTACTGACTTTAACATTGGTCATAACTTTTGGACCAGTAGAGATAGAGACTTGATATTTGGCATGCTTGTGTATCTTATGAAGCTGCACATTTTGAGGGGTGACATGTCAAGGTCAAGGTCATCCTTCAGGGTCAAAGGTCAAATTATCTGTTTTTTTGGCTATAACTTTAACGCAACTTTAACATTGGTCATAACTTTTGACTCAGTACAGATAGAGACTTGATATTTGGCATGCATATGTATCTCATGAAGCCGCACATTTTGAGGGGTAACATGTCAAGGTCAAGGTCATCCTTCAAGGTCAGAGGTCAAATATATGGGTCAATTCACCGACTTTAACATTGGCCATAACTTTTGGACCAGAAAAGATAGAGACTTGATATTTGGCATGCTTGTGTATCTCATGAAGCTATACGTTTTGATGGGTGACATGTCAAGGTCAAGGTCATACTTCAGGGTCAAAGGTCAAATTGTCTGTTTCTTTGTCTGTAACTGTAACATTGGTCATAACTTTTAACTCAGTACAGATAGACTTGATATTTGGCATGCATATGTCTCTCATGAAGCCGCACATTTTGAGGTGCGACATGTTAAGGTCAAGGTCACGCTTAAAGGTCAGAGGTCAAACATATGGGTCAAATCACGGACTTTAACATTGGCCATAACTTTTGAACCAGTACAGATAGAGACTTGATATTTGGCATACTTTTGTATCTCATGAAGCTGCACAGTTTGAGCGGTGACATGTCAAGGTCATCCTTCAGGGTCAAAGGTCACCAACTTCAAATTGTCCATAACTTTTGAACCAATAGAGATAAAGTCTTGATATTTGGTATGCATGTGTATCTCATGAAGCTGCACATTTTGTGGGGTGGCATGTCAAGGTCAAGGTCATCTTTCAGGGTCAAAGGTCACAGACTTTAACATTGGCCATAACTTTTGAACCAGTAGAGATAGACTTGATAGTTTGTATATATGTGTTTCTCATTTGGCTGCACAGTGTCAGGGGTGAAATGTCAAGGTCAAGGTCATGTTTGAAGGTCAAAGGTCATTAACATTGGCCATAACGTTTGAACCAGTAGACATACAGCCTTTGTACTGGTATGCATGTGTATCTCATGAAGCCGCACAGTTTGAGGGGTGACATGTCAAGGTCAAGGTCATCCTTCATGGTCAAAGGTCACCAACTTTTAACATTGGCCATAACTTTTGAACCATTAAAGATACAGACTTGATATTTGGTATGCATGTGTACCCCATGAAGCTGCACAGTTTGAGGAGTGACATGTCAAGATCAAGGTCATCCATCAGGGTCAAATATCATATTGAGGGGGCATAGTGTTTCACAAACACATCTTGTTTTTATTTTTTTTCTCCCCTAATATTCGAATAGCAGTATTACAATTCGATATTCGGAACGATATTCGACTATTCATTCCCATCCCTAAAAATGAGTAATAGCCATATTGAGGTGTCCATGTCCTATGAAAATGATTCAAGTTTTTATACTAAGTTATGCTTATGACACTGTTTCAGACCAGAGTCTGTAACAGCCTTGGATCCCATAGAGTTGTGTAGCATTCTCACTGAGAGTATGGGAGATAAGGATCTGGATGCCCGGGATGAGATGGGACGCACACCCCTTCACCTGGCCGCCATGAGAGGTGCCACTATTTGCTGTGTACACTTACTTCAGGTACGGAATAATAAGTCTTTGCCTCATAAATAGACTTAGTAATTTTTATGTTCCCCTTTTTAACCCTTTCCCAGTTCTGTGTTTATTTCAAATTTCAATACCTACAGTACTGAATATTGATGGACAAAATAGTTATAGCCATTTTAACAACTAAAGAACCAGATCTATCAAATTCTATAAGCAAACAGAGCAGACCCTGATCAGACGGCTCCTCTAGGAGCTGTCTGATCTGGGTCTACTCTGTTTGCAAATGTGTGAAGTCATGTTTATATGAAGGAAGGGTTAAGAGTTGCAGGTATATTTTGCTTTGCACCTGTAGGTTGATCTGCCAGTAGACAATATGGTTTCTGATCATTAACTCTGGACAGTCATGTTATTTGGAGAGAACTAATGAGTGGATGACACCTGTATGTTCTTATATCTATGTATATAGTTTACATTTGTCTTTGTGTGGGTCCATCCTTTCAAAAACAATCTGTAAAGTATGAAGCATGATAATGTTACAGTTTAACTTTTTTGCTGCCACATTGTAGTCTACAAAAATTGTCATCAAGTTTCGTTTTTGAATCTTCGTTATTTTTTTGTTTCAAAATCATGTATAAAATTACTTAGATTCTGATGAGATGCTGAATTGCTTGATGTGTCATCTGGACTAGGCATCTCATCCGGATCCAAACTGTTTGGAAAAATGATCTCATATTTGTGATTGGCAGCATAAGAATTAATCTAGATTTGGGATGAAACCCATTCATTAGATTGATCTTCTTAGCTATCAACCCTTTTCCTTGTGATTATTCATGTAAGAAATAATGACGTCATGAATATTGAGAAATTGAATTGTTATAATTGCATATGTACATTTTTTTTTTTTAGATTGGTAGAAACTGTAGTCGGGTCTGTTGTAATTTTAAAAGCAAACAGCAGACCCTGATCAGATGACACCTATAGGAGCCGTCTGATCTGTTTCTACTGTTTGCAAAGGCATGAAAAAGCATTTATGAGGGAAAAGGTTAATCTGTATCACCACCTATGTTTAGATTGCCTTTATGTCTCTTTTTCGGTGTATTGATTATCAGTTGCACTTTGTATGTTTATTATATTTTTTTTATTGTTTTTTACAGAGGAAAGTGTCTCTATCTGGGGCAGATAAGCTTGGCTATACTCCACTTTGTCTGGCTGTGGAAAATCTACATGATAGGTAAGTAATCGCTTTGTGAGATTTCAGTCTTTTCAACGACTGTTATGTATTTTGTTGATCAGAGGGCTTAAATAATGATTTTGGCCAGTCTGTGTGAAACATTAATTTCGACCTTTACTATTACAGATAAAGACACTTATCTCATGAACCTCTCATCTCTTGGAGGTAAAGGATGTAATGATACATCGATAGATGAAATTATTACAATAGTAACCTTGGTGATAGCATTGCATTGAGTGTGAAACCAAAAATGGATGAATATTGGCGATAGTATCATGTTATGATCATAGTTAAAACATATAATGAAATTATCATATTTTGAAAATCTTTTACTATATGATGACTAATATTAAACACAACACGATAAAAGTTTAACAATTACTTTTATCAAACTCCTGTTGTATTTCTTCAAAATAATATAGCGAAACATTTAGTTTAAATATTTTCAAATATTCTGAACATCATATTGTGGTGAAATGGCCCTAATGTGGTGGAAAACCCTGAAGAAATACTTACATCCTTTTGACAAGGAATAGACTGTGACTTCCCAAGTAATTCCACTTCTCCATAGGGCCCAGTCCCTATGAAAACATCCATTCCATCCCTAGGGTCCAATCCATAGGGTGACTTCCTACACTGTGCTCCACAGATGTAAACATTTATGGAGAGGTCCATGACCCAGCATTAGTTTGAAACTGAAATACCAACATCCATTTTGGTTCAGAGCTTATAGTAGTGCGTTTCTGGGCTTTTCCACTTTTCTGAACTGGATATGTGGATGGGTATGAAGTCTGTCCCAATGTTATTCATCAATTCAAGTTTCATTGGACATTTTTAATAGAGTAGACCCAGATTGGGTCTGTATGATCAGAGTCTACTCTATTTGCTTATGGTATAATATAAATATGATTCTACAGTTTCTGCCTTGACCAAAAAAAAAGATCTAATTAATATTCATGTCATTATTTCTTACATGAATGTTCAATGAACAAGGGTTTATGTAGGAGCTATATCTCAACAGGTTAATGGATAGACTGATTTGGCATGGATTTCAAAATCGATTTTGTGAATTGTGTTTTTAGTTGTGCAATCATGATGATACAAAGAGGGGCCAACGTAGAGAATTCCTTTATCGTACCCGCTGCTGTGAAGAAAGACTGGCGCCAGTACCATGAGGATGGAAAGGGTAAGAAGAAGCCAGTCTGGGTCTGGTCACCTGCACAGCCAAAGGAATCGCACAAGAAACAGGAGGTCTTTGACATTTACAAGGTAACTGATGCAATTGTCATTCTGACACCAGTGTCTACAAGAGAGCATACTGTTTTATTTCTTTATTAGAGGTGACTGGCCTTGAAATTCTAGGGACATATCTGTATCAACAATATGGGCCAGTTTGTGATAACCTATACACAAACGTTGGATCCTGAAAAGACACCAAGTGACTTGATGTCCCTTCAGGATCCAAATTGTTTGACACTGGGATAATGTATTTGAAAACAAAATGAAAGAAAGAAAAATTAAAACACTTAAAGAATTGAAGCAGATAAGTCATCCAATAACATAACTCATGTGGTGAGAGTGATGTAGCGGTATATAGTAAAGCCCCTCTAAACCGGATATTCAATTAAATGTAATTATAGATATCGGTCTTGGAGACAGGTGGCAGCTTAATGCAGGGTGAAAGACTTTCACCCTGCATTAAGCAGCCATCTGCCTAAAAGTATCTTAATTTCTTCTACTAGAATTGCACAAGATTCTCTATATGCGGGGTATGGCAGCTGTGTGGCACAAGACAGAATATTTATGTTGCTAGGCCTGGCCATGTTTGTGACTTTTTAATGAAATTTTGAACATTGTTAAACACTGGAAAGTAAATATGTACAAGTGTATTTAAGTGACATTCTAAGCACTTTCGTAAAAAGAGTTTGTAACAAAAGAGAGACTTGATAATGTTGTGGTTTTTTTTGTTTTTTTTTAGAAACATACTTGACTTTTAACAAGAAATGTTTTAATTTCAAATCAACCAAGTTCAGATACAAATACAGAGGTAACGTTGGGTAAATGTATTAGCTTGTTTTGTATTCCTTTGGAAGAGCTTGAAATGTTTGGAAAGCTGTTTTTTAATTTAAAAACTAACACAACCTGTGTATGCAAATATCAGTGCATTAGCCATTTACGGCAATGGTGAGCAGTACACATGACTGATTTTGGCCTTTATACTCGCAGATGGCCATCTCAGGAGAGTTGCAGGGTGTGGCCCACATGGTACTGGACTCTACAGGACTTACAGGCAAAGCAGTGGAGGTAACCAGTCAAAACATACAGTAGTTGTAGGATCATAGATGTCATGTATATATCCATGTGATCAGCTAGTTTAGCATGTCCATGTGAAGACGTACCCTTTAGCCTTTCAAACAGTGAAGATGAAGACATTATGTGTGATGTGGGTGACTCTGTGACACAAATTTTATAGGATCAATGTGAAGGCTGTTTCTAGTATATGAAATAAAATTGGAAAAGACCACAGAATTGTCTTGATGAATGGCCTGCATCTCATGGAAGGTTGGAATGCAGACAGTGAAAACCCACACCAGCCCAAATATATCAAGAACTACATCAGTACATTGCATAAACTTACTATAACATGTATCACTGTTTTGCAGGCTGTCCTGTAACATGTATCACTGTTTTGCAGGCTGTCCTATAACATGTATCACTGTTTTGCAGGCTGTCCTGTAACATGTATCACTGTTTTTCAGACTGTCCTGTAACATGTATCACTGTTTTGCAGGCTGTCCTATAACATGTATCACTGTTCTGCAGGCTGTCCTGTAACATGTATCAGTTTTCCAAGCTGTCCTATAACATGTATCACTGTTTTTCAGGCTGCCTTGAGGGTTAACAAATATCATATTGCTCTGCGGCACCTCCACAGAATCAAAGATGACAGTATTATAAGAAACTACAAGAACTCAGAGGGACAGAATTTGCTCCATGTGCTAGCTTTGTACACTAAACCTGGTACAGAGGAGATGTTACAGCTTAAGGTAGGACTACTTAGTCCTGTCCCTCATATTAATGTTTTTTCAGTAGTTATCAGTAGATCCAGATCAGATGGCTCCTATAGGAGCTGTCTGATCAGGGTCTGCTCTGTTTGGTTATGAAATTAAAATAGACCTGACTACAGTTTCTACCAATACCAATATTTCATGTGTACATCTTCCATTATAAAAATGCAGCCAATATTCATGATGTTGTGTTCAAATAAGGGGAATATGCTCATGCTTTACTTTGGGAAAATCTTGAATTAGTTAGTTTTGGAGCTTTTATTGGATTTGACTGGCACCTTATACAATAACATTTACCATGAAATGCAAGTAAAACTTGAAATCTACTTGAAACCAAACTGCTCAGTATTTAGGACAGTCTGCTTTAATAAAGGAGGTCCTGAGTCTGAGAAGCCCTGGGTCTGAATTCTTGTTTTGCAACATTGTCATGCTGTGTAGGTTAGGAAGCATGAAAATAATACATTGGATCAATGCTTGGATCATATTTGAATGATTTGGCTAATATTAGTGATTTGGGCTAATATTAAGCTAACAAAGTTTCTTTCATAGCAACATCTTGGAGCATTAACCCATCTTTATTATGAACACATTTGCAAAAGAGGAGCCGGCTAATCAGGGTCTGTTCTGTTTACTCATGAAATTGTAGTAGATTCAACCAATACCAAAAATTCCTGTGTATGTATGCCGGTGTAAAATTTAGCTAATAAATATTCATGATGTGATGTTTTCTTTCATGAATATTCAGCAAGAAAGGGTTAAAACTGTAATGTGCAATGTTAGTATCGGTATTACAGGTTGCCAGGATATTGGTGGACAAAGGCGTGTCCCTAATGCAGCAGGATAACTACAAGCGTTACCCTGTAGTTTATACAGCATTGCAGCACCAGTCAGTCCAGCTGGCCACTCTGTACCTGGGTGAGTGAATCTGTTGTCTCCGTAACATGGACATATATTTTACCTTCAGCACTCATAGCATTTGCTAACCACAAAAGAAATTTATGAAGTGAAAAACCAAGTCAAGAGTGTCGAGCAGATTCTTATGATATCTCAAGTTATCTTGCTTCTTAGCTTCATCAAAAATTTGCATTGGTAACATTTGAAACACTCTAATCTGGGTCAACTCTGTTTTCAAATACCAGTTAGCTTGCTTCCAGTGTTCAAAGGGTTGAGCTTTTGTCTATTGAACAAGGCTATTGATGCTGGTAACTTTTCCTATGTTCAGTTTTGACCGTTTTAGCACTACATGAAACAAGAGGGTTATATTTTGCAGACTTATATTTGCACAACCCATGAAATCTCCTGAAAATGACCACTTATTCTTGTTGTTGACACAGATGAAACTGATGGTGACTTGTCTTTGAGTTACACACCTGTTAATACTGTTGTAGTAATGGCAATACATGTTTACATTTCAGATACTAAAAGTCCTGGTTTGAACTTGAACAGTGAAGACATGTTTGGCAGGACAATTATGGTTGCCTATTTCTGGGATCAGAAGAAAATCTACCGCATTGGCCAGACCAAGCAACTGTAAGCATTTTTGCCTTGTTTGCCTTTAGAAGAATACAGTAGAGCCTGTCTCTATAGTGACCATGAATGAATAACCACAATGGTTGCTTAATGCAGGACAAAAGAAATGCAACAAATCTCCTATACAAGCTTTTTGCATGACTTTCAACCTGCCTTACCCATTCCCTCATTGGCTATTTTCAGACCCAACCATTTTGAATATATCTACTGAAAAGGAGCATTTACTAGAGAAAAGGAAACTGTTAGAATTGTAGAGCAAATGCTCTATATATCACAAGTGTTTGAAAAGGTTACTTTTACAGAGGCGTAGAAATACGAATTTATGGAAGAAAGGGTTAAGCTACCACCTGTTTGAACACTTTCCCTGTTCAATATTTAACGCTTAGGTCCCTAAAGTCGGTGACTTTTACATTCAAGCAATTTCGTGTTAACATCTCGCGTCATGTGAGATTTTGTCTAGTGACACCTGTATCGTGGGAAATATTTTACCATGGAGTAAACGGTGTGTAAAGCTAAAATTCTTGGTTTACTGTTTGCATAAGCGTGAAAGGGTGTTTATAAGAAGGATAGGGTTAAAAAATATACCTCTTTTAAGTGGTAGCTGTAGAGGTATTTTACTCTACCCTGTTTCATTACTTCTAACATCTTTCTTTCTTTTTTTTTTTCTTTTTTTTAATTTTTATTATCCCGGTAATTGGTGTATGAGCCATCCCTCTCTACACCTCACAAACACATTTAACATGTTATATTATATACACATTTGAAATCTTAAAAAAAAAAAAAAAAAAGGGACAAGAACAAAAGAAAAGAAAAAAACTGAAAAAGAGCTTTGCAAATAAGGGAAAAAGATAACAACAAAAAAACACTCTGTGGCCAGTATATTTAGGTGTTTAAGATCTTGTAGTTGTTTGCTACAGGTATGTGTATATTTTCTTAAGTTATAAGATGTATTACTTTATCCCAGCTATTTTTAAATTCTGTTTCTTTGTTTTTTGCCAAAGCTACATTATGTGCAATATTGTATTTAAAAGAGATATACCTCTTTAGACCGAGTAAAGTAGGCATGTTGTCTTTACTACTACATTGAAAAAGGTACATTTTTATAAAAATAATAATGTTATTTTTTGCTATGTCCAGATCGGCTAAATAACCGAACATTATAACATTGGCATTTATCGGAAGAAAAGGGCTGTCTTCAAAAGTCAAAAAGTCTCTTATGATGGACTGACTGATAGGACAATACCAAAATAGATGTTCGATGGTTTCTGGTTCTGTTTTACAAAAATTGCAATGCATATTTTCTGACAGCTTTATTTTATGCAGGAAATAGTTTGTTCCTAAGATGCGGTGTAGAATTCTCACTTGAAACCATTGCATAAAGGAATCATGAAATTGAAAAAGGCAAAATGAAAATCTTTCTCCAATCAGTTATAGTTAAGTTTTTGCACGAGTCTAATTTGGTACACCATGCGGTTTTACATGTTGGTTGCTCGAGTGATTTATTTAGGCAGTTATACATTGGTTTCGAACCTTTTTCCTCTCTGAATAGAATGTTGATTTAAGGGGGGATAAAAGGTCGTTGAAAATCAGTTAATTCTGATATACTTAAATTAATTGATTTAAATAGTTCTAACATCTTTGTACTCTTTAGTACTATCACTACAGGACCATAAACGTATTATATGCATGCAGAAGATCTATGACTGATGGAAAAAAGTTTGTGATTAAACCAGAAGTATCATCTACTTGCAACATGTACCATACAAACCTCTCTGCTTCCATTTTACAAATATTTGTTTAGAAATAAGCTTCTCATGTGTTGAAGCCAATATTTATAGAAGTTTGTTACAACCTAAATATGCCTTTTAACGCCTTTGCAAACAGAGTAGACCTGTAAGAGCCATCTGATCAGCATCTGTACTTTTTGCTTTATATGACATATATGTCTGTTTCTACAGTTTCTGTTCTGATAAAAAAAAATCCTTGATCACGATGCCATTTTAGTTGATATTCATGATGTCATTATTTCTTACATGAATATTCACGGAGTAAATGGTTGATAAAGGTGAAAAAGTGTGTAATATGTGTACAGTAAAAACCCGCTAATGCGACCACCTAAAAGAGGTATAATTCTGGGTGCTAGATGCAGGTGGTAGCTTAATGCAGGACAAAAGTAGGAGCTTTCTGCATTACTTTTGTCATGCATTAAGCAACCACCTGCTTATAAAGACAGCTATGGTTATTCATTAAGTGGCCGCATTAGTGGGGTTCTACTGTACACACAAACAAGACTTCTTGGAGGAATGTATGGTTAACCTTTTGGGTAATACAGTAACAGCTCTTTTTTTAAATGCAGGGATTTCCTGAAACTATTGTTGGCTAAAGGTGCAAGCCTGGATATCAAGTACAAAACATGTGACACAGAAACACCACTGTTTGATGTGACCATTGCCTCACCATTACAAGATTTCTTCATTCCTGGAGAGAACACACGGACAGTAACTCCATTGATCTCAGCATTGTACAACTGTGACTTTGGACTGGTCAAGTTCTTGCTGCAGAATGGTGCATCTCCAAACCTGGCTGACCAGGATGGTGTGACACCTCTGATGCATGCTGTTAAAATAGTAAGTCCATTTGGAGATGGAGCTCTTGCTTCTAAGATGATGCACGTAAAACAAGTTGCTGAAAACAACAGGGTTTTTATCCCTCACTTAAGGTGGAGGGGTATAGTTTTGGTGTTGTCCGTCCGTCCCAGAGTGATATCTCAGAAACTGTTTGGAGTTTTTCATTGAAACTTTGTGTAAATGTTAAATACCATAGCAGAATGTGGGCCTGCAAGTATCACTCACATTGACCTTGGAACACCGGAGTTATGGCCCTTTGCCAAGAAAGTAGTGTTTTTGTGTGTCCGGAGCCATTTCTTGGAAATTGTATGGAGTTTTTCTATTTTCTATGAAACTTTGTGTAAATGTTAAGTGGCATAAGGACATGCAGCTCTGCAAGTATATTGACCCAGAAACACCAGAATTCTGTCCCTTTGTTTGCCAAAATTGTAAATGTTTTGTCTGTCTGGAGCCATTTCTCAGAAATTGATCATAGTTTTTGTATTAAACTTTGTGAAAATGTTAAGTAGCATAAGGACATGTGGCTCTGCATGTATCATTATACCCCCACAAACAGAGTTTGAGGGGGGTATACTGGAATCGGTTGGTCGGACGTCGGTCGGTCGGTCTGTCTGCAAAATCTTGTACTTTCAACTCCTCCTTCAGTTTCAACCTGATTCATTTGATACTTGGCATAAATGTTACTCAGGTGTAGTAGATGTGCAAGACACAAATTTCAGGTCTCTGTGACCATGACCTTGACCTTTGGCCTTGAAATTGGTCTTGAAATTGGCAGGCAAAATTTTGTACTTTGAACTCCTCTGTCACTTTCAACCTGATTCACTTGATACTTGGCATAAATGTTACTCGAAATTTACTTGAAATTGGCAGGCAAAATTTTGTTGAGAGTGTTATTCCCCTTAGTTACTTTTCAGAAGCAATTTGTTGTCTGGAGCATAACTTCTCAAGTTTTGTAGGTACAACTATGAAACTGTGTATATGGATAGAGGGTGATGAGAGGATGTGCAGTCAACAAGGACTGCAACTTTAGATTCATTTTAGAGGGATTTATTCCCCTTTGTTACTTTTCATAAGTATTTTTTCTCAAACTTCTCAAGTACTACTTCTACATTTTTTCACCATTGAACCTCAAATTTTGCATATGCATTTATAATGATATGTGACATACTTTTTTTTATGTGAGTCATTCCTTGACTGGACTTTAAAAAAAAATATTTCCACAAGTGTGGATGAAAGGATTATTGAGCTATTGTCTTTTGTATTGAAGTCATTGGATCTTTTGACAATGTGGTGGGTGGGGGTATCAATCACCTTTAGTGATAGTTCTAGTTTATATTGACCTTGAAACAATAGAGAAATGGCTCTTTGTTTGCGAAAATTGTAATATGTTTGTCTGTCTGCAGCCATTTTGAATTTTTCTATGAAACTTTGTGAAAATGTTAAGTAGCATGAGGGCATGTGGCTCTGCAAGTATCACTCACATTTACCATGGAACACCAGAGTTTGGGCACTTTGTTTGAGAAAACCCTTTCTGTCCCTTTGGTCAATAACTCAGTTGAATTCTGAGGTCAGCGATTGTTTGGCAGGGTATATATAATTCAGCGAATTTGCTTGTTTAGCTTGACTTTTTTAAGAAGACAAAGTGAAGGTATTAGCATAGCTTTGTGTCGTCATTCTTGGGCAGCATAGTTATAATGCAAAAACTCTGATATTAGTACAACTGTCCCTATCAAATTTTACACACTTGTTTACAACCACTAGAATCTGGTAAAGGGTCATCACTCTATGGAACAATTTACAAAGAGTTATGGCCCATTAGAATATTGAATTTGCACCGGTAACAGAATAGCATTGGCTTGGTTCTACCCAGGTGTTCTGTGCACAAAACTATTCAATTTGTTTTGTGCATAGAA
Organism: Azorinus chamasolen; assembly: GCA_963576725.1. Taxonomy (NCBI): domain Eukaryota; kingdom Metazoa; phylum Mollusca; class Bivalvia; order Cardiida; family Solecurtidae; genus Azorinus; species Azorinus chamasolen. The sequence continues at coordinate 26,523,488 of OY755235.1, read as the reverse complement.
GAACCTCTGGGGTGTTCCTCCACCCTGTAAATAGCAGGACACTGCATTAACCCTTCTCTTGCTGAATTTTAAAATACATTCTCCTTCTTCACCCAGGCCCTGTTGTATAATTACATATATCTTCACTGTGTACAAGTAGTTCGCTGTGAAATCACTGCTGTGGAGTACACTGGTTGCACAATCAACTTATAAATAGTGCAGACCCTGATGAGACAGCTCCTGCAGGAGCTGTCTCATCTGGGTCTTCACTATTTACAGGTAGGTATATTGACGTGAATAGCATGCGAAGGGTTAACAATATTTCAGTCATAATTTATGACTGAAATATTGTTAAAATGATGTAATACCCTGCTTCAAACAAAGAAAGCTAATGTTTTCACTGAAGTACGGAGTTAAATCATTTTAAAATTAAAGATAAGTGTTTGACATGAATTTAAAGAAATTATGCGGCTTTATTGACCCAATCGAACAGACGAGTGTTACGGTGCTCTTGTTTTGTTTTTTCAGTGATAGTTTTTATGATGCTTGTATTTCAAAAATTCGCAGAATGACAAGGAGATGATCAAGCTGCTTTTGAACAATGATTACAACATGTCAGATTCCAATAGTGATGCAGCTGCAGGGTCACGGCACGGCCTGAGGAGAAGTCTGTCACGTCGAGTGTTTGCCATTAAACCCATGAATGATCCTGAAACAGATGATGAGGATGAAGAAAACAAAAGTGAAGGTAGTGACGATGAAGAAGAAGAGAATGAGGAGGAAATGGAGGAGGCTGAGGAGGAGAATCCAGAATGTGATGCAGAAGATGGCAGTGATGCTGAAGGTATTATAGGAATCTCTCATAGTATTTGCTAATAGCAAGCAGTATCCATATTACTGAGAACCTTATGTTGGACATTTGGTCCATCTGTCTGTCACTCATTCATGCTTTTTCTCAGCAACAGCTGACCAGACTTCAGCAAAGCTTATAGGAAGCTTCATCATTACTAGGAGATGTACATAATATTACAATGTTCCAGTTGGATGAAATGTCATGAGTCCTGGCCCCTTGTATCAGATCAAATGAAGGATTGATCTTTTCACACAGTTTTGGTCCAGCTGATACATGGAGTAAGGAGATGTCTCATCCAACCTGTTTGACACTCTGATACTACAGTAAAACCTCTCCATAACGGCCACTAAATTACATCTAGTATTGTGTGTTCAAGACAGGTGGCTGCTTAAAGCAAGGTGAAAGTAAAACAGAATGCTCCTATAGGAGCGTTCTGTTTTACTTTCACCTTGCTTTAAGCAGCCACCTGCCCTAAAGACCAACTAATTAACACAATTTAGTGGTCGTTATAGAGAAATTTTACTGTATTTGTATAATTAAAAAAATCTACCTTGAGATTTGAAAAAAATAAATATTTATGAATAAGCTTTCATCCTTTTAACCTTTTTAAGTAACTGTCTGCTTCAGTTCTCAAATGAATTTAAATTTCTTTTCAAAGCTACACTATAGATAGTTTGAATCCTAGTGAGATGCGCAGTTACTGTTTTTCAGTTGGATCCAGACTTTGTATAGGTTATTAATAATCTTTTAATTTCTCAAAATTGGGAGTCTTACTTTGTCTTTGGATGTAGGTTCAGAGAATTGGAATGAGGATGACAATGAGGAGGATGCTGCTGACTCAGACCACGACACAGATGTTGTGGAGGACGAGGAGGAGAGTGAGGAAGATCACCATTTGCCCATACCAAGGCTTGGCTCCAAGCAGCTGTCAGTGAAACGAACTCTCACCACTCTTGGATCAGCTACTCAGGGTAGGGATAATGTACATATACAGTCATATTACTTGTGAAATGGAGATATGGGTAGAAAAGCCCAGTGCAAGATTGTATCAATACAATTTAAATGAACAAAGATGTCAGAATTTTTGAAAAAAATATTAAAGTAGGAACTTGAAGCATTATTTTCCTCTGAAAATGACCGTTAACCCTTTACTCCATAAATATGCCTGTGCAAACATAGTAGACCCAGTGACTAATTTCTGATGCAAATATTGTAGATGAGTTTCCTACAGTTGAGAAAACCAGCTCCATAGATGTGAATGCCAAAGACAGTCGGGGCTGGACAGCCATTCATCACTTAGTGTCTCCACTACACTGTGGCACTTATGACAATGAGGAGATACTGTGCATATTGCAAAAAGCAGGGGCTTCATTGGACATAGAGAGTAAGGATGGTGTAAGGCCACTTAAGTTGGCTGTCGGCAATGGAGCTGCTGGGTTAGTGTACAGGTTGCAGACACTGATGGCCACTGAAGAAGACAAAAAGGTAACAACAGCACCATTAACTGTACCTGTTATCTTTTCCTACATTTGTTAGACCTCTAATGATAGTCGGTAAATCAATGGTATACCCATCATCTGTACACATTTGTTAGACCTCTAATGATAGTCAGTCAATCACTGGTATACCCATCATCTGTACACATTTGTTAACATTTCACAATTGTCGCTTAAGCATCTACACCCTTTGACAAATATGTATGAAATTTAACCCATTCTCTCATGTGCTATTTCATAAGCATTTTTATTGGCAGAATATCACCAAATGGAATAGTTATGGTCATGTGTTATCAGTAATGCAGGAGATATTATGTCATAGTAATAATCAAGCATTTTACAGTGCTGTATTGTATGTTTTTTATCCAAAAAATCTTCCTTTTTTTTCACTTTAGGAATCATTGAATCTAGCCCCGTTTTGTGCAGGAGCAGAATCAGACAGTTGTTTGTCTACAGCCACAGGCAGCTCTTTTCAGGATGATGCTGAAGCAATGCTAAACCAATTAAAGGCATTATTACCATCAAAAACAAGTAAATACCAGCCAGAGGTGGACAAAAACTGTATGGCAGCCAAAAGTGGGTAGGTTTTAGCAAGAGCTGTAGCTAAGAGGAATACTGATATGTCTATGGGAGAAACTGTCCAAAGTGGCCATTCATTTATTGAACATAGGACTCTTAAAAAGCAGTTGATTGCTTAATGCAGGGAAAAAGTAATGCAGAAAGCTCATATACGAGCTTTCTGCATTGCTTTAGATCTGCATTAAGTGACCTTCTGCATTACAGAGCAATAATTAGACCTTTTTGATGGCCGCTTAAGACAGGTTCTACTGTAAATCTATTATTTCTGCCTCCGAACTCTTTATTGTTTGTATTAAATATCAGAGTCGTTTTTAAGAGGCAGTTCTAATGAATTATTTGAATACCAGTGCAATTGTTTTTTTGCCGTTTGTCCATTTGTCACCAACTTTAACATAAAGCGGCACATTTTGAGGGGTGACATGTCTAGGTCAACTTCAAGGTCAGAGGTAAAATATGTAGATCATATCACCAATTTAATATTGGTCATAACGTTTGAACCAGTAGAGATAGAGACTTGGATACTTGGCATGCATATGTATCTCATGAAGCTGCACATTTTGAGGGTCAAAGGTCATTTGGGGGGGGGGGGCATAGTGTTTCACAAACACATCTTGTTCTCTGTTGATATCAAACTTTTCATTGCTGTAACTGAACTGTAGGCCTAACCCTTTATCTACAATTATGCCTTTTGATACCTTTGCAGACAGTAGACCAAGATCAGACAGCTGTAGGAGCTGTCTGAACAGGGTGTTCTGGTTTGCATATATTTTACAGATTGGCTGTGGTGTCATGGCAAAAGTTTTCCTTGGTTGGTGATTTTAATGCAAGATTTCATAACATTTAGTAGTATTTAATATAATGGGCTGGCTGAGTGGTTTGAAAATGATGTTGATCTAATGGCAGGAGCTGCTTTATGGGTAAAAAGGGCTCTTGTTCATTGCTGTCAGTGTAGACTCGGATCAAATGAAAGTGCCTCTTGGCCTTCAAAGATTGCAACAGAAGTTGACAAACAGTATGCACTGTGATGGTTAACCCTTTTCCTTATATAACCACAGTTCACCTTTACACACCTTTGCAGACAGGTCGACCCTGTTTGCTTATGGCATGATACAGATCTGTTTCTATAGTTTTTATCAAAGCAAAAAGGAAATGCCTTGAAAAGTTTAAAACCTTGAAATCAAGTTTTATGTGATTGGTTAACCCTTTCCCTCATATAAACACCTTTTATTACAGGAGCCATCTGATCAGGTTCTACTCTGATTCTACAGCTTTTGTCCAATAAAAAAAATAAAAATTCTTGAACAGTTTACCTTTAATATAAAAGTTCAGCTAATAAATTTATATACACAATGTCATTATTTCTCAGATGAATATTGACCAGAAAAAGGGTTGAGCTTAAGATTCGTATGTATAGATGTTGTGGAAATATTCCTAACTTGTCTCATAAACGGTCCATGCATGAGCTTGTTGCACATTAAGTGTGACTTAACAATCTATGTAAACAGTTTTGATAAAGATGACACACCCAAGTAACTCAGCATCATATACAAGGTTGCCACGCGTCAGGGAAAAAAATTCAAGGTCAGGGAATTTTGAGAACTGTCAGGGAAATTTGAAAAATATAGGCAAATGTCAGGGAATTTTGAAAAAGCATGAGAATGAAGGTACACTGGAGACCCGTTATAACGCGGGTCTGCGGGGACATAAAATTCAACCCGCGTTATATACGGAACCGCGTTGTAACGAGTTTTTTTTATCTGGGTACTTACATAAACTCCCATCTTCCTAAAATACACTAATTTCGAACGAAACTGACTTGTTTACGTTGTTTCCCCACCCACTCACATAGCTCTTTCAAATTCTATTGGCAAACAGAGGAGACCCTGATCAGACGGCTCCTCTAGGTGCCGTCTGATCTGAGTCTACTCTGTTTGCAAATCCGTGAAAACACGTTTGTATGAGGGAAAGGGTTATACAAAATTACAAATTAAATCGAGTATGATTTCAAGCAACCAAGTATATTTCATAATACAAGCCTGTTGACGGGATGTAATTGCCTCTGGGCCTGTCAAACCCCTAATCGGATTAAACCTGCTGTGTAAAACAATAAACATGGCTGTCACTGTTTTCAGAAAATGAAAGGTCACATGTGATGTCGCGTGTGATTTGTTGGGGTTTTAAATTTCATTTGATTGGTCAAAGGGTACACACCCTTTTCTGTATAAGCATATAACCTCCAACCCCGCACCGAGTTGGGGGTTTAGATTTCTAATGATGTTTGTTTTTCATAATTAAAGTGCGAACTTTTGTGGCTTTGCCAGTGAAAAAATTCAGTACAGGCGCATCTCAATTTTACACACAATTAATTTGTAACGAAAGTTATGCAGTTCAGATGTTACTGGTTCCCGTTCTATTAGGGCATCATGCGCATGGTACGAGCCGGTAATCAGCTGTGTGTATTACATTCATGGCGGCATATATACGAGTTGATAGTTGTCAGTTTTTCACACGTAAGATTGTCTTCAATTGTTTATGTAGGGACGGGTGTTTGTTTTTATCCTTTTGCCTGCTGCTGGCGGATAAGTTTACCTAAGTTTATTTTATGTTTCATTGGATATTCAATCATATTACTATAAATGAGGTATTTACAAAAAAAAATTCGGGGACACAGACGACCCGCGTTATATCGGATACCGCGGTAAAACGGTCCGCGTTATAACGGATCTCCAGTGTAATATACTTTAAAAGTTTCATAATGCTTTACAGAAATTATGACAGAAACACCAAATTTTGCAATGTAATGTGTCAGGGAAATTTCAAATTTTGTCAGGGAATTTTGTTTTCTCTGGTTTGTGGCAACCCTGTATAATAAGGATCAACACAGTTTCACACCTGTTCAATATTCAATAAAGAAATAATGACTTCATGGATGTGTATTAGCTGATTTTTAGCTCGTGTGTTTCGAAAGAAAAGTCATGCTATTGTGATCACTGAGTCGTAGACGTTGGCGGCGTCATCGTGCAAAAATTTTAATGTAGCTCAATACTTGAAAAGTATAAAAGATATCTACATGAAACTTCATAGTTTAGTAGATCTCATTGAGGGGTAGGCTCTTACATAAGAACCATAACTCTTTATTTCGAAATTTGGGAGTTATGGCCCTTTATATTTATAAAAAATGTTTAATTTAGCTGGACAAGCACTTAATCAGGTGAGCGTTGGGGCTGCACACGGCTCTTGTTATAATGGCTTTTTTCCCCAGGAATTTTTGGTACTGGTAGAAACTGAAGAGTCAGATCTTTTATTATTTCATTAGCAAACGGCAGACCCTGATTGGATGGCTCATGTAGGAGCCATCTGATCTGGGTCTGCTCTGTTTGCAAATGCGTGAAAAGGCATTTATGTGAAGGAAATATTCTTATTTCACCCAAATCTTGAGTAGGGGGGCATATTATATCTAGTCTGTCAGAAACTTTAACCTTGGCAGTTACTTTTGAAATTTGACAGAAACATCAAAGTGCCTGTGGGAGAGGGCATGGTGTTTCTCACATAACTTCCCTTATCTTCGGGTTAAAACAAAGGGTTAAGAATCCCTGATCAGTAACATGTGTAAGAACACTTTAGAACTTAAACTAATATATGACGTCAAACTTGAGAAAACAATTTTTTAAGATGGCGAAAGCACACTGTTTTGGTTTATATGTGAGAAAAAGAATCTGATGCTTGTTGTCTTTTAAGATAAAATGTTCCTAAACTCACCAAATAATGTTATTAAGCTCACCAGAGACTCACTTAATAACATTTTCCTAGGCTCTTTCAGGAACATCTGATCTTCAAAGACACTGTGACAGATCCTCTATTTCACAAACACATCCTGTTTGAGAAAGTATTTGCATAAACATCGTAGGCTTGTTTCTGACAATTATGTTTCTTTTTGTGATAGAGAGGTGATGTTTGACCATGGTGTTGGAATGCCCTATGATGTCACTTTGTCCAAAATTGAAGTTCACAATCTCCTCAGTGATACTTACAACTTTTATAAAATGCAGGTAAGTGGCAACTTTAAAATAAGCCATATTAACCCATCCCCTGATAGGCTATTTTTAGACCCATCCTCTTTGAATAAATCTACTGAAAAAAAGGAAGTTTAGAATAAACAAATGTGATAAATAGAGCAGTATGTACCAATCTTAGCTTTCACATTACATGTTTAGAAATCCAATGTGACAGCTTAATGCATGTCAGACGTAACGCTGAAAGCTCCTGAATGAACTTGTGTCTTTTAAAAAAAAGGGCTGCTTAATGCAGCATAGAGCATAACGCAGAATGTTCCTGTTAGAATTTTCTGTATAACTTTAATCCTGCATTAAGCTACACCTATACGAGATACTTCTTTTGAGTGGCTTTACATGTGCAAAATGCCATGTCCCATTTCCCCTAACACAGCACATGTTGTTTTTCAGGTTATATGGCACAAAGCGAAGGATGTGTATATATTATTCACCAAGTGGGGGAGAATCGGAGATACAGGCAATTTCCAAAATACCCCTTTCCATAAACTGGAAGATGCAGTAAAGGAGTTTGTCAAAAACTTCAGAGCGAAAACTGGCAACCTCTGGACGAATGTGAAGAAGTAAGAGAATTGAAAACAGCTAATAAAGTTCAATAATACGGCGCGAGTTCTTTGAATGTTTTGATTAGTTTTCATCATGATTATGTTCTACTTAACTGTTTCCTTCATACAAACGTGTTTTCACACAATTGCAAACAGAGTAGGCTCAGGTCAGACCGCTCCTATAGGGTCTCTTTGTTTGCTAATGGAATTTGAAAGAACATTTTCTTTACTTTCTAAAATGGCTACAATGTTGCACCTTCTATATTTCATTCTAACTATTTTGTCCATGAATATTCAGTAGGTATCGAAAATTGGAATAAACACAGAAAAAGAGTTAACTCAGCAACTCATCAGGAACCAAGCTGTTTGACACTGAGTCAATGTATTCCCTAAAGCTTGATAGATTCAGAAGTTGTCAAAAATTGCACCAGAACAAAATTTCAGTGAGCATTACTTTTTCATAGCAGTTTAAGGGTTAACATGTATAGTCTGAGAATAGTTCATTAGTGCGCTTTATCAAATATCACATTTCTGTATGTTGCTTGTCCATAACATTTCAAGTTTATGGGAAAGAGAGTTCAAATTTGGCACTAATATACAGACCATGCTACCTATTTAAATAGTATTTCTAGCCTTGTTCAAAATTGTTCTTCTTTTACAGATTTGAAAACGTTACAAAAAAGTACAGGCTTGTGCAGAAAGATAATGAACCAAAACTAGTAGTGAAAATCAACTTTGACTTACAATCAAATGTTTCTTCCAAGTTGCCCACAGAAGTTCAGGATCTGCTTCAGGAAATGGTAATTGCAAAAGATGTCCAACTTTTTATGCCCCCAGATCAGATCTGGGGGCATATTGTTTTTGCTCTGTCTGTTTGTCAGCAACTTTAACAATGGTCATAACTTTTGAGCCAGTACAGATAGAGACTTGATATTTTGTATGCATGTGTATCTCATGAAGCTGCACAGTTTGAGGCATGACATGTCAAGGTCATCCTTCAGGGTCAAATGTCACCGACTTTAATATTGGCCATAACTTTTGAACCAATATAGATTCAAACTTGATTTTTGGTATGCATGTGTATCTCATGAAGCTGCACAGTTTGAGGAGTGACATGTCAAGGTCATCCTTCAGGGTCAAATGTCATATCGGGGGGCATAGTGTTTCACAAACACATTTTGTTGATGTCTGCTATAATTTCAATGAATACAGAGAGGGTTAAACATTTCTATGGGTCAGAATCCGATTATTCCAAAAAAACACCCAAAAAAGAAGAGGGGTTATATTACTCTGACTGTAGCCCGTTTGGGAAATTTGCCAATTCATTAAGAGCTTATCACAAGGGCTGCTTTCTGCTCATTGGGCCTACTAGTGGCACAACCAGAATTATCACACCTTCTACAGAGCAACAGATAAATATGCATCCTCAGATACTAAAATTGTCTTTTCTCCACCAAATCCTGTGTTGTGACCACTCGTTAGAATAGTCTCATTGAGGCGATTGTAAGGAGTGTTCACAACATAGGGTTTGATCATCACTTCTAAGTTGGATTGTCATAATTAGAACTGTGATCCCCCTCCTCTGAATTGACAAGCTTTAGTGTCAGCTTGTGATATGGTTAGGGCAGCTATAACCATTGTAACTGTTTTCATTTTCATTGAAAAGGCTGATGTTGGCATGATGGAGGCAGCCATGAAGAAAGCCAAAATGGCTGAAGATTTTATGCCATTTGGTCGTATTAAACGTGAATCGGTGATTGACGGAAGAAAGCTTCTGCTAAAAATTGGGTAAGTCATGAATGGACTGAGGTCACAACGGTTTTAGTTTTATTAGCCGGATTTTTCGAGAAAAATCTCGGCTTATAGTTTGGCGAAAACCCGTTTGGGCGTAGTGCTGTGGTTAACAAAACTTAACATTGCTTATAACTTCTGAATTGCGTAAGCTAGACAATTCATATTTGGTGTGCAGATAGCTTGGGTGAAGGCCTTTCACTTGATATAAGGATACATGAAATCAGGTCAAGGTCACTATTTCAAAAACTTTGCTGTTTTTAACAAACTTTAACTTTGATATAACCTCTGAGCTACAAATGCTAGGCAATTCGTATTTGGTATAAAGATAGGTTTGGTAAAGGCCTTCCAGTTGATATAAAGATATTTGAAATTTGGTCAATGTCAAGGTAACTATTTTGACAAGTTGGCCATCATTGGAAAACTTCAACATTTTGTCTTAATTTCTGAACCACATGTGCTAGACAATTCATATATGGTATGGAGATAGCTTTGGTGAAGGCCTTTCAGTTGATACATGGATACATGAATTTGGGTCAAGGTTACTATTTTGAAAACTTGACTGTTTTTAACAAACTTTAACATTTTGCAATAACTTCTGATCCACGAACGCAAGCAATTCACCTTTGGTATTCAGATCGCTTTGGTAAGGACCTTACAGATGACATAAAGATACCTGAAATCAGGTCAAGGTCACTATTTTGAAAACTTGGCTGTCATTAAAGTTTTGTTATAACTTCTGAACTAGACAATTTATATTTGGTATGCAGATAGCTTGGGTGAAGGTCTTTCAGTTGAAAAATCCGGCTTTAATGCGGTTTTGGCACTTTTTGCTTGTTTCATCATCTATTTTGACAAACAGCATTGCCCTAAGAAATACTGACATCACAAATTTTAATTAGATCAATTTTTGTGTCACCTGCCGAGAGGCAGTGTGTCACTTAGGGATCACTTTTCCGCCGTCTGTCCGTCCGTCTGTGTGTCTGTCTGTCTGTAACACTTTTTTTCTGTCATTTCTAAACTAATCGTTATAGAACTTAACTTTCACATGTGCCTTCCTCTCATTGAGGACCATTGATGTAACTAAGGTCCGTCACTCTGCGTGCAATACTTTTTTAGTTATTCCCTTTTGTTCTGATTTTCATCACACTTTCTTTTTTTGGCTGTCATTTCTAAACTAATCATTATAGAGCTTTCAGTTTTAAAATGTGTCTTCCTCTCATTGAGGACCATTGATGTAACTAAGGTCTGTCACTGCATGCAATACTTTTTGAGTTATTCCCCTTTGTTCTGATTTTCGCACTCCAGCATATTAACAGTTTTTGTGTCAGTTGCGAGCAGGTGACACATGTGTTCCTCCAAACACCCTTGTTATAATGGTATATGAACACAGGACAATTTTGGCATGGGCAAAAAATGCAGAATCAGGTCTATATTATACCATAGGCAAACACAGCAGACCCTGATCAGTTGGCTCCTACAAGATCCATCTGATCTGGGTCTGCTCTGTTTACAAAGGAGTGAAAAGATATTTATATGAAGAAAATGGTTAATGCATTAACCTCCCACATGTCTTAAAGACCAGCATTGACACTAAATAAAAGTTGAGTTAGAGTGTACTGTACATGTACTTTGATATTGAATTTTAGGGACATAGTGTCTGAGATTGAGAAGAAGAAGAGGGGTCTGACATATGACGCAGCAGAGCACCAAGCCAAATGTGAGGAGGTAAGTATTATCGCAAATAGCATAGAAACCATGTTGGTGGACAACAATGCCCCAGATTTTTTTAACACTATGTATGAGAATTTTGTAGGATGTCCCATGTTGCTAAATTGATTTTGGAAGAAGACATTTTGTCATTAGATGTTAAATGTTTGTCTTAACCCTTTACTCCATAAATTTGCCTCTCCATGCCTTTGCTAACAGAGTAGACCCAGACAGGAGCCTTATGATCAGGGTCTGCTCTGTTTGCTTATGAGATATTGTAGATAAGCTTCTAAGGTGTCTGCCATTGCCAAAAATGTGTGTGTGTCCATGAGCTATTATAACAATCTAGGTAATACTCATAATGTCATTGTATTTCCTACACGAATATTCATGGAGTAAAGGCTTAATAGCATAATATAGCTAATCAACACTTTGTGAAGACTCATGATTTTACCTCTCTTCAGCAGATTTCAGAGCTTTTTAACCCATTACTCCATATATACATATATACCATATATGGTAGCTTAATGCAGGATGAAAGTCATGATGAAAGCTTTTTGGAGCTGTCTGCATGACTTTTCCACTCTGCATTGAACATCCAACTGCCTATAATGTTTAGGAATGTTCATTACTAAAAATTCAAATTAGCTAGTTTATTCTACTTGAAAGGGAATGCGAGATATTAGCTAAATGGTGTAAAATATTTTGGATTTGAATCGAGATGTTGCAATGGTTATACTGTGTATTCCTAGATTGCGAAACTGTCAACTGAGTACTACAGCCTGGTGCCACTGGAGGGTTACTCTTATGACAGAATCACTCCTCTCAATAACAACCATCTCATCAAAAGCCATCTGAGACTGTTGTCCAACCTGCTGGATCTTGAAGTAGCAAGCAAAGTTCTACTAGGAGCTCAGTACAGAATCACAGGTAAACATGTCTACAGTTAATCAGAACATATTAATTTATAGTTTGCAGCACCAGTAAATGTTAATGGAAATGTTAACGGTCTGAAGTCCTGTATCTGTATAATCATGATTAGGGCTGTCATGATACACTAACGTATTCGAATATCATTTCTGGCGGTGAGTGTATCATATTCGCTACCCAATGAACCGAATATTGACAAATACAATTGCAAACATGTAGGAAATTAACAAAATTGAAAGAAAAACAATATATTTTCGCCAGAAATAAATGAAATCTGAGCAAAACATTCCAGCCACGAAACGTCTTGTTGCAGTGACACCAAGGGAGATGACTCTTGATGTCTTCTTAGTTTACGATTATGACACTGGGTGTTGGTCCTGTTGGATTCAACAGGCTTAATAATTGTACTCTTGCATTCACTTTTGCAGAAAAGTAGTCAAATGATTTAAATATACGAAACAATTACCGAAAACAATTTTGTTTGATAGGACTAATTCTTAGTTTTTACAACAACGGCAAACTGTTGTTTCATAACAATGTCGGGCCGATTTGCTCTATAAGAGAAAATGCTCTATTTATCTGCATGGTTTTAAAAAGTGAATTTTACAGAGGTGTCAAAAAGAGTCCATATGAAGGAATTGGTAATACATTGAATCCTGATCAGAATACTTTGCATTCTTGTCTTCCTTTGCTACAATTCATTGCCCTCTCTTATTGGCAGAGTGTAATCCCCTGGACTACATCTATCAGGCAATTGGCTGTTCCATACAACCACTCAGGGAAGATGATGTAGAATCCCAGTACATCCTCAAGTATATCAAAAGCTCAAGTGGTAAGTCCGAGCAACAGAAAAATGTGTGTACTCAAATATTGAAATTGTCATTTCTCCACTAAACCCTATGTTGTGAGTACGCTTTAGAATCGTCTCTTCCAGACAATTCTAAATTTATGGTCAAAATATAGGGTCTGGTCGAGAAATAAAGGTGTGTGTTAATTTATGCAAACAAGAATGTTTTAATTTATGCATCTTTTCTCGCTTCTCAGATGTACTAGATAACCTGAGTACTAGAAATCCTTATCAGGAACACCCCTTGTTTGGTGTATTCATATGTGCGATTAGGTGAAAATCGGTACAAGGGAAGTAACCCTTACAAAATGATTCTAAAGTTTCTAGTCAACGAGTTTATAAATTAAAATTAATAAGTATTTATCATATAAACATTTTAAAAGCCTATTTAATTAACTGAAGACGTAGTTTTGTGGTCCCTTTGCCATTTATATTTTACGCCAAAATGTGGTGTTTGTGGTAATGTCATCACAAATGACGTCATTTGGCAGCTGGCTTTATGAAGCTGTTTATTGCTTCTATTGGATACGGAACTTTCCGAAGTCATACTACGCAATGGAAAGTATTACTTTACAAATGCGTTGATTTTCTTGTTTTTCGGTTGTTCTGTTTCTGTCAGAAACTCACTAAAGCTCGTTTAAAGCTCGTTTCCGACTGGAAACGGACCAACCTCGGGTTTAGAAGCCCCCGTCTTTAACAAAATCCATGTTTGATTCTATTAATCTAGACCTCTGTAAGCATAGCATCGGTTCTTGTAGGTAAAATGGCATGGTGGTTAATTTGTTCAAAGGTAATCATTTACATTCAGTTATTTGATAAGGTACCAGGAGCCTTGTGATCTGGGTGTTTTTGTATTGGTACAATGTGACAGCAGTCCTACAGTGATTATGAAATTTAGAAGAATATTGAAATACAACTACACAAATAGAACGATGTGTAGGCAGATCTTTTTATACGCCCACCTAATAAAGGTGGTCGTATATCGGCGTGGCCCCGTCCGTCCGTTCGTTCGTTCGTCCGTCAACATTTTGTTTGTCCGCAGTTTTCTCGGAAAACTATTTGACAGATATTAATGAAACTTCACACAAATGTTTAATGCATCAAGGTCTGAAGCTGAGTTGATTCTGAGGTTCATTTGATTTTTATGCCCCCAAAGCAGTTGATTCTGAGGTTCATTTGATTTTTATGCCCCCAAAGCTAGGCTTTGGCGGCATATAGTGATCGCACCGTGCGTGTGTGGGTGGGTGTGTGTGTGTGTGTGTGTACCTTTTGTCCGGAGTATATTTCCTTTGTCACATCAGCTACGGATACCAAATTGGTGTGTGAGTTCATCTTGGGATGGGGGAGTGTCGCGTACCATTTTCATGTCACTGTGACCTTGACCTTGACCTTTGACCTTGATTTTACAAAAAGCTTGTCCGGAGCATATCTCCTGTACCTTACCAGCTACAGATTCCAAATTTGGTGTGTGAGTTCATCTTGGGATGGCGGAGTGTCGCGTACCATTTCCAGGTCACCTTGACCTTGACCTTTGACCTCGATTTTAAAAAAAGCTTATGCCTTACCAGCTACAAAAAGCGTGTCCGGAGTATATCTCCTATACCTTACCAGCTAAGGATTCCAAATTTGGTGTGTGAGTTCATCTTGGGATGGAGGAGTGTCGCGTACCATTTTCAGATCACTGTGACCTTGACCATGACCTTTGACCGATTTTACAAAAAGCTTGTCCGGAGCATATCTCCTTTACCTTACCAGCTACAGATTCCAAATTTGGTGTGTGAGTTCATCTTGGGATGGCGGAGTGTCGCGTACCATTTCCAGGTCACTGTGACCTTGACATTGACCTTTGACCTCGATTTTAAAAAACGCTTATACCTTACCAGCTACAAAAAGCTTGTCCGGAGTATATCTCCTATTCCTTACCAGCTAAGGATTCCAAATTTGGTGTGTGAGTTCATCTTGGGATGGAGGAGTGTCGCGTACCATTTTCAGATCACTGTGACCTTGACCATGACCTTTGACTGATTTTACAAAAAGCTTGTCCGGAGCATATCTCCTTTACCTTACCAGCTACAGATTCCAAATTTGGTGTGTGAGTTCATCTTGGGATGGCGGAGTGTCATGTACCATTTCCAGGTCACTATGACCTTAACCTTGACCTTGACCGATTTTACAAAAAGCTTGTCCAGAGCATATCTCCTATACCTTACCAGATACGGATTCCAAATTTGATGTGTGAGATCACCTTCAGATGGCGGAGTGTCGCGTACCATTTTCAGGTCACTGTGACCTTGACCTTGACCTTCGACCTCGATTTTACAAAAAAGGTTGTCCAGAGAATATCTCCTATACCTTACCAGCTACGGATTCCAAATTTGATGTGTGAGTTTATCTTGGGATGGCGGTGTGTCGCGTACCATTTTCAGGTCACTGTGACTTTGACCTAGATTTTACACAAAGCTTGTCCGGAGCATTTCTCCTATACCTTACCAGCTACGGATTCCAAATTTGGTTTGTGAGTTCATCTTGGGATGGCGGAGAGTCGTGTACCATTTTCAGATCACTGACCTTGACCTTGACCTTTGACCTCAATTTTACAGTCCGGAGCATATCTCCTATATCTTACCAGGTACAAAAAGCTTGTCCAGAGCATATCTCCTATACCTTAAACGTTGACAATCAACCCATGGTCCTTTTTAACGTTGAGAATGACTTAGGGTCCTTTTTAACTAAGTTTTGACGCTTGGCTCTTTTCTTAGCTATCATAATCGTCAAAGGTTTTGTTTCTAATGTTAAGAACTGACTCCTGTGTCATTTTTAACAGCATCAAAATTTCATGTTACACCTGCATTACATTGTATTGTTTTTCCGCCAAAATGCATTTCGGTGTCAAACACTTTGGGGGCATTTGTCACCCGTGACGACTCTCTTGTTCGTTTCAGAGTTGTGGCCCTTGTCCTTAAAAAATGCAAATAGTTTGTCCGCTGTTTTCTGGGAAAACTACATGAGAGATATTAATGAAACTTCACACAAATTTTTAATGCATCAAGATCTAGAGCTGAGTCGATTTTGAGGTTCATTTGATTTGTCGTTTCGGAGTTATGGCCCTTTTACTTAAAAAATAATGTAAATACATGCAAATAGTTTGTCCGCTGTTTTCTGGGAAAACTATTTGAGAGATATTAATGAAACTTCACACAAATGTTTAATGCATCAAGATCTGAAGCTGAGTTGATTCTGAGGATCATTTGATTTTTCGTTTCAGAGTTATGGCCCTTGTCCTTAAAAAATAATGCAAATAGTTTGTCCGCTGTTTTTTGGGAAACTATTTGAGAGATATTAATGAAACTTCACACAAATGTTTAATGCATCAAGATCTGAAGCTGAGTTGATTCTGAGGTTCATTTGATTTTTCGTTTCAGAGTTATGGCTCTTTTACTTAAAAAATAATGCAAATATATGCATATAGTTTGTCCGCTGTTTTCTGGGAAAACTGTTTGACAGATATTAATGAAACTTCACACACATGTTTAACGCATCAAGACCTGAAGCTAAGTCAATTCTGAGGTTCATTTGATTTGTTGTTTCGGAGTTATGGCCCTTGCACTTAAAAGAAATAATGCAAATCTATGCAAATATACATGAGGATGGCCATAACTTTTTCATTTGAAATGATATTTACTTCATTTTTTTTTTATATGGTTAAACCTTAATATGAATTTTCACATATATTGCGGGGTTTTGGTAAGTCATTTTATTCTAAAGTTATGGTCCTTGAACTTTGTGTGTTTGTTGCTTTGTTTGTCGGTCAGCTTTTAGTTTGTCTCTTGTTTTCTGGGAAAACTATTAAAATGATATAAATGAAACTTAACAGAAATGTTTTAAGCAGCAAAATCTGAAGCTGAGTTTATTTTGAGGTTCATTCAGTTTGTCTTTACAGAGTTATGACCGTTGCACTTTTCAAAAATCTGCAAATATGAGGATTAGCTGTAACTTTTTTATTTAATAAGATATTCACTTCAATTTTTTTAAAAATAGTATCACCTTAATATGGAAATCATGATCTGAAGCACAGATTAGAAAATGTCAACACTTATAAGGCATGTTGAATCAGAGAAAGTTTGCAAGTGGGCGTATTATGTACCGTATGCGGTACTCTTGTTATATGATCACGAACCTCTGTTTCAGGCCGCCCTAGCAATGTACCCAAGGTGCTTTGTGTTTACAAGCTGGTGAGGCCAGGAGAGGAGAAGAGAACTAAGTTTTCAGGTCTTGCCAATCACAGACTTCTCTGGCATGGCAGCAGCGTTTCAAACTTTATCAGTATACTCCGCAATGGTTTGTTAGTGGCCCCTCCAGAAGCACCTATGACGGGGCATGCTTTTGGTGAGGTAAGTCCTTTATCAAAAAGTTTTGATTATCTTCTACAATTTATTGCAACATTACATTGGAATTCTACAGGGTGGACATGTATCCATGCTTATAAAACTTTTTAGTCGAGTCTGAGTTCGTTCTCAAGTTTTTTGATTGGTCAGATTTGAGCCAAGGCTCAAATCTGACCAATCAAAAGCTTGAGAAATAAACTCTGACTCAACTAAAAAGCTTTATAAGCATGGACCCAGGTAATGAAGTTCTGGCTGAGGCTTGACTGTTGTTTCATGAAAATGCTCAACTGATCACTCAACTTGTGTCTTCCTTAACCCTTTACTTCATAAATACACCTTTCTAAACCTTTGCAAACAGGGTAGACCCAAATCTGATCAGGGTTTGTTCTGTTTGCATATGATTATGAAATAGACATGATTCTACAGTCTCTGTGTCCATTTGCTATTATAAAAATTAATCTAATCAATATTCATGATATCATTTCTTACCTGAATATTGGAGTAACGGGTTTTGATATATAATGAGAAAAATGTGCGTCGTAACTTTCTCTCTTAGTTGTTTGATTAATTAATAATATTTTAGTTCACAAAATGAATTTGAGTACTTGGTACCTTGCTATTTGAAAACCAACCTTTAAGCTTTTGAAACAGTGTAGAACCAAATCAGTTGTTTTGAAATCGACCTCTGATCAGGCTTTACTGTTTTCCACCAATCACTCTACTTGTTTGCTGACATGTGTGATAAACAGTGTAGAACCAGATAAAACATAATTTAACCCTTTCCCTGTTCTATGTTTATTCCAAATTTCAATTCCTACTGAATATTCATGGGCAAAATAGTTGAAATGAAATATTGAAGGTAGGACATTGTTGTCATTTTAGAAAGTGAAGAAACGTCTTTCAAATTCCATTAGCAAACAGAGCTGACCTTGATCAGACAGCTCCTGTAGGAGCCGTCTGATCTGGGTCTACTCTGTTTGCATATGCGTGAAACACGTTTATATGAAGGAAAGGGTTAATGAGGCAGTTTATCTGGTTCTAGGCTGGCGAAAGGCTGGTTTTGGTGTAGTGGAGTTGATTTGGTTTGAGTTTTGATGTTTATAACCTCATTAATAAGGTAAAGCATATACCTGTTTATACAGGTCATCAAAAAGAGATCTGATTATGGGTCTGTAAGGCAGGTAGTAGCTCAATGCAGGTCAAAAGTAATGCTGAAAGTTCCTATAGGAGATTTCTTCATCACTTTTTCCCTACATTAGTTTAAGCAACCACCTGCTTGTTAAGACCATATTAACCCATTCCCTCATAGGCTATTTTTAGATCCAACCTCTTTGAATAAATCTACCAAAAAGGAGCATTAAGTAGAGATATGGAAAAATTCAGAATTGTGTAATTTTGAAACCATTATGATAAATAGAGCATTTGCTCCACAGGAGCAAATGCTCTATTTATCACAATGGTTTCAAGAAGTGACTATTACAGAGGCACATAAAGGCATATTTATGGAGGAAAGGGTTAATAAATGAATGGCCATTTAAGGCAGGTTCTACAATATGTACTTTTATGGACTTGGTTTGACATGATCTATTTGAATATCAGCTGAGATGATCTCCACTCCATTACAGGGAATATACTCAGCTGACACATTTGCCAAGTCAAAGATGTACTGCCACAACTACAATCCCAAATCAGCGATCAAACTTGCCCTGCTCTGTGAGGTACGCTACTAGCAAACTGTATTGGTAGGGAATTTCAACCAGTTGGTGTTAGGATTAAAGTAAAATATGCTCTATAAAATCCAATACTTCGTAAGAAATAATTATATGAATATTAATTAGCTGATTCACCAGATAGATATCTGAATGCAAGATTTTTAACCATGGCTGAAACTGTAGAATCACCTGTATATATTTCGTAAGCAAACAGAGCCCACCCTACAATTACACAATATGTTTCAGGTTGCTCTTGGCAACTGTAAGGAGGACATCGACTCAAACCTGGAGGTGGACCTCATCAATTCAGAATATAATAGTCTGAAAATCCATGGACAATCTATTCCTGACAGAGACTGGGATCTCACCATGCCATACGGTAAGTCATACATGGGCAGTCTGAAAATCCATAGATTATTTGTAAATTGACAGAAACTGATTTCGCTATACCGTACTGTATGCAATCTGAAAATCCATTGATTATTTGTACTTGACAGTAACTAATCTCACTCTACTGTACTATAAGTCAGGTATGGGCAGTCTCAAAGTCCAGGTACAAATTATTCTCATTATGTTACATGATAGCTGTATTAAATAAAAAAGTAGTTGTATTACAATCCATGGATAAACGTCTCGTTAAGTTCCGTAGTAGCTGTATGAAGAAATAGCTCTGTTAAATCCAGGGAAAAACTATTCTCGTTAAGTCACACATTAGCTATTTTAGATATCTATGGATAAACTATTCTTGGTACCTCACATATGAGCAATCAGAAAATCCATGGACAATTTTTACCTGGAAAAGACTTGGATCTCGTTATGTCATACGGTAAATCTCATGATTAACCCTTTCACCGCCGCAGTCGCATAAATGCACCACGACAAATAGTGCAGTCCCAGATCAGACGCCGCCTTTTCAAGGTGGCATCTGATCAGGGACTTCACTATTTGTCTCAGTCTCTATTTCTATATATGTGCTATATTCCTTTGAAATTGCATTTATTTATTTCATTGCCTTATTTTACTGAATGATTTAGCAAACTTGGATTGCAGACGACAATTAGAAATTTGGTGCCGAAAGGATTAATTTGAAAATACATGTACAAACTATTCACATTAAGTGGCATATTGGCTGTTTTAAAATCTGTGGACAAACTATTCTTATTAAGTAACATATTGGCTGTTTAGTGTGACCGTGGACAAACTATTCACATTTAGTAGCTTATTAGCTGTTTTAGAATCTGTGGACAATCTATCCTTATTAAGTCTGATATGAGCTGTCCTAAAATCCATGGACAGACTGTGGTAAGTCACATGTGAGCATATTCCTGAGACTGATTATATCACTGTGCCATAATACGGTAAGTCGTATATGAGTTGTTTGAAAATACATGAACAAAAAAACCATCCCTGGAGGAGACTTGGATCTCACCATGGTGATGCCATATGGTAAGTAACAAATGAGCTGCACAACAAAGTGCATCAGTGGCATCTGAAAAATAAATGTCTAACCCCTTTTACACCATGAATATTCATGTACAAAATGATGACATCATGAATATTTATTCGATTATTTTTTTGAAATGGCATATTTATATCCCCTGCAATGGAGCTACACAGAGTATATAGTTTTTGACCTGTCCGTCCATCCGTGCGTCATAATGCATTTTCATACCCCCACAAACAGAGTTTGAGGGGGGTATACTGGAATCAGCCTGTCGGTTGGTCGGTCGTTGGTCTGTCCGCAAAATCTTGTACTTTCAACTCCTCCTTCAGTTTCAACCCGATTCATTTGATACTTGGCATAAATGTTACTCAAGTGTAGTATATGTGCAAGACACAAATTTCAGGTCTCTATGACCTTGACCTTTGGCCTTGAAATTGGCAGGCAAAAGCTTGTACTTTGAACTCCTCCTTCACATTCAACCTGATTCACTTGATACTTGGCATAAATGTTACTCAGGAGTAGTAGATGTGTAAGACACAAATTTCAGGTCTCTGTGACCTTGACCTTGACCTTTGGCCTTGAAATTGGCAGGCAAAATCTTGTACTTTGAACTCCTCCTTCACTTTCAACCTGATTCACTTGATACTTGGCATAAATGTTACTAAGGAGTAGTAGATGTGCAAGACACAAAAATCAGGTCTCTGTGACCTTGACCTTTGGCCTTGAAATTGGCAGGCAAAATCTTGTACTTTGAACTCCTCCTTCAATTTCAACCTGATTCACTTGATGCTTGGCATAAATATTACCCAGGAGTAGTATATGTGCAAGACACATATTTCAGGTCTCTGTGACCTTGACCTTGACCTTTGTCCTTGAAATTGGCAGGCAAAATCCTGTACTTTGAACTCCTCCTTCACTTTCAACCTGATTCACTTGATATTTGTTTTGGCTTGTAATATGGGGAGTTGGTGTCGCAAACTCCTCCTTCAGTTTTAAAGTCACTGAATTTATATTTGGGATACGTAATAGTCACAAATAGCAGATGCGCAAGACACAATTTTCATGTGTTTACGGTTAGCCATTGTAGAATTCCCCCCCCCCCCTAAACACGAATAGTACATGTGCAAGACACACAATTTTCCTGTGTTTAGTTTTCTCTATTTGAACTTTGGGTATTTTTGTTATTTGGTCCTGTTACATGTTCAAAAATTGTATTTGCAATCAAGGCTGCTGTGTGGGGGTATTCATCACCATTAGTGATAGTTCTAGTTAGCTCGTCTGTTTCGAAGAAATCACGAGCTATTGTCCTAAATCCGGCGTCCGCGTTGTCGTCGTCCTAAATCTTAACATTGTGCATAACTCTTCAATTTTTCATTTACAACCTTCATTTTTGATATGTGCATGTTCATCATGACAGGGCCTATCCACACATACCAAAATGATAACAGACGAGCGTTCGCACCCGTTTGTGGTGCTCTTGTTGCTCATCTAGCACTTACATTTCTTGATTAGGGTATGTGAGCTTGCTCACTAAAGTTCTTTAATAACGCATGAATTTTTGACCACAGTAGAAACTATAGAATCAGAGATCAACTATTCCATAAGCAAACAGAGGAGACCTTGATTAGATGGCTCCTATAGGAGATGTCTACAATAAAGATCAGATGGATATATTTAACTCTTTCCGCTACAAATATGCCAGTCTATGCTTTTGAAAACAGAGAATACCCAGTTTTGAAAGCATTGTGATAAGTAGAGCATTTGCTCCTCTGGAGCAAATGCTCTTTTCATCACAATGGTTTCAATAGATGACTTTTACAGAGGTGTCAAAAGGCCACAATATGAGTGAATGGGTTTAAATAAGTTTCTTAAACATTGAAGTCTGTTTCTTCTATATAGGGGCAGTTATGCCAGTTGGTACAGTGAAGACAAACGAGTGGAAGCTGCAAGATAAGGAGCCGTGGGTACCATACTCAGAGTACATTGTGCAAGACTCAGACCAGATACGTCTGCGGTATTTAGTGCAATTTGTGTGAGGCTGTGACTTCATGAGATAAGCAAGAGACAGACGAGAAGAGATTGCATCAAGACAGTGCTACAGTCTGAAATAAGGAACAGAGATTGTTCAAGAACACCAAATCTTCATGATCATACTAAACTTATCTTAACAGCTGGCAAGTTGTTCAAGATGTATCATATGTGGCAGCTGTGTGGAAGCAAACACTGAATCTTTCTTTTACCATGATGTAAATTGATAAAGAATTGTAATTAAAAACCTAATGGTTGTTTCCTCTCATGAATTGGTACTCTAAGTGCACATGTCTTGAATCATATGAATTGTTGTTTAGACAAATTTGTAGACATGTAGCTGATTGAGAGGTACATAATATAGAATCAGAAAGCACACTGCCTGGTACAGATGTCATATCTGATATGTACATACATTATCCATTTAGTTGATTTGATTTTCAGATTAAGAATCTACATAAAATTTAAGTTGATAAGGATTAAGTTTTATATTTGTTTTAACCCTTTCCTTGTTTAATATTCATGTGAGAAATAATGAAAATCATGAATATTTATTAGCTGAATATTTATAATGTAAATTTAAAAACCATAGACTAAGATCTATATTATGTCAAAAGCAAACAGCAGACGACTTTGATCAGAAGGCTCCTATAGGAGCAGTCAGATCTGGAGCTTCTCTGTTTACAAAGGAATGAACAGGTATTTGTATGAAGGAAAGGGTTAAAAAAATAATTGCAGTACAGATTTTGTGCAGAAATAAACTGCATACCAAAAGGAAGTCTTCTAATAAAGTACCATAAATTTGATACAGTTTGGATAGTAAATGTCTTAACCCTTTCCCTCATATATACTTGTTTCCCCCCTTTGCAGAGTAGACCCAGATCAGACGGCTACTGTAGGGCCCCTATGACCAGGGTCTGCTTTGTTTGCTTATGAAATTATATAGATCTCATCCTACAGCTTTTGTCAAAGCAAAATTTTGTAATATAACAATCAATTAATATTTGTAAAGTGACCAATTCATGCATAAAATGAATTCATAAATGTTCATTAGGGAAAGGATTAAAGGCTCTAGGTACAAGTAGTGAAATATCGCAAGCTTGAAAATGCCTAGCTTTTCTGGTGATACTGAATTTGTGTAGTATTTCATAAGCATCAAGTTAGGTCACTAAAGTATCAGACAAGATTTTTTGTGCGCAACCTGGGACTGTCACAAGTATCAACACAAAGTCTGTAGCAGTCACTTGGAACAAGTTCTCATAACAGATAGACGTTTAGATTGTAAAACGAGACTTCTGCGATAGTTTATGCTTGATTTGTTGACTGACTGGTTTGATTCAGTAAGTTGAAACACTACAGGGATAGACATGAAGTTAGGTACGTCTGAACATATTGTTGGGTTGGTTTAAATATTTGATAACATCATGACAAAGGGATATTAAAGCTAAACTCTGAATGGGTTAACTTGAAGAAGAATAAATCGAAACGCATGAAAATCATGTGAAGAAGGATAGGTCTAAACAAGTTAGGGAAGCTTAACTTTGCACAGGATAATGTGAATAAGAATGGATCTAAACATTGGGGAATCACATGAAGTAAGACAAGTCTAAACTTCATTGGAAGTGGGATATGTTTAGAACCAAGACAAGTGAGATGAACTTAGATTGGCATGGGATAATGTGAAGAGGAGTGGATCTAAACACTGGGGAATCTGATGCAGAGGGATAGGTCTAAACACTATTGAATCGTGAGAGTTTGGCTGTGCTGAACGACAGTAAGTGGAATGTATAAAAATACTGTATGGGTCGGTCGACTGGATGTGGGATTGTTCATAATGACAGGGACAGAATTATATGTGGAAGTATTAAGATGGATGATTGTATGAACAGTAGAATTCATTTTATATTCAAAAGGTGGAGTCCACCTTTCTGTTAGACGTTTAGTTTATTTTGTATATTGATGTCTAGTTCATTTTTGTTGATATTTGTCATATTAAATCTAGCAGTGAAATAGATCAAGACATCAATAAATGTGTTAATAGTATTAGATAAAGCAGACATGATAACC
The DNA here is from genome assembly GCA_963576725.1 of Azorinus chamasolen. Lineage (NCBI taxonomy): Eukaryota > Metazoa > Mollusca > Bivalvia > Cardiida > Solecurtidae > Azorinus > Azorinus chamasolen. Next base: position 26,499,052 of record OY755235.1, on the reverse strand, counting down.
ATTATACATTGTGAACACTTTATGCCATGAATATTCATATAAGAAATAATGACAACAGGAATATTAAGTAGATTTTAAAATTTAATAATGGCAAATGGACACTGGAATTTTTTGCCATGACAGAAACTAATATCATATGTATAATATTTCATAAGAAAACAGGGCAGACCCAGATCAGATGGCTCTCACAGTAGCCATCTGATCTGGGTGTTCCCTGTTTGCAAAGGCATTTTTATGGAGTATGGGTTAAATAATGGTTTTAAAAACTTGACTTTGGTTAGGGAATTGGTCTGGTCGTATCCATTACCCATGATTTGTAACCACTTTAACCCTTTAAAGTTTACTCAATGAAGAGTCATGTTGACATGATGCATAGCAACTATATGAATTGTTACATGCCATACACACAGGAAGTTTTTGTCATGGCAGAGTCTGTTTTCTCTGATCTTCATTCTATAAGGATGCAGAGCAGACTCAGATTACACTTCTTCTCTGTTTTCAAAGGTGTATTCGTATTAACTTGGATTTACATATCCGCATTATTATGCTCCCAACAGTTTAGGTGACAATTTCAGCGAAACTTTGTGGGAAAATTCATCAAGAGATGTACACATTGTTACAACATTCCAGTTGGTTGATTTTATTCTGAGTTATTGCTCCTGGATTATTTAACCCTTTCCTTCACATAAATGCCTTTGCATACCGAGTAGACCCAGACCAGACAGCTCCTGTAGGAGCCATCTGATCAGGGTCTGCTCTGTTTGCTTATAGTATAATATACATCGTATTCTACAGTTGCTGCTTGAGCCAAATTGCTCTGTGTTCATATGACATGAAAAATAATCTAATTACTATTCATGATGGCATTCTTTCTTACCTGAATATTGAACAAGTAAAGGGTTAAAATATCAGTCTGACAGTTTCTGTGTTGGGGTATTAATCAAAATCAGTGCAAATTCTAGTATACCTTGATAGTTGCTCTGTCATCATGACCTATCTGCCTAAATAGCAGTGATTTTGAAGTAATATGATATAAAACCCCGCTAATGCGACCACCTAAATGAGGTATAATTCTGGGTGCTAGATGCAGGTTGTAGCTTAATGCGTTCTGCATTTCGTCCTGCATTAAGCAATTACCTGCTTATAAAGACACACGTGTTTATTCATTAAGTGGTCGCATTACAAGGGTTCTACTGTAACAAAGGTTAGAGGAATATATAGGAGTAAGTCAGTATGTTGGTTTGTCTTATTCGCAATGTTTTTTTGGCCACTACTGACGGGATTTCATTAAAACTTTATGTGAAGTTTCTTTATCAAGAGGTTCCATTATAGTATCACATATGCTTACAAACAAGTGTGTAGGAGTATTAATCATACTCGGTTAAAATTCTTGATGCTTCCTATTTACTGCACGCAAAATAAATTGATGTGCTAGTGTTATTAGTTTTTAAGAACACATAGCATGTGCTTGGCTATTTTATTAGCTCAATGTAACATATTCTTACCCCTCACAGTCTTAACATCTGTAGACTTCTCAATCAAACACCATCTGAAACCACTGAATGGAAGTTGATAACACTTGGCAGAGATGTTCTTTAGATGGTCTTCTACCAATGTTGTTTAAAGGATTACAATTTATTCAGAACTCATGTTGCCATTGCAAACAAAACAAACTAATAATCTTGTCTGAAACTTTTGTCTCAAATATATGTAGAGATGATCCAATGATGACCCTCTCTAAGTTTTTCAAGTACATATTGGGCTGAAGACACACTACCAGTCTGAGTGTTAACCATTTGAATGAGGGAAATGAGTGTACTAACATTTACAAACACTGTAGAGCCAGTTCAGAGGACTCACAGTTCAAAATCCTTTAGCAAATTATGCTTGCTCTTACTGATTCAACTCTATCATTAACCCTTTACTCCATAAATATGCCTTTCTATGCCTTTTCAAACAGAGTAGACCCAGATCAGACAGATGCTGTAGGAGCCGTCTGACCAGGGTCTTCTATTTGCTTATGATATAGATATGATTCTATAGTGTCTGCCATGGCCAAAAATTCCTGTCCATGTGCTATTTTAACATTCAGTCTAATCAATATTCATAATGTCATTATTTTTTGCATGAATATTCATGCAGTAAAGGGGTAGATAATGATGGACAATTCCATTTTGAAAACTCAACATTCACAGAGTTAAATAATTTCCTTTAATATTTTAACTTGTATCATCCATATAGACTTTCACACTTCAGTTGTAACTGTCATAAACACAACAGCAACGATAGTGTATCTATTAAAGGTCTAGGCTGTGTATGGTCTCAGGTCAAATTGTAAAGTTTTATTGAGTTAAATGATTTATGAGTATTGAGTTTTTGAGTGATCACACTTGTACAGACATTGTGGAAGACGTACACATGGTTGAATTCTTATGCTATGTTCATGTACCATTTTTGTACATTTCCTGCAAATTCGATTTCAGTGTTTTACAGAATGTTCTTGAGTAAGTGTTTTCCATGGGATCTTATTCAGCAATCACATTTATGTTGTCTTTGTATGGTTGTTCAAGTTTGGTTACCACTGGAAGAAAGCGTTTATGAATTATTCAATCACTGCTGTTGATGCTGTGACTTCTGGTCCTATATGAGAGAGGTCTAAAATGACATTTTTTTGTAGACATATACTGCTTGAGTACAATGGTAGAACCGATTTCAAGCTTTCAAGGACCTTTAACACTTTCTCTATTCAATATTCATGTAAGAAATAATGACACGATATTTATTAGCTGTAGTTTTATAAGGTAAACTTTTTATTAAGGTAATGTTCTGCTTTCACAAAAACTAGAATCAAATCTATATCATGTCAAAAGCAAACAGAGCAGAACCTGATTAACGGCTCCTATTGGAGCCATCTGATATGGGTCTACTCTGTTTGCAAATGCATAAAAAGGAATTTATATGAGGGAAAGGGTTAATTGAAATATTTATATAGTTAACAATTTCTTAAAGCTTTATTTTTGTACAGCTATTTCAAGCTAATTTTGTTCAGATTTGGATTTTAAAGCTAAAGGAGTAATGCATTTAAAAGTTCCAGAGCTCCATTTGTATTCTGTTTACAAGTTTTTTAAAACCCTTACATTGTATATTGTTGTTCAAAGTTTTAAAGTACCGGTACATTCAGTGGTTTGAACGAGTGCTGTTACAGAATACTGCATTATTCTGTGTGTAGAAGGCATTCTGAACATGTAAAACAGCCAGTGCAAACTGTTGTAGTGAATACCTTGTTAATTCTTTTCTATATAAAGCTAACAAGATTACTAACTGCAGTCTAGCCCTTACAATGCTGAATTTTCAAGTTGACTGTTCCAAAATTCAAACGGTCAAACTTATGGTCAATATTTAGGGATTTATTTTGAAGAAAAGTGTAACATTACAAACGTTGCAGACCCTGATGGAAGGGCTTCTCTAGGAGCCCTCTCATCTGGGTCCACACTGTTTGCAAATGACATTAGTGACTCATGCCTAGCACAGTAAGGGCTAAGGCACCAAATTATTGTAACTACACTGGTTAACCCTTTCCCTCATATAAACGTGTTTTCACGCGTATGCAAAAAGGGTAGACCCAGATCAAACGGCTCCTAGTGGAGCCGTCTGATCAGGGTCTGCTCTGTTTGCTAATGGAATTTGATAGATCTGTTTCCTTACTTTCTAAAAAGGCTGCAATGTTCCACCTTCCATAATTCATTATAACAATTTTATCCATGAATATTCAGTAGGTGTTGAGATTTGGAATAAACATAGAACAGGGAAAGGGTTAAGCAAATTTCAGATTACCTTTGAAATTAGTTTGAATCTAGATGAGAAGCTGAGTAACTCGGTATCACTTCAGGATACAACAGTTTAATTCTTTACTTGATGAATATTCATGTAAGAAATATTGACATTGTGAATATTTGTTAATTGTTTATAATGGTGTATGAAGACATCATAATTTGGCAGAAAATAAAGAATCATATTTGAATAAATCAACAATTTTGAAATAGCTAATAAATATTTTTAAAAAAATACATAGTTTAATGCTAAAACCCAGAACAAATACTTAACTCTTTCCCAAATGAACATACACTAAAACCCCGCTAATGCGACCACTTAATGAACAGCCACTGGTGTCGTTTAAAGCAGGTGGTTAATTAATGCAGGACGAAAGTTATGCAGAAAGCTCCTAGAGGAGCTTTCTGCATAACTTTCGTCCTGCATTAAGCTACCACCTGCCTCGGCCACCCAGAAGTATGCCCCATTTTGGTGGTCGCATTAGCGGAGTTTTACTGTATATGCATGGAACAATTACTTCATGAATATTCATTAACTTAATTCTTTTAGTGTAAAATTTTCAAGGGAATGTTTTTGCTTTGACAAAAACTGTAGGATCAGATCTATATAATTCCATGATCAAACAGTAAACCCTGATCAGACGGCTCCTACAGGAGCTGTCTGATCCGGGTCTGCTTTGTATGGAAAGGCATTTGTATGAGGGAAAGGGTTAAATAAAGTAGTGATGGTAGAAGTTAGACAAACTGCGTGAACAAACTGCTTTAGTTAGCCTGCACCAAGTGCACAATTTGTACAAGTAAAAGGTATAGTAGTCTTGTAATCAATTTCCAGAGCAGTGTAACTTCCCTGTGAAGGCTGCTAAGTAACAAAATCTGTCCTAGCTAAGCTCTCTTTGTGTCGTTATTGTGCTCTGTATTGACTGTATGGTAGATGCATGCTTTATATGTCTGTCTGTCTGTCTCTGTGTCAATGGCTTTTAGATTTTAGAGTTTCCTTGAGATATAGTACTTCTGTTGTGCACAATTCTGTGGATGGTATACAACTGTTTATTAAGTCGGGAATTATCGTTTGATAATGTGCAGTAAAAAAGATGGTCTAAATTAACCCTTTACTCCATAAGTATGCCTTTATATGCTTTTGCAAACAGAGTAGAATCAGATGGGTCCTGTAGGAGTTGTTTGATTAGGGTCTGCTCTGTTTGCTTATGAAATAATATAGATATGATTCTACAGTTTCTGCCATGTCCAAAAATTCCTGTGTTCATATGACATAACAATTCATCAAATTAATATTCATGATGTCAATATTTCATACATGAATATTCATGGAGGAAAGGGTTAAATTACCCTTCTAATGCTATAACCCTGATCTATTACATAATTTACTTGCATCCTATTCGTACACTATTTACTTACATTCGATCTGTTCATATTTTCAGTAACTTTTAGCCAAATATGTCAAACAGTTTGGACACAGATAAGATGCCGAGTTACCCTGCATCTCATCTGGATCCAAACTGTTTGCAAATACGAGACCGGTTCCCCATAGCATGTGAAGAGTTATGGTTGAGATAGTTGATTCATGGAATGTAATTTTACAGGCTTCTCTTTGTAATTAAGTTCCTTAGAAACTTACTAAACACTTTTATTATGAACAATGTATGTAGAAGTCGTATTCAAAACCAAAACCAAATTATTTTTCATACGCCTATTTCTGGATAAAACTTCAGAGAATACCTATGATTCGCCACAAGTAATGTATTTGCTCTCTAGTTTAACCCATTTGCTCCCACGATCCCATATATGGGATGTAGGCAAACAGTGTAGACTCTGATCAGCCGCCGCATTATGTGGCGTCTGATCAGAGTCTACACTGTTTACTGATAGGAAATTCAATATAAAACAAACAAAAAATGAAAATTTAGACCAGACATCCCTGAGATAAAAGATAGGCTAATCCAATATATAAGCGTGGAAGAATCCACTGGGGGCAAATGGGGTTAATATTTTCCCAGCTTTGACAATGGTAATTATATCTTTGCTGTTTTCGATATCCCTCCAGATTGCTCTAACGGCATTTGAATGATTTGAATTTGATACAGTCACTCCACTCTTTAAGTTTTATTCACTCTCATATAATAATTCAGGCAAATTCAGTATTTAGCTAGATTGTCAGATTGAGTATGAACTTTGATCCCTTGAAATGTAGATTTTGCATTTGCAAGGAATCAATATTTTGTTCTAAAATGTGAATAAAGTAAATAGCAGCTCCAATAAATCATTTATTATGCTTGTTTTGTGCCTGCTTGCAGTAAGCTTGACATATGGCAGTTTTCTCTGCATCCATCCAGTCAACGTTAGATTTTGTCCACACCTTAACTTCATTTTGCCTGGACAGCTTATTGTGAGTCGACGGTGTGTCATGTACAAGAGCAAAAACTCTACCATCACCATTATTACTATTAGGCACCAAAGATCTCGATAGGGGCATGTAAAGTCTGGCTTTTCTGTCTGTCTGTCTGTCTGTCTGTTTGGTGGTCTGTATGAAATTTTAATCTTGGCCATAACTTTTAGGGAGATGGATACTTTGCATATACATGTATATTTATCTCATTAAACTACAACATTTGAGTAGTGCCATGTCAAGGTCAACGTCAAACTTCAAGGTCAGTTATCAAAATTATAGGTCAAAATGCTTGTTGGGAACATAGTGTTCCACAAACCCATCTTGTTTCTTTTGAATGTTTTGTCTGCACTAGGATTCAGTTTGTCAGTAATATAAAGTAAAGTACTCTTAAATGGTCTGTCTGTTCACGTTTGTTATTTAATATTGTAGCTGACATTAAATCTTGGGCATTGGGGTTAAATATTTCATTTTCTGTTAAAATATGTATTTGCCTTTAAAACAGTATGTTAAATTCCATGGGCCTTTTTAATTCTTCCATTAACTGGCAATTACCAGTGCCAAAGTATTTAATGATTTATCACAACTTCAGAACATTTAAGTAATGAGCTGCATGTTGCTGTAGTATGGGGATATTGTCATTCATTCCTGGGGTTAGCTGGGAAGCTTCTTTCACTACATTAGTCTATATATTTGTATGGTAGCAATGAATTTTTATATACCTTTACTAAAAGTATTGAATCTGATAAGACATCAGGTTACTCTTCATCTTATCTGGATTGAAACCTTGACACTCTGGGAGTGTTCTACAGTCTTTCACTCTGGGAGTGTCCTACAGCATGACACTCTGGGAATGGCATAGTGTGACACTGAGTGTCCTACAGTGTGACACTCAGATAGTGTCATACAGCATGCCATTCTGGGAGTGTCTTACAGTTTGACACTGAGAGTCCTACAGCTGGACACACTTGGTTTCCTACAGATTAACCCTCTGAGAGTGCTCTACAGTGTGGCAATCTGAGAGTTTCCTGCAGCTTGACACTGAGAGTGCTCTACAGTGTGACATTCTGAGAGAGTCCTGCAGCTTGACACTGAGAGTGCTCTACAGTGTGACATTCTGAGAGTGTCCTGCAGCTAGACACTGAGAGTGTCCTACAGTTTGACAATCTGAGAGTGTCCTGCAGCTAGACTCTGAAAGTGCTCTAAAGTGTGACATTCTGAGACTGTCCTGCAGCTTGACACTGAGAGTGCTCTACAGTGTGACATTCTGAGAGTGTCCTGCAGCTAGACACTGAGAGTGTCCTACAGTTTGACAATCTGAGAGTGTCCTGCAGCTAGACACTGAGAGTGCTCTACTTTGTAACACTACGAGAGTTTGCTGCAGCTTAACACTGAGAGTGCTCTACAGTGTGACAATCTGAGAGTTTCCTGCAGCTTGACACTGAGAGTGCTCTACAGTGTGACATTCTGAGAGAGTCCTGCAGCTTGACACTGAGAGTGTCCTACAGTTTGACAATCTGAGAGTGTCCTGCAGCTAGACACTGAGAGTGCTCTACTTTGTAACACTACGAGAGTTTGCTGCAGCTTAACACTGAGAGTGCTCTACAGTGTGACAATCTGAGAGTGCTGCAGCTTGACACTGAGAGTGACCTAGCAGACCTACAGTGTAACACTACGACAGTGTCCTACATCTTTAGTCCAGATGGGATGTAGTGTGACTAAATTCTCAGCCCCTGTAGGTTTTAGAAAATTGAGAAAAAAATGATTAAATAAATGATTTGAGAATTGTAGCAAACAATAATTGAAGATAGAGAGGTAACCATACTTATGCGTAATAGGTTATTGCCAATTTGGGCAATTAAAAATGTAAAATGCAAGATTAAAGTTTATTTGTTGTTCATTACCACTGGTCTGATATCTTGTGCCTGAAGTGTCACTTCAACAGGAGTGTTGATTGGACACTGTTGAAAACCAGTCTTTTCTTTCAGACATACGATGGACACTGTTGAAAACCAGTGTTTTCTTTCAGACATGATTTATCCTTTCTTAATGATTAATAAAAAACTAAAAGACAAAATTTAGACAAACTCTGAAGTGGGCGAATATATTTTGTAAACATAGAAATGAGCAGAGGAGGTATGCATGTATTAACAGATGCAGAGGATGTTTGAAATTTGTCATTTAACCCTTTACTCCATAAATATGCCTTTCTACGCCTTTGCAAGCAGTAGACCTAGATCAGACGCCTCCTGTAGGAGCTGGCTGATCAGGGTCTGCTCTGTTTGCCTATGCTATATAGATGTTTCTACAGTTTCTGCAATGGACAAAAATTCCTGTGTCCATGTGCTGTTATAACAATTAATCTAATTTATATTCATGATGTCATTATTTCTACATGAATATTCATGGAGTAAAGGGTTAATTCATACCACCATATGTCATTTGTACAAACCACGTGACCTCATCTTGCATTTTCTCTCCAGGTTCTCAAGAGTGGGTGTATTACTAAACATTTGGGAGCAGAGCCCTGATATCAAACATTGTCAGAGACTTTACTATTTTTGAATGGAACAGTCTTGTTGTAGCTATTGTACTTGTTTTGTCATTCGATCATTAAAATCTAGTATATATACAAAGGTAGGTTTTGTTTTCTATAAAGTTCCAATGAAATATTTACCTTTTCAATATGCATGTAAAACAAATGATACGTTTGAAAAAACGGGACGTATTATGGAATGGCGTTGTCTGTCCGTATGTCTGTAACATCTAAATCAAATTATGCTTGGTGAATCCTTCTCAAATGTCACCACAATGTTTATCTGGACATGCTACAGTAGCATGGATGTGTCCTGGTTCGTATATCCAAGGTCAAGACTTGAATTGCGTTTAGCAAATATGTTAACTTCAATTTATGTGGAACAATGCCTCGACGGGCATATATTGTGCCCATGTATTAATGTAAAACTGTCAATAGAAGGTTTTTCTGTGATAAAAACTCGAGAATCGGATCTGTATAATTTCATTAGCAAACAGACCAGACCCTGATCAGACGACTCCCACAGGAGCCATCTGATCTGAATCTACTCTTCAGAGGGTGTGAAAAGGCATTTCTATGAGGAAAAGCGTTGAGTAACAATGCACGATGGGAGCAAATTTGTGATCAACTATTGATACAATATAATTCCAGATGATATCCTGAGTAACTCGCTGGCATCTCATCAGGATGCAAACTATGTGACGAGAAAATGGGATGGGGTTGACTTTTCGAATTGTAGCAGATTTTGCATTGAGAAGAATTAAATTGGGAGAAGTTTGGCGTTCACCTTATACAAATGCTTTTCACGCATTTGCAAACAGAGTAGACCCAGATCAGGCGGCTCATGTAGGTAATATCAGATTAGGGTTTTCTCTGTTTGCTTATGAAATTACAGGAGAGATTCCACAATTTCTGCTATTACTAAAACATCCTGTGTTCATGATAAAACTTCAGCTAATAAATATTCAATCTTATTACAGTAGTACCTGTCTTAAGTGGCCATTCATTTATTGAACATAGGAGTTAAAAAGTAGATGGTTGCTTAATGCAGGACAAAAGTAATGCAGAAATCTCCTGTAGGAGCTTTCTGTATTACTTTTTACCTGCATTAAGCTGTCAAATTTCTTACATACCTATAATTAGATTTATTTTTTATATTGTCGCTGAAGACATGTTTAACTGAATAAAATAATACTTATGACGTAGACAGTTAAACCAAGGGGATTGCAAGTTCGATTCTCAGCTGGATCATTCCGGTGACTTAAGTAATGGTTCTAGTTGGGATAAGCAAAATGTTGGCTATACTGCTGGAATTGGTTTAGCCTGTGTGACAAGTGGTAAAACAACCGTGTTCTACAGTGGTCCCGGTAAATAAGACTGCCTTAGATGGTAATATACAGACATTACAACAAATGTTTACAAAAATAAAAAACAAACTAAACTTCATTGAAAATGCTGCATGCAAAATTGTGCTCATTTGTTTTAGACGATAACTGTCAGCCACGGTATATATAGTGAAACTGAGCAACTACTGATCTCATTTGAAATTGATGTTATAAAATTAGTTCTTAATTCATCATCTGTTAATCCCTCCCCTGTTCTATGTTTATTCCAAATTTCAATTCCTACTGAATATTTTCATGGACAAGATAGTTATAATGAAGCATGTAGGTGGAAAACTCTAGCCATTTCAGAAAGTAAAGAAACGGGTCTTTCAAATTCCATTAGCAAACAGCAGACGCTGATCAGACGGCTCCTATAGGAGCCGTCTGGTCTGGGTCTACTCTGTTTGCAAGTGCGTAAAACACGTTTATATGAGGGAAATGGTTAATAAGGACTAAGACACTTAATACGAGAAAACATGACATCAGTGGGTAGGGCTTTATTACTATATATGATTATATGGTGGGCATTTTGAAAACCATTGTTACTACAAACGAAGTTGTGTATCCTACATGACTGAAACGAAAAATAACACTAACATTTAGTACAATATAACCTGTCTTTTTTTTACCATTAATTTATTGAACATAGTAGTCTTAAAAACCAAGTGGTTGCTTAATGCAGGTCAAAAGTAAGGCATGTAAGCTCCTATATTAGACCTATTTTTGATAACCACTTCAAACAGAGTCTACCCTCGAGTTACCAGTTTTCGTGTGGATAACCATTCAATCGCGGATTAACATAACGAGATAACAACAATTTAAAAATGAAACACGCCAACAAACAAAGCAAATATTGCATTATTTAGCCCCTAAAGAAATGTACAAATTGTGGCAATAATTTTGGCATAAGCGCTGTCATTTTGATCAGTACAGCAAATGACGTCATCATAGGCGGGTATACCTATTTTCGTGGACAGCAGAAAAATCAATAAAATCGAGGTCCTGATGGGGTTACAAGTAAAAAAAAACACCACATAGAGAGAAATAAATGTCATTTCTATTTATTCATTCACTGCAAAATGTTTTTATCTTCACAATGTTTCAATATTTTGAAACGATTTTGGATATATTGCCCTCAAGGCGTACTGATGACGCAGATGTCATCGAGGAAGGTGAGTAAAGGCGGTACTTTTCTGCAGGAGGTGGGATGTTGTAAACCTAAAAGTATACATCTAAATAAGAAATAAATCTACTCAAAAACCATTTAAAACCATTCAAAATAGACCTATAGATCTACATTTAAACTAGATCTATCTAATGTTATTCATAAACATCATCAGCATTCGTGATTTATTTCCAGCAAAATTTGTATTAGGGCCTCATAAGAAAACCACCACAGTTAACTCCCTTGCAATGGTAAACAGAATTATTGAATCGGTTATTATTATTGAACCCTGATGTTGCGTAGTATTGTGTTTACAAACAGATGGCAGTAACTCGGGCTGTTGAATGGACTTTTTAATCAGAAAATTGTATGAAAGCTATAGTGCACCAAACCGATTTAAATAAAATACCACATTTTGCAACCATAGACACAAAATTAGCGATGATTTATCCCTCCAAGTTTGATTCTTAGAATTTTTGGTGGCAACTTGGCGGAGTGGGTGTTGTCCTCTTGCTCTGAAGTTTATGACGTCAGAATCAAAACAGCGCGTGCGATATCGAAATAATTTCCGGTAACACGAAAACAACTCTACCCCGATTTGAGGTAACTGGAGGATACTGTATACAATATTTTCACGTTGACCTAGTAACCTTTAGACCCTATTGAATGAGTTCGGGACATCGTTGCCTTTGAGAAGCTAGTCATTTGTAATAAAACTTGTCTTAATTGGCACTTTCATAACAGAAGTATCTGCAGTTTTATGTGAGGATACGAGTGAGAGCTAATATATATAGAGAATAATAGGTTAGTGCCGTAGATGGGACGCTTTATCCGACGAGGGGAGAAAACGTTGAGGCGAGGCTTGCCGAGCCTCAACTGTTTTCTCTCCGAGTCGGATAAAGGCGTCCCATCTACGGCACTAACCTATTATTCGATTTATCCAGTCAGTATAGTTAAATGTCTTTTTTATAGACTCATAACACTCTTGAAATAATTTACATTGAAAATGCAGTTTTTCGATCAACGGATCCCTCCCTTTTCACTTCCATTTAGACGTAAATAGATCTAATGAGCTACCGCAGAGGAATATAGTTTCGATACTTGTATTACTAGAAGGGAAACGTGGTTGAATTTGAAAAATAAGATGATTTGAATAGAGGGTCGATAAGTTATTTCAAACAGACATGATCTACAGTATATTCTTTGGTCAAATTCGAGTTACGTAGTCTCGGTTTCTATTTTTAGATTCTACCTAACGTCACTCAGAAATCGATGGAACTGAACAGGCTATATTTAGGTTTATGACTATCACCGCCCCTGTAAGAGTGTATCAATCAAATAATCATGAGAGTGAAAAGAAAACATTCACTATTTATCTGTCAATCTTTGCTTCCAGGTTTGATTTTATCAAAAACGGGTTTTGCCAGCGGTGGATTAGATTAATAAAAGTGATAAATCAACGTCATTTTGTATGTGGCCTCAGTGGCGTAATCGGTAAGGGCGACGTCTCTAGAGAGATTAGAATTAGGTTTTGTATGATCAGGCGCGGGTTCGAATCCAGCTGTAGCCAATTATTTTTATTTTTTCTCATTTGAATAATTCTTCTGGTGACCAAATAGATCTGTTAGATCTATTCCATCAACATGTTCATGAATATTTACAGAAAACTAAAATAGTTCCATGGTTATAGAATCATTACGCCTATCTACTAACCTAATAAACCTTCCACTACCGGAAGTAACCTAATAAACCTAAGTTTATTTGCACCCCCTTTATTATGTCACTAGAGAAGCCTGGTGACTGGATAAAAAACCATATGTTAGTCTTTACATGAAACTGTACTAAATAGGCTTGTCTATATGTATCTCACCAGGACAACAACGGGTGTATATTGTCGCCTCCTTATATAGATAAACCTTTGCAAACAAAGTAGACCCAGCTCAAACGACTCGTACGAGCCGTCTGATCAGTGTTTAGTTTGCTATGTGGTATTATATAGATATGATTCATAGTTTCTGCCATGGTCACAACTCCCTGTATCCATGTGCCATTATAAAAAAAACATTCAATTACTATTTATGCTGTTATTCAGGGGCGTAGCTCCCTATAGGCCAGGTATTCCACGGCAGAAAGTTTCCCCAGAAAGTTGAAATATGAATTTAATACTTTTTGTGTGTGTTTGAGCTGCAAGACCCTCCAACAGTACGCCCCTCTACGCCTTTGCAAACAAGACCCAGATCAGACGGCTCCTGATCAGGGTCTACTCTGTTTGCTGATGTAATATAGAAATGATCTTTACAGTTTTCGCCACGCCAAAATTCCCCGTATCCATGTGTCATTGTATAACAATCTAATTAATAGTCATGATGTCATTATTGCCAACATAAATATTCATGGAGTAAATGTTTAAATTCGGCCTACACATTCGTTTAATGCAAGCCACGCCCCTGTGACATTATTTCTGACATGAATATCCATATAGTAAAGGATTAATTCGACGTTCTACTCTCGGTTTACACAAATAGTTGACCCACTTATATAACAGATGTAAACATGAGTGTAACTTTGCTATGAGATCAGCAGTAAGTAACACCGTTTAACCCTTTCCCTGTTCTATGTTTATTTGAAATTTCAATACCTACTGAATATCCATGGACAAATAATTATAATGGAAGATGGGACATTGTAGCCATTTTAGAAAGTAAAGAAACAGATCTATCAAATTCCATTGGCAAACAGAGCAAACCCTGATCAGACGGCTCCTCTAGGAGCCGTCTGATCTGGGTCTACTCTGTTTGCAAATGCGTGAAAACACGTTTATATGAGGGAAATGGTTAACGTAGATTAACATCGGATTCGCGCATTTCAAAATCTTCAACTGTGATAGACGACGTAGATTTTCCTCCAATCAGATCTAGTCTAGTGATTGGCTTGTGTGTATGATAAATGGTACAACTACTTCACACAACAAACATGTACAAATTGTTAATAAAAGTTGTATCTCGATATTCAGGGTTTTATCCTCAAGGGAGGTCATGCCTGATGACACAGACATTTATATAAATGAAACAGTGTAACATACCTTTACAACACTTACCAAAACGGATGTTGAATTGAGAAGTTAACAGGGTGTCAGATTTAACCTGAACATGGCGACTAGGGATTCAAAGAAAGATTTTAATGCGTCTATACTCGCGGGATCGGAGGAAACGTTTGAATTTTCCTGCCAACCATGTAGCACCGAAAATCTTCACGTGGAAGCCGTTGGTTACTGCCAGGATTGCTGTGACTATTTATGTGATAATTGCTGCATAGCTCATCGTAAGCTTACTGCCACGAAACACCATAACATGTTGGATAAGTCAGTCATGGTGAAAACCAGAATACGACCCAAAGTGAAAGACTGGCTTGTGGAAACATGTCCAAAACACGAAGGAAAGGTACTGGAATATTTCTGTGATGACCACAACCAGATATGCTGCAGCGTTTGTCTTACTTTAAACCATACTTCTTGTTCTAACAAAAAATACATACCAGATGTCTCTGGAGACGTTGCTAGCAGTCAAGAATACAAACGTCTGAAGGCGGACTTAGACCGGTTGGTTACCTTGGTTACAAAGCAACAGCAAATGGTCGACACTGACAACAAATCTAATCAGAAACTCTATTTCGAAGCCCTTGCAAACATAAAAACATTCCGAGAGCAAATCAACAAATTTCTAGACAAACTTGAAGAAGACACGGTCCGTAAGGTATCTTCAATTCAGAAGGAAAATTCCAAGACAATCGCATCTTCGGCTGGTAAAATCAAGAATATTCTATCAGAAATAAAAACTTTGAAGTCAGATCTTAGCCAAAAGGAAACGGAATTAAAAAATAATCAGTTGTTTGTTACAGCGAAACTGTCACAGGATCGTGTAGCTGTCATAAATAGTAGAATAGATACGCTAAGTATGGACAAGATCACCAGCTACTCGTTTTACCAGAACGAGAAAATTACTAAGATGATGTCTTTACTGTCTGCCATGTGGTCACTGTCCGTGAAGCACGGTGATGCATCCACTACGGCCCGGTACGTGCGGGAAGTCAACGTGAAATCGGGGGACGACACTGAGAAGTGCGTTATCACTGGAATTTCTATACTGGCCGGAGATCGCATGATTGTTACTGACTATGATAACAAGAACGTAAAACTGATCGACATGAAAGCGGACAAAGTTACATCAAGTCTATCTGTGCCATCAAAACCATTCGATATTACAGAAACAAAGACAAACCAAGTAGCTGTGGCTTTAGGTAGTAACGAAAAGATAGAAATCATAACCGTATCAGACGTCCTGACCAGGAGCCACACTATAGCTACACCTGGTGCTGTTATTGTCGGAATTCGTTATGATGGATCAAAATTTATTACTGCATGTCAGCATCCACCCAGTGTCAAAACCATAGATATCACTGGTAAAATATTGAACACATTCACCACTGACAGCCACGACAAAGACCTTTTTACAAGGCCACGATGCATTGCAATAAGTCATGGCAAAGACGTCATCTACGTAACCGACACAGAGGCCAACACGATTACGAGTATGACTACCGGCGGTCACGTCATCTCAGTGTACAGACATGACATGTTAAAGTTTCCATATGGAGTAGAGGTAGGCAAAGACGGTGCCGTATACGTATGTAGCAGAGTCTCCCACACCATCCACCAGCTTTCTTCCACTGGAGACCTTACGCGGATCTTACTGAGGCAAGATCAGGGACTGGCCAATTACCCCTTTGCCATAGCTTATGGTGACAAGCATGACATGCTCTACATCAGCAGTAACAGCGCCACTCCTGAGAGGCGAAACTACGTTAGACTGTTTCAGCTGGAATGAGCAAATGTAAGAACACGATTTTTGTATTCAAACTTTGGTGCTTCTTAATCTCCCGCTGCCACGTATTGTCGTCTGCAATATTTTCGTCTTCTTCAATATTTGCTTTGAATATTCTCACATTTTGTTTCAGCAACATAACACCAGTATCAAAAAATTAAGATTCTAATGAAACAGAATTACTTATGTACCAAAACTGCAACTGGTTTCATATGACCAAAACTGTAAATATTTTCGATCGCCAACAACAGCGAAAACGTTAACGAACAATCACCCATGTTTGTGTCATGGATTTGTTGAAAATAAGTAGCGACATTGTAATCGTTCTACAGATTGTCTTTAACTTTTTTACACACAGATACGCCGTTAACTCATTCCCTCCTAGGCTATTTTTAGATCCAAACTCTTTGAATAAATCTGCCGAAAAGGAGCATCAACTATAGACAAGAGTGTTCAAGGAACACATATGTCATCTGCTCGCAGTGTGCGGACAAGAAAATATGAAAAAAGAGGAATAACTCCAAAAACATTGATGCCAGAGTTATGCCCCTTGTGCATGACACTTCCTCTCATCATGCTTGTTCCATATGTGACGTTTGAAATCAAAGGTGCAGGTGACATTAGAATTGTGCAGTCTTGAAACCAGAGGCGCAAAAATGCGTCACTAGGAGGTAATGTGTTAAATGCCTTTGCAAACTGAATAGACACAGATCAGACAACTGCTCTTATTGCTTATGAAATAATATTTGATTCTCCAGTTTATATTGTGGTAAAATTCATGTGTTAATGTGCCATTATAAAATTCAGCTTATTATGTCATTATCTCTTACATTAATATTCAACGAGGAAAGAGTACATGTGTAACATCATTATGATATGACTGATATTTTAAAAATGGGATGTCTTACAGGAATTACAGTAGAACCCCTCTAATGCGACCACTTAATGAATAAACATAGGCGTCTTTATAAGCAGGTGGTTGCTTAATGCAGGACAAAAGTAATGCAGAAAGCTCCTCTTGTCCTGCATTAAGCTACCACCTGCATATATCACCCAGAATTATACATCTTTTAGGTGGTCGCATTAGTTTTTTTTACTGTATATTAATTTCTGTGGCTACACATTTTGGTGATACATATTCAGTTCAGTATATTCACTGCATATATTCATGTGTTTTGACCTATTCATAATTATTTTTACTTGTTGTGGCCAAACTTAGTTGCATACAGCGTATTTCTTTTTAATTTGAAAAGGGGTTGTCTCGATTAAGTATGCCTGTGTACATGTATGTATACTACTTGTCGTTTCATGTACAGCATATGTCAGGAACATAGAGATGTGTTTCATATATTCCCTCTTACTGACGCCTTTTGACGCCTCTGGAAAGGCATTTATGAAACCATTGTGATAATACTTATCACATTGGTTTCTAAACTGTATAATTCTAGAAGAATGTTGTATTTTAGTAAATGCTCCTTTCTCAAAAGAGGTTGGGTCTATTTAAGTAGTCTAGAAGGGAATGGATTAATACTGTTACTACTACTGCTACTACTACTACTACTACTACTACTACAACCACATCAGTAAACTACTACTACCAATACTACTTCTATTGCTACTACTTCTACATTATATACTCTTACCAACCGTGGTATTATACCAATACTTTCACTAGGGAGAAACCCATCTCTTCATAATATGATGCTTTTCGTTGCAGATGAATAAGCTCATTCCGACGTCTTGACTTATCAGGAGCTATACTGGTTGTCTAGCAAACCATGGATATCTGGAACACCGGCTATAGTCTTATGTGTGTCATGCAAAGAATAGGAACCATAAGGAATTGCAAAAAACAACTGTGAAGCGCTGACACAAAAAATGTCAGTGTGATTGGCTGGGAATATATAAACCTATTTAGTAGAACTTTTCTTTGCAAAATATCAATTCTTAAAGTGTGAAATCCTTACAGTTCTTTGCAATATTGAAGGAATATTATATTGAATGGTACAATATTATATAGGAATGAATATTATATAGGAATGTCTAGTGATTTACATTTATCTTACTATTGAAACTGTCTACTTTTTAACATTATAAGCAAATGTTCATGGGCACAAAATGCCATCTAAATCGATTCTACGTGCAGACCTTTCCTCTATTGCGTCTCAATGTCAGAACAAGGGTGTCAGACAGATTGGACCCTGATAAGACACTGTGAGAGAGACGCCATAGTTGTTTTTATCTGGTCATCCGTGTATGGGACAGAGAGATGCCATGGTTGTCTTTATTTGGTGATTCTTGTATGGGACTGAGAGAGACGTCATAGTTATCTGTATCTGGTCATCCTTGTATGGGACTGTGAGAGAGACGTCATGATTATCTTTAGTTGTTCGTCCGTTTATTGGACAGTGATATAACGTCACTATTATCTTCAGTTAGTCGTCCTTAATATTTCGAAACACATGACTGATGGTTCTGCGTACCATCAGACTGTTTGCGTAGGCCTTTATTATGGCCTGTTTATCACAGAGACATACTCTCCCAATTTGACCTGTTCCACACGGATTGTATACTTATTCGAAGATTACGGAATATGCATGAGTCTCGGGTCAAATTGGGAAAGTAATACATACATGTCTTTCACCACTGAGCTGATTACTTATACAATAGGATCTCTCTAAACTGGTCGATTGATGAAAAAACATGGATGGCTTTTAACTCTTTCGCTGCCAATGTCGCATCTATGATTACCTATGCAAACAGTTTGGATCCAGATGAGGCGCCGAGTAATTCGGCGTCTCATCAGGATCCAAACTCTTTGTTACTGTGACTGTTTCTTGAAACAAAAATGAAGAAAAATAAAAATGGCAAACTGTAGCAGACGACAAAGTTTGCAGACGACAAAATTTGGCAACTAATGGCTACTTAATGCGAATGTAAGTAATACATTAGGTTTAATATTATTTTGTAAATATTCTTTTGTAGTTTATTATAACTAGATGTATATAAACGTATATTGTATTCCAGAACGAGGGGAGAAATAAATCAACGGAACAAACTTGTTATTTTTATGGGTTTTCTTTTGCTCCTTTGCAATTATGCTAAACACTTTAATACGATATAATATGATACCTACATCAGGGTCAAATGGGAATTTGGACCCTTCTTATTTATTAATCGTGTGCCACGTGGGGGTCCAGTTTAATAATTACTCTTGCAGCACGTTCATCACGTGCACATGCCATCTTATCCTTATGTTCATGTGCCACGTATGTCCTTCTTTATAATGTTCGTGCATACATGTATCACATGCATTTGCATTTCTTATGAAATGCCCAGGAAAACAGAAACATGGAAAATCAAGCTAATGACAAATTGAAGTTGTAAACGTTGAATACTATAAACGTTGAAGGTCTTTACAGTATTCAAAAGTGTTCAACATGAATAGGTACAACATTTCTATAGGCAACAACCTTATGAATTGAAATTAATATAAGTAATTAGCACGAATATGAAATTCTTTTTATCATATAAACACTTTAAAAACCTATTTAATTAAACGAAGACGTTGTTTTGTAGTCACTCAGTCATTTATATTTACGCCTAAACGTAACGTTTGTGGTTGTCATAACAAATGACGTCATTAGAGGGTTAATACACGTTTTTTCGGGCAATAACATCTGCAGTGTCCCGAGGGACTGTTGTTGGCCCGAGCCCGAAGGAAGGGCTCGGGCCAACAACAGTCCCTCGGGACACTGCAGATGTTATTGCCCGAAAACAAACGTGTATTAACGCTATTCTTGCATAAAACCAATTTTCTGCTCTCCTGCATCAATTTAATTCCTCAAAATACAAGCAAAACAACGGCTGCAAAACTATACACTTCTTTGACACTTCGTCGATTTATGCTGTTTCCGGGCCACTGTTTTCTTTTCGACGTCAATTCATGATTGTATTAAATACCGTTTACACGGAATTTCATTCAATATGTCTATCACTAAAAACAGTTCATTGTCCGTGCTCCTGGAAATACTCACACCCCGGCGTTCACCTAGCTTAGGCCAAAACGCTGTAGTATTCGCGTCCATTGTTTACCTTAGGCCCGTAATAAGTATAATTAAAACCGGTCAACAACAGCGCGTGAGCACGAGAATCGCCTTGTTAATACATGGTCTAGCGGGACTACAACAGCACGTTTTATGCAAGAATTCGGTGTCACGCCTAAAGTTATGCTGCGGTCTGTTGCTATTAGATATGGAAGTCGTATTACGCAATGTAAAGTAGTACTTCACAAAATTCGTTAATTTTCTTGGTTTTAGGGCGTATTTCAGCGAGAAAAATAATCAAGCATGGGATTTGTTAAAGCCGGGGGGTTCTATACCCTCGGTTGGTCTGTTCCTATCGGAAACTCGCTAAAGCTCGTTTCCGAATGGAACAGACCAACCTCGGGTATAGAAACCCCCGTCTTTAACAAAACCCATGCTTGATTCTATTAATCCGTTTCAGTTTTAAAGCAGACTATGTCACATTTTTGTTAAAAAACCCACTAGGGTTCCAGGACTTTCGGATCTAGATGAGATGGCAAGGCTTTAAACCCGTTTTATCTGAACTGAGACTGTACACATTACTGAAAATACATCAAAATCGTGTAGAGAGATCAATGGAAAAGTAGTAAAGTCAAGCAGGCAAAGCCACATGCAAGACGCAACCACCACCAAAACACCGATAGACAGCATGACACACACACACAACCACACACCCAAACGCACACACACACACACACACACGAAATGAACACAGAAAACACCAAAAGACACAAGAAACAGGGACAAACGTTCCACAACATGAACAAACCACAAGCACAAAGACGCAAGGCAAACAAAAGGAAGGGTGACAAAGAGAGTACCGCCTTGGCACGGTCAGCAGCAAAAACACCACTGGGGGTTTCAACCGGTTTACGGACGTCCTAACCTCACACTTCTCTCAAAGTCACCCTAGCTTTACAAATATTGTAAATAAAGGTATCCCCGCTGGACTTACCCACAACATAGACGACGGTGAACACAGGACAACATGTAAAACATAGCATTGCCAGGGCGACTGGGTAATTCATAAACAACATCAAAACCCACATACCATAACATGTTTATCTATCCATTTTAAAACTCCCTTGAATATAAAATGCCCTTATTCTGATTTACATCCTAGAAGTGAGCTTATTATTATCATTATAATACGTGAAGTATTAACTTGTGGGGGTTTTTCAAAAAGAAATCTTGAATGAGGATTACTTCGAAAAGTCGCCTGCTGTAAAATGTCCTCCTCTACTATCCTCAATGTCTTTTTATGCCTATCAAGTACTCTTTAGAGGCAATGGATATATTACAGCAGACGTCTATTCGCAAGTTATCCTCATTTGCCTCAGTGAACACTATGGATAGACCCGACACATGCTACATGTATTGCGTAGTATACACATCAGATATAAAAGAGCAGAAGCGTAACCCTTGAGCTCAAGTATCTGACAACGAATACTGCACAGTAAACCCCCTCTAAACCGGAAGCAGGATATACATATACTAGTATGTGTAAATTTGAAGTGGTAAAGTCGCTGGTGCCATCTCCAACTCGCTCATTACTCTATTTACGCTTTCTCCTACTGCTACTACTTGTACTATTTCTAATACTTACCTACTCATTCCTCTTATTGCTACGATCTCTGCTATTTCTAATACTTACATACGCATTTCTCTTCATACTGCTACTACTCCTACTAATTATAATACTGTAGAACCCCTCTAATGCGACCACTTACTGAATAAACAGGTGGTTGCTTAATGCAGGACAAACGTAATACAGAAATCTCCTCTAGGAGCTTTCTGCATTACTTTTGTCCTGCATTAAGCTACCTCCTGCATCTAGCACTCAGAATTATAGCTCTTTTAGGTGGTCGCATTAGCGGGGTTATACTGTACTATTTCTACTGTTTCTCGTCCTCACCCTAAATGAAACCGTGTAGAACAGGCAAGGAACAGTTCGTTCTATGAAAGTCGTGTTGAGCGCCCATTTTATTTGTAATTCTGGTGTAGCTGTGCACTGGACATCGTGGTTCATTTCCAAACTTCATTTATTATTATTATTATTATATGATTGATATTTTGAAAGTATTGTACCAGCTCCAGGAACTGCTGGCCTATTTCACGTTTCATAATTAATCGTCTATGCTTCTGAATATTTCATATAATAGAAACCATGGTTACCAGGGGCAGAGCTGAAAAATAACAAAAAATGTATTGTCAATATTTTTCAAAACACGTTGATCTAGTGGCCTTTAGATCCAGATGAGTGAGTGACCATCGTTATCTGTGAGTACCTAGTCCTCTGTCATGGTACATGTACTCGTCTTAACTGGCACTTGTATAGCTGAAGCATCTGTTTGCATTATACATGTAATTTATGTGAGGACATGAGTAAGAGTAAATATACAGAACAATATGTCTGTCTCTACTACGAGAAACTGTACTGAATAGTTGTGTCTATATGTAGCTCACCATGGCAACAACGGGTGTATAACTGTATATTGTAGCTTTATATAGATTTAACGATTTACTCCATAAATACGCATTTAACGCCTTTGCAAACAGAGTAGACCCAGATTAGGCTATTCCTGTAGGAGCCATCTTATCAGGGTCTGTTCTCTTTGCTGATGATGTTATATAGATATGATTCATACTGTTTCTGTCACGGTCACAATTGCTGTGTTCACGCGTCATTGTATTTATGCTGACATACTGTCTTACATGAATATTCACCGGGTAAAGGGTTAGTTCGGTTTTCTACTTTCGTTTTACTTAAATAATTGACCCAGTTATATGACAGAAGAAAAAATACATTTCAAAATATCATTGTACATAATGAGATCAGTAGTAAGTTACATCTTTTAACGTAAATTAGCGTTTGTTTCATGCATTATAAAGTCTTCAAACTATTATACACGACGTAGATTTTCTTCCAATTAGTCTAGTTTATAGATTGGATCATGTGTATGATATATTGGTTGTGTGTATGATAGATGGTACTACTATAATAATAAGTGTCTTCACACAGTGAACTTTTTGCGTATTGTTAAACAACTGATAAGAAGTCATGACTGGTGACACATACATGTAAATGAATAATTGTAACATACTATAAAACTACGTACTACATACACAAACTGAAACGGAAACTTACACTAGAGAAACGTGTTGAGTGAGGAAGTTATTTACTAACGGCTTAAAGGGGGTAATTGTAACATGAAACATGGCGACTGGGAATTCAAAGAAAGATTTGAGTGCGTCTATACTAGCGGGATCGGAGGAAACGTTTGAATTTTCCTGCCAACCATGTAGCACCGAAAATCTTCACGTGGAAGCCGTCGGCTACTGCCAGGATTGCTGTGACTATTTATGTGATACTTGTTTCATAGCTCATCGTAAGCTTACTGCCACGAAACACCATAAAATGTTGGATAAATCAGCCATGACGAAAACGAAACTACGGCCTAAAAAGCGAGACGTGCTGACGGAAACATGTCCAAAACACGGGGAAAAGGTACTGGAATATTTCTGTAATGACCACAACCAGATATGCTGCAGCGTTTGTCTTACTTTGAACCATACTACTTGTTCTAACAAAAACTACATACCGGATGTCTCTGGAGACATTGCTAGCAGTCAAGAATACAAACGTCTGAAGTCGGACTTAGACCGGTTGGTTACCTTGGTAACAAAGCAACAGCAAATGATCGACACTGATAAGAAATCTGATGATAAACTGTATTCCGAAGCCCTTGCAAACATTAAAATATTCCGAGAGCAAATCGACAAATTTCTGGATAAACTGGAAGAAGACACGGTACGTAAGGTATCTTCGATGAACAAGGAAAACTCCGAGATAATAGCATCATCGGCTGGTAAAATCAAGAATATTCTATCAGAAATAAACAATTTGAAGTCAGACCTTAGCGAAAAGGAAACAGATGTCAAAAGCAATCAGTTGTTTGTTACTGCGAAACTGTCACAGGATCGTATAGCTGTTATGAATAGTAGAATAGATGCGTTAGGTATGGACAAGATAACTTGTTACTCGTTTTACCAGAACGAGAAAATTACTAAGATGATGTCTTTACTGTCTGCCATGTGGTCACTGTCCGTGAAGCACGGTGATGCATCCACTACGGCCCGGTACGTGCGGGAAGTCAACGTGAAATCGGGGGACGACACTGAGAAGTGCGTTATCACTGGAATTTCTATACTGGCCGGAGATCGCATGATTGTTACTGACTATGATAACAAGAACGTAAAACTGATCGACATGAAAGCGGACAAAGTTACGTCATGTCTATCTGTGCCGTCAAAACCATTCGATATTACAGAAACAAGGACAAACCAAGTAGCTGTGGCTTTAGGTAGTGATGAAAAGATAGAAATCATAACCGTGTCAGACGTCCTGACCAGGAGTCACACTATAGCTACACCTGGTGCTACTATTGTCGGAATTCGGTTTGATGGATCAAAATTTATTACTGCATGTCAGCATCCACCCAGTGTCAAAATCATAGATATCACAGGTAAAATATTGAACACATTCACCACTGACAGCAACGACAAGGGACTTTTCACAAGACCGCGGTGTATTGCAATAGGCCATGGCAAGGACGTGATCTACGTAACCGACACAGAGGCCAACACGGTGACGAGTATGACTACCGGCGGTCACGTCATCTCAGTGTACAGACATGACATGTTAAAGTTTCCATATGGAGTAGAGGTAGGCAAAGACGGTGCAGTATACGTATGTAGCAGAGTCGCCCACACTATCCACCAGCTTTCTTCCACTGGAGACCTCACGCGGATCTTACTGAGGCAAGATCAGGGACTGGCCAATTACCCCTTTGCCATAGCTTATAGTGCCAAGCATGACATGCTCTACATCAGTAGTAACAGCGCCACTCCTGAGATGCGAAACTACATCAGACTGTACCAGCTGGAATGAGCAAATGTAAGAACTCGATTTTTGTATTCAAACTTTGGTGCTTCTTAATCTCCCGCTGCCATGTATTGTCGTCTGCAATATTTGTCGTCTTCTTCAATATTTGCTTTGAATATTCTCCCATTTTGTTTCAGCAACATAGCATCAGTATCAAAAAGTTAGATTCTAATGAAACACAGGATTACTTATGTACCAAAACTGCAACTGGTTTCACATGACCAAAACTGTAAATATTTTCTATCGCCAACGACAGCGAAAACGTTAACGAACAATCACCCATGTTTGTGTCATGGATATGTTGAGAATAAGTAACGACCTTGTAATCGTTCTACAGATTGGCTTAAACTTTTTTTACACACACACACACACACGCCTTTAAATGCCTTTGCGAATTGAGTAAATCCATATCAGATAACTGTTCTTATTGCTTATGCAATAGTATTTGATTCTCCAGGTTATATCATGGTAAAAAATCATGTTTTAATATTCCATAATAAAAAATCAGCTTATTATGTCATTATCAAATAATTATGCGCCATAGTGTGAAGGCTGCATTGATTTCGCTCTGATGCTTTGCATAGTTTTAAGAGGGAAATACTATATAAAACTTTCCAAAAAAGTGACACAATAGTGCATGAAGGAAGTGTTAATAGAATGGTGTACTTTTTAAGTGATTCTGTTTTGTGATTTGACTTAAAAAAGTGAAATAAATAAATCAATTTTGTGCAATACTGGATATTTAAATTCAAATGTGTGTGCCTCAGGCATTAGGATATACAGGTGAAGGAAAGAAGCGGATTAGTTCAACACAGATACAGTATACAAGGTGTGATCTTTCTTTTATAGGGCAATCATCGCCTATTTTAAAACCCGACACGCTAGTATTGTCCAGGTTGAGACAGCTAGGGCTGTTAGATTTTGGGCAAATTGGCTTAGCTAAATTCAGAGGCTCTAAAGGGGGCAACTCAAAATCAAGGCGTAGTTGGGATGTAAATAAAGGTGTTCATTTAAACAAATTAAGGGAAATACCTCAGTCAATTCCAACTGTTTCTGGAAACCGTCAAACTGAAATTAGGGTTTCATCTGATGGCGTAAATCTCAGTCACTTGAAACAGTTTCCCCAGATAATCCCCATTGTTTCAAAACCCCACCGGTACACGAGTAAATTCTCAACAGCACCCTTTTCTAAGAAAACGGAAACTGTTGTGCATGTAAATCGCGAAGCTCCAGTGCCAGTCAGAATTCAGACTTTTGTAAAGGTATGCAGTTTAAACCCCAGGTCAGTCAAAAACAAAGCCCTTTCTATTTGCGACTATATCGTTTCAAATGACTTTGATGTGGTAGCCATTACGGAAACCTGGCTCGGTAGTTCTGTAGACAAATCGTGTTTAAACGAACTGGTTCCTACTCATTACAAAATCGGACATGTCCCTCGCTGCAATGGCAACCGTGGCGGTGGGGTAGCAGTCATATATAAGGCTTCAATAGGACTTCGCATCCATACATCAACAAGAGATAATGATTTCTCAAACTTTGAGTACATGGACTGCACTTTAAGTATCCGAGATTTCACTCTGCGTCTAGTAGTTGTTTACAGACCGCCACCATCACGTGCAAATGGTCTAAAAACTGGAGATTTTCTTGAGAACGAGTGGCCCTCTTTCTTATCTAAATTTGCCACCACCGACAGACCGGTCGTCATTGTAGGGGATTTAAACATCCACCTTGACATTCCAAATGACAGAAACACTGCTAACTTTGTTAGTACACTTGAATCATTTGGACTGCGACAACATGTGAGTGAAGCCACTCATATAGGGGGACATACCCTTGATGTTGTTATTACACGGGACGGTGATGACTGTGTGTCGAACATTGAAGTCACAGATCCTGGACTGTCCGACAGTAGTGGTAAAGTTTCGCGAGATCATTTTTCCGTAACTTTCGAGGCAAAGGCCGCGAAACCCCCAACAGTGAGGAAAACTGTTTCATTTCGGAAACTTAGGGCAATTAATATAGAATCATTCAAAAGAGACCTCGTAAACTCGGAACCCATCGAATCGAGTATGCAGACGACATATGTTGATGAGCTGGTTAAGTCATATACACAAACACTGGCGGCACTTGTCAATAAACATGCACCACTGTGTACAAAAACCATAACGCTCAGACCATCATGCCCTTGGTATACCCAGGAACTGCATGATGCTAAACATGTAAGGCGCAAGTTGGAACGGAACTGGAAAAAGTCCAAACTCACAATAGACCATCAGCTATACAGAGAACAGTGTGCCAAAGTCAACAGGCTACTAATTAAGTCAAAGATTGATTTTTACTCAGAGAAAGTTGAAGCATGCCAGGCAGACTCAAAAAGTCTTTTCAGAGTCACTAAGCATCTGCTAGGTTCAACTAGTGACATCTCATTGCCTAAGACTTCGTCCTCGAAGCATCTTGCACAAGAATTCAGTGACTTTTTCGTTGATAAAGTAGACAAAATACGTGCTGATTTGCATCAGGCACTGGATCCAGTGCGCCGATTGACACTGAGATGCAGCATTCAACAAACGTATTAGAAAAGTTTGCTACAGCTACAGTAGAAGAAGTAGGACAGATCATTAAGGCATCCCCCTGTAAGCCTTGCGAACTGGATCCAATACCTACATGGCTATTAAAGTCATGCCTTGATGAACTCCTACCGATTTTGACAAACATTGTAAACTCCTCTTTAGACAATGCCTATGTTCCAAAAAGTTTCAAAAGGTCACATGTCAGACCTATTTTAAAGAAACCGGATCTCGATTCAAATGAACTTAAGAATTATAGGCCTATATCAAATCTGCCATTTGTCTCCAAAGTGTTAGAAAAAGTGGTTGACAAACGCATTGAGTCCCACCTGAACTCAAACAATCTACATGAGCACTATCAATCAGCATACCGAAAGCATCACTCAACAGAGACTGCTCTTCTGAAAGTTCAGAATGACATCCTTCAATCCCTAGATAAAGATGAAACAACAGTTCTGGTGATGCTTGACTTATCGGCTGCATTTGACACTATCGATCACGAAACATTGCTAAAGCGCCTTGAAAAAGACTTCGGAATCATTGGGAAACCCCTTGAGTGGATGACCTCCTATCTAAATGACCGCTATCAAATAGTGTCAGTAGATGGGGAGTTGTCCACCCCAATTAATATGAAATATAGCGTGCCACAGGGATCGGTCCTTGGACCAAAAAACTACATCATGTACACAAAACCTGTCGGCTCAATCTGCAGAAACCATGGGCTAAAGCACCATTTTTATGCTGATGACTCGCAATTATACCTGTCCTTTAAGCCCAAAGACATTTCCTGTCAACAAGAAGCTTTATCACGAGTTGAGATCTGTCTCAACGAAATAGTCTCTTGGATGCACCAGAACATGCTGAAGCTCAATACTGACAAAACTGAGGTCATCCTGTTTCATGCAAAAAACACAGTAGTACCTGAAGACATTCGTGTGCAAGTAAGCCCCTCTAAGATCAAACCGTCTTTGTGTATAAAGAATCTCGGTACATGGCTCGATTCACAAATGGATATGGCATCACACATCAATTCGGTGTGTAGGTCTAGTTATGCACAGCTCCGACGAATAGGTCATATAAGAAAGTACCTCTCACCTGATGCTACCAAGACCTTGGTGAACTCTCTGGTTACATCAAAAATAGACTACTGCAACTCATTGCTGCATGGAATTTCAAAAAGCACACTGCAGAAACTTCAAAGAGTTCAAAACACAGCAGCCCGCATCATAACCAGGACTCCTCGATATGATCATATCACGCCTGTTTTGAAAGAACTTCATTGGCTTCCGGTTCAACATCGCATTGAATTCAAAATTCTGACACTTACGTATAAAGCCATGCACAATGAATCCGCCAAGTACATTGTCGACATGCTTGACGTGTATCGGCCCCGCAGAGAATTAAGGTCAGCAAGTAGCTCCTTGTCGTTGGTTGTACCAAAAAGTCGTAAGGTAAAATACAGTGAGAGAAGTTTCATGAATGCAGCTCCAAAACTCTGGAATGCTCTGCCATCAGGCATTAGAGATGCAAGCTCACTGGCATGTTTCAAAAGATCTCTGAAAACACATTTCTTCAACATATACTACTAGGACAGTTTAGGGAAAGTAGCTTATAATCATCAATTCTCATACCTTACGATTCCTTTGCCATTGCAGCCCTTGGGATATGCTGTAGGAGTCAATCTCTCACTGACCGAATAGATAATCATGTGGTTCCTACCGGTTAGTGATTTCATATTTATTGTATATCGTATTTATTGTATATATATTGCTTATAATTCACCGACTTGGTATAAATAATCATGTGGTTCCTACCAGTTGGTGATTTTATACTTATTGTATATTTATTGCATATCTTTCATTGACTGGGTGGATAATCATGCGGTTCCTACCGGTTAGTGGTTATACATTTATTGTATGTCTATTCCATATCTTTCATTGACCGGGTGGATAATCATGTGGTTCCTACCGGTTAGTGATTTTATATTTATTGTATATATATTGCATACATTTCATTGACTGGATGGACGACCATGCCGTTCCTTCCGGTTTATGATTTCATATCTATTGTATATTTTTTGTATATCCTTCACTGACCGTCCGGCTAGTGATTTTTATATTTATTGCACATCTATTGTAAATCTTTCATTGTCTGGATAGATAATCATGCGGTTCGTTCCGATTATAGATTTCATCCATGTACAGCGCTTTTGAACGCACATATCCCGTGTGAAAAGAGCGCTATATAAATGTGGTATAATAATAATAATAATAATAATCTATTACATGAATATTCAACGGGGAAGGGGTTAAAATTTTCCGAACTCATTAAAAAAGAGTACATGTGCCACATCATTATGATTTGACATTGATATTTTAAAAATGGGATGTCTTACAGGAATTACAGTAGAACCCCTCTAATGCGACCACTTAATGAATAAAAATGGGTGTCTTTCTAAGCAGGTGGTTGCTTTACGCAGGACAAAAGTAATGCAGAAAGCTCCTCTAGCTTTCTGCATTACTTTTGTCCTGCATTAAGCTACCACCTGCATCTATCACCCAGAATTATACCTCCTTTAGGTGGTCGCATTAGCGGTTTTTTACTGTATATTAAGTTCTGTAGCTACACATTTTGGTGATACATATTCAGTTCAGTATATTCTCTGCATATATCCATGCGTTTTGACCTATCCATAATTATGTTTACTTGTTGTAACCAAACTTAGATGCATACAGCGTATATGTCTATTTAATTGGCAAAGGGGTGCTCTCGATTTTAAAAGTGTGCCTGTATACATGTTTGTATAATACTTGTCATTACACATGACATATCAGAAACATAGAGATGTGTTTCATATATTTGGCACATAGTTTAAACAGCTCATATCTGATTTTATACTGTCCTATTCGATATATGAGCCGCAATTTGAGACATGTGATTTATGAACCCGTCTTTTTTGGAAATAGGGGTAAGATTCTATGTCGGATCAGTAACTTGTCTGATCAGTTTCTACACTGTAAGTTATGTGGAATAGAAAATAATGTATTCACCGCAAATACAGATAACAGTACTGAGTAGAACCGGTCTTAAACGGCCATCAAAAAGATTTAAATATTTATAAATATGGGTCTGTAAGGCTGGTGGTTGTTAATGAAGGTCAAATTTATGCATAAAGATTCTTTCTATTTTGCCCTGCATTAAGCAACCACCTGCTTTTGAACACTTCTATTCAAGAAATGAATGACCGCTTAACACAGGTTCTGCTATAGAATAAAACTATTTACATCCTCACCAGATGCTACAAACATTATGTGTGTACCCTGTGTAATAAATACTTTTCTGTTTGGTCTACATTGTTGTCGTCTATGATATTAAGTTGGTGCTACATTAACCCTTCTCTTGCTGAATTTTAAAATACATTTCTCCTTCTTTACCCATGCCCTGTTGTATAACTATATATATCTTCACTGTGTACAAGTAGTTCGCTGTGCAAGCACTGCTGTGGAGTGCACTGGTTGCACAATCAACTTGTAAATAGTGCAGACCCTGATGAGACAGCTCCTGCAGGAGCTGTCTCATCTGGGTATTCACTATTTACAGGTACGTATATTGACGTGAATAGCAAGCGAAGGGTTGACTACTGCTATTTTTGTCAAAAGTATCAGAATCACCCCATTCCCTCTTACTGACGTCTTTTGACGCCTCTGTAAAAGTCATTAATGAAACTAATCACATTAATTTCTAAACTGTATAATTCTAGAAAAATGTTTTTTAGTAAATGCTCCTCTTCAGTAGGTTTATTCAAAAGAGGTTTAGTCTATTTAAGTAGTCTAGGAGAGAATGGGTTAATACTGTTACTAATATTGCTACTATTACTACTACTACTACTACGACTAACTACAGCCACATCAGTAAACTACTACTACCAATACTACTTCTATTGCTACTACTTCTACATTATATACTCTTACCAACCGTGGTATTATACCAATACTTTCACTAGGGAGAAACCCATCTCTTCATCATATGATGTATTTGTTGCAGATGAATAAGCTCATTCCGACGTCTTGACTTACCAGGAGCTATACTGGTTGTCGTGCAAACCATGGATATCTGGAACACCGGCTATATTCTTATGTATGCCATGCAAAGAACAGGAACTATACGGATTTGCAACAAACGACTGTGAAGCGTTGACACCAACAGACATGATTGTCAAAGTGTGATTTGCTGGAAATATATAAATCTATACTTACGTGTAGTATGAATTTTCTTTGCAAAATATCAATTCTCAAAGTGTGGAATCCATACAGTTCGTTGTAATATTGAAGGAATAATATATTGGATACCATACTATTACATAGGAATGTATATTATATAGGGATGTGTAGTGATTTACATTTATCTTATTATTGAAACTGTCTACCTTTTAACACGGTGAGCAAATGTTCGTGGGCACAAACTGCCATATAAACCGATTCTACGTGCAGACCTTTCCACTATTGCGCCTAAGTGACAGAACAAGAGCTTGGATCCTTATGAGACACTGGTTTAATAATCGTCTTATCTGGATACGAATGTTTGCAGTTGACGTCACCTGGTTGCTGATTAAATATTGAAACTGCAAGCATAAAAGCGAATTTCACATGTATAAGACTGTGAATGAGGCACCATGGTTATCTTAAATTGTCTATGTGATTGGCTGTGTATGGGACTGCGTGTGTGAGAGAGACGCCGGTTATCTGTATCTGGTCATCCTTGTATGGGACTGAGAGTGACGCCATAATTATTTGTATTTGTTCATTCGTGTATGGCTCTGTGAGAGAGACGCAATAGTCATCTATATCTGGCTAGGGACTGTGCGAGATACGTCATAGTTATCTGTATTTGGTCATCCTTGTATGGGACTGTGAGGGAGACGTCATAGTTATCTGTATTTGGTCATCCTTATATGGGACTGTGAGAGAGAAGCCATGTTATCTTTATATGGTAATCCGCGTAAGTGGCTGTTAGAGAACGACATGCTTATCTGTATATGTTCATCAGTCTATATAGGACTGCGAGAGAGACGCCATGATTATCTTAATGTTGGTCATCCTTTTATTGGACAGTGTTATGACGTCACCAGTATCTTTATTTAGTAGTCCTTAATATTTCGAAATGCATGGCCGATTGGTCTGCGTCTGTTTGCGCAGGCCCTTGCGGGTTTATTATGGGTTGTTTATCACCACTGAACTGATTAATTACAATAAAATCTCTCTTATGTGGTCGATTGATGAACAAACATGGCTGTCTTTGAACTCTTTCGCTGCCAATGTCGCATCTGTGATTACCAGTGTAAACAGTTTGAATCCAGATGAGATGCTGAGTCACTCGACGTCTCAGCAGGATCCAAGCTGTTAGTTACTGTGACTGTTTCTTGAAACAAAAATTAAGAAAATGTGAATGAAAGTAATGTAGAGACTCCTGCAAAGTATAATCTGTACTAGAATCGCTTGAACATTTTGATAAAGACATTTAGTCTTATATCGCTTTAATTATTCACAAATCAAAAACGGAAGTCTCGACATTTTACAACATAATAAAAATAAACAGTGCTTATGTATGAGTATAAGTATTTTTGTTTTGTTTATGTGTTTTGTTATAACCATATAAACGTTTGCTGTATTCCAGAACGAGGGTAGAAATAAATCAACTGAACACAACTTTAATGTTTACGGGTTCTATTTCGCTCCTTTGCAATTAAGTCAAACAATTCAATACGATTTAATATGACACCATCATCAGAGTCAAATGGGAAGTTGAACGTTTCATAATCGCCTTTCTTATCTAATTACTCGGGTGCCACGTGGGGAGGGATTCCAGCTTCATCCCCTCTTAAGAATTATTCTTGCGTCAGTCACGTACATCACTTGCACATGTCTTCTTATCCTAATGGTGCCACGTGCTTAAAGACATTACCCAGGTCCATTCAATGATTCCCCCCCCATTGTTCTCAATAGGCGTGAAAGTAACAGTAAAAGCATGATACAAGTGTGCAAAATATGGCAAGCCGTCTCATTCTGTCTAGAGAGGCCCTGACATACAATTAGTCAAGGGGAACACACTCAAAAGACCATTGTTGGTCAGAACCCAATAGAAGTTCAACCCTTAAGATGCCTACCACTAACAAACAAAGGGCCATATGCAAACAGGTTGGATCCAGATGAGACGTCAAGTAACCCGGCATCTTATCTGGATCCAAGCTATTTGACAGACAACATTTTCACAAATCTTTACAAACTATGAAGCACTTTCACATTTGAAGCAGACAAGCAATTTAGCAGATGAATATTTTATAAGGATTAAATACATTAAAAAAACCTGAGCGCTGATGTATATCAGAGATAAAACTCTGGACATTTGGCCTGCAGTAGAATTCATTTAACCTGCAGTGGAGGAGAGCTATAATATGTTCAAAGGCGCCCTAATTAAAGCTGAGAATTCAATTTTGTCTTGTAGAGCTGGCGTTCATATATACATTCCATGTTTGTTTGTACAGTGGAGAAAACGTTATCATTCCCCGTTTAAACGTATCTATATGTAAATGCATCGAAGTAACATGTAGAAAAATACACCTTGTTGAAATATATCAAGATATTTTTTATCTGAGTGGCAAACCGTTTGGAGCATATATACTGCATTAGTGACAATCTAATCATTTCCAAATCATCAAATGTAAGAGACGGGCCTCACATGGAACGCTCCAGTGGTTCTTGACAGGCAAGCTGCTATAGCTCTTACCATGTGCCGCATGCTTTTTCACAGGTTAGCTGTAAAGACCCAAGCCGGCCAAGGGAATGTCTTTAAAGACATTCCCTTGGCCGGCTTGGGTCTTTACAGCTAACCTGTGAAAAAGCATGCGGCACATGGTAACAGCTATAGCAGTCTGCCTGTCAAGAACCACTGGAGCGTTCCATGTGAGGCCCGTCTCTTACATTTGATGATTTGGAAATGATTAGATTGTCACTAATGCAGTATATGATTTTATTTTTTATTATGCTCCCTGAAACTATAAGAAGGAGCATATAGGCCCCGCTTTGTCCGTTCGGCCTGTGAATGTCTTCTAAAGTGCTCAACCTACATTCATGACACTCCACATACAAATATATCTCATTGAGATCAAGTGCAGGGTGCAGGGGTTAAATTATAACTTTCTGAGCAGTATTTACATATTCTGATAGACCTTGTTGGGAGAAAAGGCAGCTGTGTCCAAGGATAATAACTCTAAAATGGATTCTAATGCAGGCCAAATGTCCAGAGTTTTATCTCTGATATACATAAGCGCTCAGGTTTTTTTAATGTATTTAATCCTTATAAAATATTCATCTGCTAAATTGCTTGTCTGCTTCAAATGTGAAAGTGCTTCATAGTTTGTAAAGATTTGTGAAAATGTTGTCTGTCAAATAGCTTGGATCCAGATAAGATGCCGGGTTACTTGACGTCTCATCTGGATCCAACCTGTTTTCATATGGCACTTTGTTTGTTAGTGGTAGGCTTCTTAAGGGTTGAACTTCTATTGGGTTCTGACCAACAATGGTCTTTTGAGTGTGTTCCCCTTGACTAATTGTATGTCAGGGCCTCTCTAGACAGAATGAGACGGCTTGCCATATTTTGCACACTTGTATCATGCTTTTACTGTTATTTTCACGCCTATTGAGAACAATGGGGGGGGAATCATTGAATGGACCTGGGTAATGTCTTTAAACCACAGAAGCGTAACCCTTGAGCTTAACCCTTCGCTTGCTATTCACGTCAATATACCTACCTGTAAATAGTGCAGACCCAGACGAGACAGCTCCTACAGGATCTGTCTCATCAGGGTCTGCACTACTTACAAATTGATTGTGCAACCAGTGCACTCCGCAGCAGTCATTGCACAGCGAAATACTTGTACACAGTGAAGATATATGTAAATATACAACAGGGCATGGGTAAAGAAGGAGAAATGTGTTTTAAAATTCAGCAAGAGAAGGGTTAAATATCTGACAAATACCGTACAGTAAAGCCCCTCTAAACCGGGAGCATGAGCTACGCATATTATTATGTGTAAACTTGAAGTGGTAAAGTCGCTGGTGTGAATCCAATCGTCCAACATTCACACACAGATTGGTTTAGATAACCACAAAAAGTGATATAAGAATGGCAGATTGTTTAAATGTTTAAATAAGATATAATAACAATTTTTCATTTTGTCGCCGCATTGGATTTGGCAAAAATAAACCTTTGGGCTTCCGTGTGGCATTTCCAACTCGCTCATTATTCTATTTATGCGTTCTCCTACCGCTACTATACTTGTACTACATGTATTTCTAATACTTACCTACTCATTCCTCTTATTGCTACGAACTCTGCTATTACTTACATACGCATTCCTCGTCATACTGCTACTACTGCTACTAATTATAATACTGTAGAACCCCTCTAATGCGACCACTTCATGAATAACCATGGCTGTCTTTATAAACAGGTGGTTGCTTAATGCAGGACAAAGGTAATGCAGAAAGCTCCTCTAGGAGCTTTCTGCATTACATTTGTCCTACATTAAGCTACCTCCTGCATCTAGCACTCAGGTTTATACCTCTTTTAGGTGGTCGCATTAGCGGGATTATACTGTACTATTTCTACTGTTTCTAGTATTTATCTACTCACTCGTCCTCACCCTAAATGATACCGTGTAGAACAGACAAGGAACAGTTCGTTCTATGAAAGTCGTGTTGAGCGCCC
Source organism: Azorinus chamasolen (assembly GCA_963576725.1). NCBI lineage: Eukaryota > Metazoa > Mollusca > Bivalvia > Cardiida > Solecurtidae > Azorinus > Azorinus chamasolen. The sequence goes on along the minus strand of OY755235.1, from coordinate 26,462,489 downwards.
ATTTTATTTGTGATTCTGGTGTAGCTGTGCACTGGACATCGTGGTTCATTTCCAAACTTCATTTATTATTATTATTATTATATGATTGATATTTTGAAAGTATTGTACTAGCTCCAGGAACTGCTGGCCTATTTCACGTTTCATAATTAATCGTCTATGCTTCTGAGTATTTCCAGTGAAACCCCGCTAATGCGACCACTTAATAAACTGCTACTGATGTCGTTTAAAGCAGGTGGTTGCTTAATGCAGGACGAAAGTTATGCAGAAAGCTCCTAAAAGAGCTTTCTGCATAACTTTCGTCCTGCATTAAGCTACCACCTGCCTCTGCCACCCAGAATTATGCCCCTTTTTGGTGGTCGTATTAGCGGGGTTTTACTGGTTCATATAACAGAAACCATGGTTACCAGGGGCAGAGCTGAAAAATAACAAAATATATTGTCAATATTTTTCAAAACACGTTGATCTAGTGGCCTTTAGATCCAGATGAGTGAGTGACCATCGTTATCTGTGAGTACCTAGTCCTCTGTCATGGTACTCGTCTTAACTGGCACTTGTATAGCTGAAGCATCTGTTTGCATTATACATGTAATTTATTTGAGGACATGAGTAAGAGTAAATATACAGAACAATATGTCTGTCTCTACTACGAGAAACTGTACTGAATAGTTGTGTCTATATGTAGCTCACCATGGCAACAACGGGTGTATAACTGTATATTGTAGCTTTATATAGATTTAACGATTTACTCTATAAATACACATTTAACGCCTTTGCAAACAGAGTAGACCCAGATTAGGCTATTCCTGTAGGAGCCATCTTATCAGGGTCTGTTCTCTTTGCTGATGATGTTATATAGATATGATTCATACTGTTTCTGTCACGGTCACAATTGCTGTGTTCACGCGTCATTGTATTTATGCTGACATACTGTCTTACATGAATATTCACAGGGTAAAGGGCTAGTTCGGTTTTCTACTTTCGTTTTACTTAAATAATTGACCCAGTTATATGACAGAAAGAAAAAATACATTTCAAAATATCATTGTATCATTGTACATAATGAGATCAGTAGTAAGTTACATCTTTTAACGTAAATTAGCGTTTGTTTCATGCATTATAAAGTCTTCAAACTATTATACACGACGTAGATTTACTTCCAATTAGTCTAGTTTATAGATTTGATCATGTGTATGATAGATTGGTTGTGTGTATGATAGATGGTACTACTATAATAATCAGTGTCTTGACACAGTGAACTTTTTGCGTATTGTTAAACAACTGATAAGAAGTCATGACTGGTGACACATACATGTAAATGAATAAGTGTAACATACTATAAAACTACGTACTACATACACAAACTGAAACGGAAACTTACACTAGAGAAACGTGTTGAGTGAGGAAGTTATTTACTAACGGCTTAAAGGGGGTAATTGTAACATGAACATGGCGACTGGGAATTCAAAGAAAGATTTGAGTGCGTCTATACTAGCGGGATCGGAGGAAACGTTTGAATTTTCCTGCCAACCATGTAGCACCGAAAATCTTCACGTGGAAGCCGTCGGCTACTGCCAGGATTGCTGTGACTATTTATGTGATACATGCTTCATAGCTCATCGTAAGCTTACTGCCACGAAACACCATAAAATGTTGGATAAATCAGCCATGGTGAAAACCACAATACGACCCAAAGTGAAAGACTGGCTTGTGGAAACATGTCCAAAACACGACGGAAAGGTACTGGAATATTTCTGTAAGGACCACAACCAGATATGTTGCAGCGTTTGTCTTACTTTAAACCACACATCTTGTTCTAACAAGAATTACATACCGGATATCTCTGGAGACATTGGTAGCAGTCAAGAGTACAAACATTTGAAAGCGGAGATAGACAAGTTGGTTACCTTGGTAACAAATCAACAAAAAATGATCGACGCTGACAGAAAATATAACAAGAAACTGTATTCTGGAGCCCTTGATAACATTAAAAACTTCCGAGAGCAAATCAACAAACTTCTGGACAAACTTGAAAAAGACACAGTTCGTAAAGTATCTTCGATTGAGAAGGAAAATTCCGAGAAAGTCGCATCTGTGTTTAAACAAAGTGAGAATATACTATCAGAAGTAAACAATTTGAAGTCGGATCTGAGGCAAAAGGAAACTGATGGCAAGAACAATCAGTTGTTTGTAACAATGAAAATGTCTCAAGATCGTAACAGTCATGACTAGTAGAATAGATGAATTAAGCACGAACAAGATTACCGGATACTCATTTCTCCAGGATGAGAAAATAACACGTATGGTATCTTCATTGTCCGCCATATGGTCACTGTCCATGAGACATGGCGGCGTGTCCTCTACGGCGCGATACGTGCGGGAAGTCAACGTGAAGTCGGGAGACGATACAAAGGATTGTGCTATCGAAGGTATAACTATACTGACCGGGAACCGCATGGTTGTTACTGACTATGAAAACACTAACGCTAAACTAATTGACATGAAGGCAAACAAAATTACATCTTGTCTATCATTGTCATCAAAACCATTTGGTATTATTGAAACAAAACCAAGTCAGGAAGTCGTGGCTTTAGGAAAAGAGAAGAAACTAGAGATACTCACCGTGTCAGACGTCCTGACGAGGAGTCACATAATAAATACATCTGATGCTGATGTTGCCGGACTTTGTTATGATGGATCAAACTTTATTGCTGCATGTCAACGGCCACCAAGTGTTAAAATTATCAACATGTCCGGTAGAACTTTGAACACATTCAGCACTGACAACAATAACAAACAACTTTTCAATAAGCCTGGTTATATTGCTCCAGGCCGTGACAAGGACGTTATCTATGTAACGGACTATAATGCCAACACAATGACATGTATGACTACCGGCGGTCACGTCATCTCCGTGTACAGACACGACATGTTAAAGGGTCCTCGTGGAATAGCTGTAGACAAGGACGGTATCGTGTACATATGTAGCCAGAACACGCACGCCATCCACCAGCTCTACCCTACTGGAAACTTTAAAGACATTACCCAGGTCCATTCAATGATTCCCCCCCCCCCATTGTTCTCAATAGGCGTGAAAGTAACAGTAAAAGCATGATACAAGTGTGCAAAATATGGCAAGCCGTCTCATTCTGTCTAGAGAGGCCCTGACATACAATTAGTCAAGGGGAACACACTCAAAAGACCATTGTTGGTCAGAACCCAATAGAAGTTCAACCCTTAAGAAGCCTACCACTAACAAACAAAGGGCCATATGCAAACAGGTTGGATCCAGATGAGACGTCAAGTAACCCGGCATCTTATCTGGATCCAAGCTATTTGACAGACAACATTTTCACAAATCTTTACAAACTATGAAGCACTTTCACATTTGAAGCAGACAAGCAATTTAGCAGATGAATATTTTATAAGGATTAAATACATTAAAAAAACCTGAGCGCTTATGTATATCGGAGATAAAACTCTGGACATTTGGCCTGCAGTAGAATCCATTTAACCTGCAGTGGAGGAGAGCTATAATATGTTCAAAGGCGCCCTAATTAAAGCTGAGTTATTATCCTTGGACACAGCTGCCTTTTCTCCCAACAAGGTCTATCAGAATATGTAAATACTGCTCAGAAAGTTATAATTTAACCCCTGCACCCTGCACTTGATCTCAATGAGATATATTTGTATGTGGAGTGTCATGAATGTAGGTTGAGCACTTTAGAAGACATTCACAGGCCGAACGGACAAAGCGGGCCTATATGCTCCTTCTTATAGTTTCAGGGAGCATAATAAAAAATAAAAACATATACTGCATTAGTGACAATCTAATCATTTCCAAATCATCAAATGTAAGAGACGGGCCTCACATGGAACGCTCCAGTGGTTCTTGACAGGCAGACTGCTATAGCTCTTACCATGTGCCGCATGCTTTTTCACAGGTTAGCTGTAAAGACCCAAGCCGGCCAAGGGAATGTTTAATGAACAAATGTAAGAGCATGCTTTTCGTAATATGTATGTAGACAAGTAAAATCATTAATCCATTAGCTGATTTAGACGCATTAACGCCTTTGCAAACAGAGTAGACCCAGTTCGGGGTAGTCTGACCAGGGTCTAATCTGTTTGCATTTGAAATGATACAGGTCCGATTCTGCAGTTTCTTCCATGGCTAACACTTGAAGTAATTACATACTATTAGAAAACTTCAGCTAATATAAACCTCTTGGGTCTTTCTCCACCTGTAATTAGCTTGACGTCGTGATATGACTGAAATACTGTTAATCCATTCCCTGATATTGACGACTTTTGACGACTCTGTAAAAGTCACTTTGTGAAACCATTGTGATAAATAGAGCATTTGCTCCTATAGGAGCAAATGCTCTATTTATTACAATGGTTTCAAACTACAAAATTCTAAAATGTTCCTTTTCTCTAGTTAATGGTCCTTTTCGGTAGATTTATTCAAAGAGGTTGCATCTAAAAAATATCTAAAAATAACCTATGAGGTAATGGGTTAAAGCGACGTAAAACCCGATAAAACCCAAACCAATCAGCTAATGAATATCCATGATTTTATTACGGTATGTCTACTCTATAATCGTGTGTGGTTTTATATATGGAGCGGTATAGGGTAAACACATCTAAAGCGACCACTTCGTGAATATAGATATGTGTCTTTAAAATCAGATGGTTGCTCAGTGCAGGACAAAAGTAATGCAGAAAGCTCCTAAAAGAGATATATATGTATAACTTTCATACAGCTACCATCTACCTTTAAGAACCAGAGTTATGCATATTTTGGCAGTCGCTGAAGATGAAATTTACTGTACAGTAACCCCCCCCCCTAATGCCACCACCAAATTGGGGTATAATTCTGGGTCTTATGGGCTGTGGTAGCTTAATGCAGGATGAAAGTAATGTAGGAAGTCTATGCATTACTTTCATCCTGCATTAAGCAACCACCTGCTATTAAAGACACCAATGTCTCCTCGTTAGATGGTCGCTTTAGTGGGGTTTACTGTACTTGTATTTGAGCCTCTCTATACAATATGTACTTTGATAAGGTATACATCAGTTGTCATAACATTTTTGATCATTATTAACCCTTATTTTGCTGAATAACTAAAAGCTCCCCCCTTCCTGAATATTAATCAAACAAAAGATTGTATGAAATTTTATCACTGAGGAAAACGATTTTTATAACAAAACATTTAGACCCTGATCAAAGGACTCCATCAGGAGCTCTATGATCTGGTCTACACTGTTTGCTAAGATCGTATACACCCGGTGCCTGTACATTGATTATCAATACTGTTACTACTACTGCTGCTATTACTACAACTTCTGCTACTACAACTACTTCAACAATAGCTTATTCCACAGTTTCTACTATTACCAATACCACTACTGCTGCAACTTCTACATTGTATACTCATATCTACGGAAGCCCGCTGGTGGCATTCTAAATTCCAACTTCAAACTTCCGTCTTCCAAGTTCTTACTTCCAAGATAATTTGCTATATGGTTATTGTATAATGTTTACGCCCGAGTTCCAAGTTCGTACTTCTTAGTTCTGACTTCCAAGTTCTAAGTCCCGACTTCCAAGTTCCGATTTCCATGTTCCAACTTCCATGTTCCGAATTCCGACTTCCAAGTTCCAAGTTCCAACTTCATGCTCCAAGTTCCAACTTCCATGTGCCATGTTCCGACTTCCAAGTTCCGACTTCCATGTTCCAAGTTCCGACTTCCATGTTACATATCAATTGTGCTGCTGCTACTGCTGCTGTTATTACAACTACTGGTGCTGCAATCACACCATCAATAATTTATTCTATAGTTACTACTATTACCAATACCACATTTCTACATTATACACTCATATGAAGTATGCTGTTATACTTTCACTAGGTTCAATGCCAATCTCGTCATTAAGTGATGTTTTTGTTACAGATATATGTGAGCATTCCGACGTCCTACATCCTAGATATCTGGAACACCGAATATAGTCTTGCTTCTTGCAAAGTACGGGTGCTATAAGGAGTTGCAACAAATGACTGTGGAACTTTGGTACAAAACAGGTCATTGTGTGATTGGTTGGAACTATCTAAATATATTTTAATATGAGCTTTTCTTTGCAAAATATCAATTCTTAACGTGTGAATGACGTCCATAAGTCCTTTGCAATATTGAATATTGTGTAGGAATGTGTAGTGATTAACATCTAGCCTAGTGCGAGCGATTTCATAAGTACATTTGCAAACAGTCTGAATGTAGATGTAACTAATTCAATTGCATCATATCTAATCATGATATAATGTAACTAATTACTAGTACACTATATTGTATCTAATTACAGTAAAACCCTGCTACACCTAAAAGAGGTATAATTATGGGTGCTAGATGCAGGTGGTAGCTTAATGCAGGACAAAAGTAATGCAGAAAGATCCTAGACCTAGAGGAGCTTTCTGTATTACTTTTGCCCTGCTTCAAGCAACCACCTGCTTATAACCATGTCCGTCCGGTTGTCTGTCAGATCACATTGATGGCAAGTGCAGTGCACCAGGTCTGTAACTCTGTATTTTTGGAGTTATTGCCCTTTGTTATTTTTCAGTTTTCCGGAGTTTTTTAACCTTTACAGATAGTGAAGTGATATTTGGTAGGTTGTTTTATTATAATGAGTTACAGCTCAAGTTTGAATTTCGTTACGCTTGATTGATTTTTCACGGAAATACAATGATTTTACTTAGAAATTTTCAGAAAATTCAGGGTTTTTCGCAGTTTTTTCTAAACCCTTGCAGATATTGATGTGATATTTGGTATGTAGCTTTATAATAATGAGTTACAGATCAAGTTTGAATTTTGTTACACTGCATTGATTTTTAATGGAATTACAGCATTTTGACTTAGAACATTTTAGGAAATTTCAGGTTTTCCAGAGTTTTTTCTAAAGTGTAGCAGATGTCGTACTGATTTATTTCTATAACCCCCATCTCTGTGTCAAATGTGCCAGTGGGGGTATTCATCACATTTAGTGGTAGTTCTAGTTCATTAAGTGGTCGCATTAGCGGGATTCTACTGTACGCTGTATGCATGTGACATGTGTCCTTGGTATGTTCTGTATGTGAAACGTGTGCGGTATGTGTGATAGGTGAGTTCTGCATGTGTAGCAGGCGTGTCGCATAAATTGTGTGACATGTTTGTTGTATGTGGTGTCGTATCTGTGAGAGGTGTGTCGTATATGTGATAGGTGTGTAGTATGTGTGCCAGATGTGTTGTATGTGTGAGAGGTGTGTCGTATGTATGTGTGATAGATGAGTCGTATATATGTGATAGGTGTGTCTTATGTGTGATGGGTGTTTAGTATGTTTGTTGTATGTATGATAGGTGTGTCGTATATGTGATAGGTGTAGGTGTGTCTTATGTGTGATATATAGCTATGCATGATCTGTTCTGTTTGCTGATGATATAATTATGATATGATTCAACAGTTTCTGCCTTGATAAACAACATTCTTTGTTTAATGATTAAAAAAATATATCTTATAGCTGATATCTGACGGTTATGTACGAAACTCAATATCATATGTGATTTGGTGTATGTGTGTCACGTTCTTTTTAAACCAATCCCGGTGTGAAAAAGGATGTTTGCATAAACCTGATGAGACTTGTTGTCTCATCTTAGTCAAAACTGTTTGCAAATTTAAACCAGATGGTGTTTATCGAGATGACGATTTATTCTTCGCTTGCTGTTCACTTCAATATACCTACCTGTAAACAGTGAAGACCCAGATGAGACAGCTCCTGCATGAGCTGTCTCATCTGTGTCTGCTCTATTTACAAATTGATCGTGCAACCAGTGCACTCCACAGCAGTGATTGCACAGAGAAATAATTGTTGACAGTGAAGATATATGTAATTATACCACAGGGCATAGGTAAAGAAAAAGAAGTGCATTTTAAAATTCAGTAAGAGAAGGGTTAACAATATACTTCAGAATAGGGAACTTATACAAAACAAGGCACGTGCGTTTTAGTCGGATAATTTGTATTGAATGTTTTATGTATATATAAATGTATACTGTATTCAAGGGAGAAAGTAAAATTAAATCGCAAATCAAATTACAATTACTTCTTATATTGTCTCCTTCTTTATACCCTTATAGTTACATGTATAATTTTATAGTTAACTTTCAGCCTGCCATGGGCGGATGAGTGAATACCTATGCAAACAGTTTGGATCCAGATGAGACGCCGAGTAACTCGGCGTCTCATCAGGATCCAAACTGTTTGACGCCCTGATTGCATTTTGGTAGACACATTGATTATAGCTTGTACTTTGAAAATGTAGTAGGTGAAACATTCTGTAAAAATAATTTGCTTAGCAGGCTAAAGGTTAAATAATAGTTTAGGGATACCGTGAAAATTATTTGAAGCTACAGTTAACATGGATATATTGATGATAGCTGTATTGTTTTAATTCACCAGATAATGAAGTGTTCAAGTAATAGATACAGTACGAGTCTTACTACCAAAGTGTCTTCTTACAACCATGATCAGGACAGTTTGTTCGCATGACCGAAGACGTGTCCGAGGCGTAGCCGAGGACACTTGTCTGAGGTCATGCGAACAAACTGTCCTGATAACGGTTGTAAGAAGACACTTTGGTAGTAAGACGAGTACATGTATCTTACTTGTACGACAGTACGTTGTAGACTTTTAATTTTGATTAAAAATGAATATTTCACAAATGAGTACAAAATGTTTTCCCCTTGGTTCACCCAATTCAAATCCTAAGTAGATAGGTTTTAACCACAAGAATCACGTGCGTACAAAAGTGTCCACTTACAACCGTTATCAGGATACTTTTTCAATAGCTTTGCTGGGGGTCTGTCGTACAATGTGATATAAAATGATAACTCATCGTTCGTTCGTTCATTTATTGCTTCAAGTGATATCCCCTCCAGTGATTGGATCCGAAAGAGGAACTTGTTAGGGGTATAATTATATAAACACTGGCAATCAAACAATGTTCTTGTCTTGAAACATTGGCATGCTTTTTCAGAAATGTTCCTTTAATGACCCTCTAACAAGGGTGTTCAATTCATATTAAATCGTCAAAACTATTGCTGATAGGGTCGGTGCTAATTATCCATTTATGGCTATAGAGAACAATAAACACAAAATTCTGATACTTCTGGCGAGATCTCAATCTTATTTTGCAATAATGCTCGTTTTGCACTTGCTTTCTTCAACTTAATGCAATCATAGTTACAATTATACGAAAGAGATGAGACCAACAGATACATTTCTATTCCCTTAACTCTTTCGGCGCCAATGCCGTCTGTTGGTACCATTGAAAACAGAGCAGTCCCTGGTCAGATGCTGCCTTTTGAAGGCGGCATCTGACCTGGGACTTCACTGTTTTATGTATTATTTTAGCCCAAGCATACAGGTTTATAAAAAAAATGTTTTACTAATATACCTTTATTGTTTAGTTAGAATTGTATTTAATATGAAGTTAAGACACTTTTAAATTTGGCACCCAAAGAGCTACGTATATACGGTTAAAATCTTGTTATTCACTTTAATTATATAAAACGCTTTGACCTGATCAGATACAGTTATCTTATAAGATACACACAACTTGTGTATATAATATTAACTTACCTTTATTTATTATTAAATGCAAGGGTTATTCCACAATAATCACCACCCAGTAATAACAAGAAAATGGCAGACAATGTCGTGATGCTAAACTGTATGGCGTGGATACGCCGTTCTAAATATCATGATGGTTTTTGTTTCTTACATGAATATTCAACAGGGAAAAGGGGAAAAGCAAGCGGGCGGAACTGGGTCCATGCTTATAAAACTTTTAGTTGAGTCTGATTTCGTTCTCAAGTTTTTGATTGGTCAGATTTGAGCAGGATGACAGTAATGCAGAAAGCTCATAGGGGATATTTCTGCAAGACGTTGGTGGTGCATTTAGCTACCGCTGCATTAAACCCCAAACTTTGACTTTTCAGTGGTTGCTTTATAGAGGTTTTATTGCATATTTCTGTTGAATGCGAAGTGCATTCTTTGATGTTAAGATCTACACGCTACAAGAGATTCTTAATCTATCCGAGTAGAAAGAGTTTACTTGGGATCCAAATCACGTAAATGTTGATACACTGATCGTATTATTGAACCTGTGATGTAAACTATACCATAAACACACATATAGTACAGACGTACATGTAATGTATGCATTATCTTCAGTTTTCGTCCGTCGTGCATTTGAGTGTTACCACCGTTGATTTTCTGTAAATATGCATATGTTGGCGGAAGAACAGAAAATTAATCAATTTTCTGTTCTTCCGTCAACATATGCATATTTACAGAAAATCAAAATACATATGTAGTTCTATGGTTATAGCATCATTATGCTTTACAAACGGCTACTAAATGAATGAAATGTACTGGTGTTTATATGTGATTTGTCAATATGTACCTTAGTGTTTATGATATATGCGCTTTAATAGTTTCATGTTAGTTATGTCAACTCATAAATAGTTTAGTATGTTTTGATTTTTAACCCGGGAGGGCCCATGATTGGTAAATAAAATCCATTGTGTTCTATTCTGATAAACCTAAGTTTATCCGCATCTCATTTATAACATCACTAGAGAAGCCTGGTGACTGGATAAATTTCAATAAACAGAATACATTTTTTCAAAGACCTACTTGCAACGACTCAGGAGTGAAGACATACAGTGCCGACGCCGTATGTCAGACATATCCTTTTCTGTAACTTTATATTAAAGCATTTTATCTCCTAATTGCCTGCAGTGGCGCATGCTGGACATCGTCTTCATTCTGATTATAAAGCACATACGATGTGTACAACAGTTAATTATAGAAACCTATCAGTACATAGCAACTGTTTGATAAGAAACTGCTGCAGACACCTCGTTGGCTTCTTTTTAAAGGAAGCCAACTTGTATAGATTTAACCCGGTTTTCTACTTTCAGTTTACTAAAAATAGTTGACCCAATTATATGAGAGAGGTGGAGAAAATACTTTACAATTAATGATAATGACACTGCAATGAGATCGGTTGTAGGTTGCACAGTTTAAAGTAAATTAGCATTTGTTTCATGCATTTCACAGTCTTCAAAATAGTTACAGACGACGTAGATTTTCCTCCAATCAAAACTAGTCTAGATATTGAGCTGTGTGTTATAGGAGGATATGACTCAACCCTAATAATAAACAGGACCTTCACACAACTTGACAAGTCAACTTGAGTATTTATGCAATGAATGTCTATATTAAGGGTGTTATCTTCAAGTGAATTCATGACTGTTGACACAGACATATATATGAAACATTATTACAGTGTATAACAATACGTACCACATATGCAGACTAAAACAGAAAATTAACGAAACGATTTCGAAAGTGGAAGTTATTAACTAACGGCTGAAAGCGGATCAATGTAGTATGAACATGGCGACTGGGGATTCAGAGAAAGATTTGAGTGCGTCAATACTCGCAGGATCGGAAGAAACGTTTGAATTTTCCTGCCAACCATGTAGCACCGAAAATCTTCACATGGAAGCCGTCGGCTACTGTCATGATTGTTGTGAGTATTTATGTGATAATTGCTGCAAAACTCATCATAAGCTTTCCGCAACGAGGCATCATAAAATGTTGGATAAATCGGCCATGTCGAAATTGAAACTACGACCTAAAGTAAGAGACGTACTGACGGAAACATGTCCAAAACACGGGGAAAAGGTACTGGAATATTTCTGTAATGACCACAACCAGATATGCTGCAGCGTTTGTCTTACTTTAAACCACGCTTCTTGTTCGAACAAAAACTACATACCTGATGTCTCTGGAGACATTGTTAGCAGTCAAGAGTATAAACTGTTGAAGGCGGAATTAGACCGACTGGTCACCCTGGTAACAAATCAACAACAAATGATCGATGCTGACAGGAAATGTAATGAGACCATGTATTCCGGAGCCCTTACTAACATTAAAAACTTCCGAGAGGAAATCAACAAGCTTCTGGATAAACTTGAAGAAGATATAGTTCGTAAGGTATCTTTGATCGAGAAGGAAAATTCAGCGAAAATTGTACACGCGTCTCAAAAATGTAAGAACATTCTATCAGAAGTAACCAATTTGAAGTCAGATCTGGGACAAAAGGAAACTGATGGCAAAAATAATCAGATGTTTGTAACAACGAAACAGTCTCAAGATTGTGTTACTGCCATGGATAGTAGAATAGATACGTTAAATTTTGACAAGATGGTCCGTTACTCATTTAACCAGGACGAGAAAATTCAACTGATGATGTCTTCACTGTCTGCCATATGGTCACTGTCCGTGAGACAAGGTGACACGCCCACTACGGCCCGATATGTGCGGGAAGTCAATGTGAAGTCAGGGGACGATACAGAAGATTGTAGTATCAATGGTATAGCTGTACTGGGTGGGGACCGCGTGGTTGTCACCGATTTTAAAAATAAGAGCATCAAGCTGATAGACACGAAAACAAACAAAATTATATCCCGTCTATCTTTGTCGTCACCACCATTCGATATGACTGAAGCGAAACGAAACCAAGTTGCCGTGGCTTTAGGAAATGAGAAGAAAGTAGAGATATTCACTGTGTCAGACGTTCTGACCAGGAGTCAGACTATAGATACACCTCGTGCTGTTATTGCTGGGCTTTGTTACGATGGATTACACTTTATTACTGCCTGTCAACATCCATCCAGTGTGAAAATCATAGACATGTCTGGTAATACTTTGAACACATTTACCACTGACAGCAATGGCAAGGAGCTTTTTATTAAGCCTCGATATATTGCATTATGCGGTAATAAAGACGTTATCTACGTAAATGACCATGGGGCTGACACAGTGACGAGTATGACTACCGGTGGCAATGTCATTTCCGTGTACAGACATGAAATGTTAGAGAAACCACAAGGAGCAGCTATAGGCAAGGATGGCACCGTGTATGTATGTAGCTGGAACACCCACACCATGCACCAGCTCTCCCCTACCGGGGTCCTCATGCGGATCTTACTGAGGCAGGGTCAGGGACTAATAAGTTACCCTGCTGCTATAGGCTACAGTAACGAGGACGACAGCCTCTGCATCAGTAGTGGCAGCAAAGCACCCGTGGAGAGTAACTTTATCAGGCTGTATCAGCTGGAATGACCAAATGTAAGATATGATTTTCTTTCCTATTTTCTTATCTATGTAAACAATTAAAGTTTGAAATTTCTAAATCTGAAGTGAACATGTCCAGTTCTGTTGCGCATCTCAGGCATTTGTGCAACATCTTTGTTGCGTCTTAACCTTAATTAAGCATACTGGGGACATTTTCATCGATAGAAAATAATCAGTCATCATCTTAGATATCAAATCAGACTCTTCTAATTTTTGTTTAACCCTTTATCTCATGCATATTCATGTAAGGAATGATGTCATCAAGGATACCAATCTGCTGATTTTTATTTATAATGCCATAAAAACAAAGAAATGTTTGCAATGACAGAAACGAGGATCGGACGTACATGTATATTTTTCATAAGCAAACAGGGTAGACCCTGGTCAGAGGGTTCCTACATGAGTGTGTAAATGTCGCCGATTTATGTCGACTCTGTAAAGGCGTTACAAGTCGTATGTATTGGATGAAGGGTTAAAGACAGAAGAGTGTCCATACTTTTGGATCCTAATGTGACGCCGATATACTTGACCTCTTATCGGATTCTGTTTCGAAAGTTTTTACGAGTTATAATTATAATCATGGGATTTAACAAACACTGTTCATGAAAGGTTTGTTTAAACACTCAATCTCTCAATGGCATCCACAAAATGTAAATGTAACGCTAAAAAGTCGTAGTCTAGAACATTTCCATCAAATGCATACGGCATACCTTTGACTGTTATTGACTGGCAAGCTATAGACAAAATACTTTTCCAGCATGCGCTTAAAGCACGTGACAGCTTAGAATTGAGCAAATCCAATATTATGTAGTGGATTTTTTCTTACGATGTTGAGCCTTCGACGATCTGCAACAGATTATAAAAAAGGTCAGCAAATAAATATTCATAATCTAATTTACATTTTTAAATTCATGTGTGGTTTTATAGTATCTGAATTGATAATGGGGAACCCCTGCAAAGCGACTATTAAATTAAAATAAGACGGTTGCTAAGTGCAGGACAAAAGTAATGCATAAAGCTCCTACAGGAGCTTCTGTATATCGTCTCGCATTAAGCTACCACCTGGCTTTAATACCCATAATTAGACACATTTTGACTGGTCGCTTTAGAAGGGTTTTTACTGTATATGTGCATGAGATTCTCTGAGAAAAATGTACTTTGGTATACAATGTACATCAGTTATTACTACATTAATTAGTATCATAATAACCCTTAACCTAATGAATAATTAAAACAGAACTAGCTCACCCCTTTCTAAATATTAATTAAACTAAAGATTGTATCAAATTTTGTCACTGAAGAAACTATAAAATGATTTTATGACAAAATGTGCAGACCTTGATCAAAAGGCTCAGAGACCCTTTGGTCTAGGTCTACACTGTTTATAAATGTCGTACATACCCGGTTCATGTAAATTAAGGTTTAATACAGTTACTACTATTGCTGTTATTAGTACTATGTCTGTTACTACAACCATATCATCAATTACTAATTCCATAGTTACTACTACATTTTGTACAACCAATACTACTGTTGATTTCTACATAGAATACTCTATTAATTGTGCCGTTCTACTTTTCACTAGGGACAATGCCCATCTTGTCATCATATGGTGTTTTCGTTGCAGATATATGAGAGCATTCCAACGTCCTGACTGATCAGGAGATATACTGGCTGTCATGCACAATCGGGACATCTAGAAAACCGAGTATAGTTTTAGGTCAACCATGCAAAGATCGGGATCTATAAGGAGTTGCAACAAATGACTGTGGAACTTTGGCACACAAAGGTCAAAGTGTGATTGGTTACTATCTTAATGTATTTTATTATGAAACACGTCCGTACAGACCTTTGCTATATTGAAGATTGTATAATGTATAGGAATGTGTAGTGGTTAACATTTAGCTTACTGCGGGCCGACCCATAATTACCTGTGCAAATAGTTTGGATCCAGACGTAACTGATTGAACTGTATTGTATTCAACTCTGGTTACAGTGTATTGTAACTAATTACGCTAGATTTTGTATCTAATTACGCTGTATTTGTGTGATATTTGTATCCAATGTGTGTTCTATGAGTGATATGTGTGTCGTATGTGTGTTCTGTGTGTGACATATGTGCCGTATGTGTGATATATGTGCCGTATGCGTGACAGGAGTGTCGTGTGTGTAGGTGTATCGAATGTTCGATATTGTGTCATATGTATGATAGGTGTGTTGCATGCGTGATAGATGCGTCGTATGTGTGATAAGTGTGTCGTGTGTGTGATAGGTGTTTCGTATGTGTGGTACGTGTGCCTTATGTATGGTAGATGTGTCATATGTGTGATAGGTGTAGGTGTGTCTTATGTGCCATAGGTATGTGTATCATATGACTATTTTTAAACAGAATATTTTCTGCTGTCTGTCAAGTCAAATGCATATGTATGCGAATCTGGCAATTGCTCACCGATCGCACGAAGGTGTGATCGGTGGGTCGCCATTTGGCAGACAGCGAAGCACAAACATAAATCTATTTGTCAGGTTTAAATTGCAATATTTTATTGGATTTGGCATTTCAGTCTATATAGATCAGCAATTATGAAACAAGCCCGGGTGTTTCGTCATTGAAGATGGCTTGATTACTGATTTCCCAGGATCAGCCAGTTGGAGGTGGCGAAATATCCGTTGGAAGTTAGGTATTTACTTTGCACCCGAGTGTCTCGTCATTGAAGATGGCTCGATTACTGATATCCCAGGATCAGTCAGTTGGAGGTGGCGAGATATCCGTTTGCAGTTCGGTATTTAGTAGCCTTTGGGCAGAATTTTTTTTTGTAATTTGACTATTTCAAAGCCTTTTGTGGCAAATTTTATTGAAGCCTTTTGTGGCATATTTGATTGAAGCCTTTTGTGGCATTTGATTAAAGCCTTTTGTGGCATATTTGATTTTAAGCCTTTTGTGGCACATTTAAATAGTTGATTGAAGCCTTTTGTGGCATTTGATAAAAGCCTTTTGTGGCATATTTGATTTTAAGCCTTTTGTGGCACATTTAATTGAAGCCTTTTGTGGCATATTTGATTGAAGCCTTTTGTGGCATTTGATTAAAGCCTTTTGTGGCATATTTGATTGAAGCCTTTTGTGGCACATTTAATTGAAGCCTTTTGTGGCATATTTGATTGAAGCCTTTTGTGGCATATTTGATTGAAGCCTTTTGTGGCATATTTGATTGTAGCCTTTTGTGGCTTTAAGGATTGCTGTCAAAGGTCGCCCTATACGACGATTTGTCCGGTGTCCTGTTAACCAATTGGGTTAACAGATGGAAGCGGGAACCATGCCCAATAATAGCCAAACCACGTAATAGGATCAGACGTTTCCTTGTGTATTTTATTGTATACATGTATATTAGTTGAATAAATATTTGTATTTAAATTGAAATGCAACATTGTTGTTAATTCGGTGGATCAGATGCTGAGTAAAGTGTCAGATGGGTGTGAGGCAATTTCATAATTCACTAAGTTTTGGTTAAATAAGAGTCCTTCACCCATGAGATACAGTTTGACGTATTGCTTGGCACTTGGTTTACCTCGAATCTCCCAATAGCACGTTTTGCGGACGAAATGGAGTTTGTATTTTATACGTTTGTTACGTTTATACTGGCACCATATCGGCTGCCGATTTCATTGTTGTGTGATAATATATAGCGGACAAGAACGGCATTGCCCTATCTCAATAAATAACTACCAAGCCGACAGGGTCATACTCACGTAACATATTACAAGTAATCGCAACATTTCGCTCTTAAAATATGCGAACAGTTACGAACACTGTAACGGTTACTGTTAACTGAACGCACCCAAGTCTGATATATTGTACACGTAATCACTAGTATCATGCTAAGCGCGACCTAGCCGGCATTTGCAAACAGCTTGGACCAAGGTGAGACGCCAAGTAACTCATCGTCTCCTCTGGGTCCAAGCTTATAAAGCTTTTTAGTTGAGTCTGAGTTTGTTATCAAGTTTTCGATTAGTCAGATTTGAGCCAAAGGCTCAAATCTGACCAATCAAAAACTTGAGAACAAACTCAGACTCAACTAAAAAGTTTTATAAGCACGGAACCAGGATCCAATCTTTGACACCCAGTCAGTAGGTTTCAACGAATCGGAAGTCAGTAAAAAACTTCAGCGGATAAGAGATTGGGCAGACATCGTTTTGTTCAGCATGACAAGGGTAAATGTATGCGTGCATTACAGGTTTATTCTATTTTCAAGACGGGCAACCCCCTTTTTAACCTTTATCAGACAGGGACACATTTTCACACCTTTGCAAACATAGTAGATCCAGTTCCTGTTGGAGCTGTCTGACCAGGGTCTGTTCTGTTTGCTTATGACATAAAATAGATCTGATTCTACATTTTCTGCCATTTTAAAAAAAAACCATTTGTTCAGGGGTCATTTAAAAATTATGAAGTCATTAGTTCTTTTCTATGCTAGTATAGATGAACTGGTACTGTGCAACGAAGAATTTCCTTCATGTGTGTGTTTGTTTACCAATATCTGTTTTCAAATTCGTAATTATTCACTAATTTAATTCTTCCATTTAGAGTTTCCTTTAACGTTTGGACACTTTATAAAAGGTGTTCATTCTCCTCAAATTACTCGAGGAACTATGAAATTTTGGTTTAAGTTGATATCACAAATAATTATGCATGTTACGTGATAGTATTTGACCTGTTTAATCCATTTTGATTTATATATGCTGATGTAAAGAGATACTATGTGTATAAGTTACCAAATAAACTATGTCTAACTTATAAATACTCCTGATGTAAAGGGGTAATTAGGTTACCATGTAATACATGTATACATGTATATGTGTCTGCAGCCTCAGACGTATCGACATGCAGTTATATTGTACGCAGTTCAGCACATGATTAAATGCGGCTTCTGATATCAATACAAACTGTGTGCAATATAAGTCGTTAACCCTTTACTCCATGAATATCCATGTAAGAAATCATTAAGACATCATTAATTGCTAAATTCATGGATATTAATTTGATTATTTTTTGAAATGGCATACATGTATATTAAACACTTGAATTTTTGCGAAAGTAGAAACTATAGAATCAGATCTTTATAATTCCGTAGGCAAATAGAGCAGACCCTGATCAGACGGCTGGTCTGGGTCTACTCTGTTTGCGAAGGCGTAGACGAGTATACTGTATTTATGGAGTAAAGGGTAACTTTTCAGCAGCAAAACTACAGACCTACAGACTAATGAATGAAACAAGCATCTCGCATGTATGCGATTAGTATAAGTTTGTCACGTTCTTGTTATTAACCTAACCCGCTGTACAAAATGATGTTTGCACACAGACTGAATTGATAAAACGCCTCATTGTAATCCAAGCTGTTTGCAGAAATAAGTCAGAAATTATTTATGGTGCTGCGGATTAACACATTCCCATAGGCTATATTAGACCAAATCTACTGAAAAGGATCATTTACTCTAGAGAAAAGGAAATGTTTTAGAATTGGAAAGCATTGTGAAATATAGAGCATTTGCTCCAATGGAGCAAATGTTCCATTTAGTACAATGGTTTCAAAAGGTGACTTTTACAGAGGCGTCAGGAGGCGTCAATAATAGGGAATGAGTTAACAATGTACTTCAGATTAGGGAACTATCAGCATTAAATGATCATTTAAACTAACTTATACATGTACATAAAAACAAGAAATGTGCGTATAACTTGTATTTAACATTCTATTATGTATATATAAATGTACATGTATACTGTTTTCAAGAGAGAAGATAAAAAAATAAATCACTTCTTATAGTTCCTCCTTTATACCCTTATAATCACATGTATAAGTTTAGGGATGATATGGAAAATATTAGAAACTACAGATAACATGGATATATTGGTGATAGTTATATTCTTTTAATTCACCAGATTATGAAGTGTTCAATGTCATAGTTCTATGGTGATCACTCATCGTCCGTTCGTTTATTTCTCAAATGACATCTCCTCTGAAATAAATGATTAAGAACTTGTCAGGGATGTATATAAACACTGGCAATCAAACTGGAAGACTCTAACAATGTTCTTGTCTAGAAACGTTGGCATGATTCAATTCTTTTCGGAAGTGTTACTTTATGACCCTCTAACAAACGTGTTCAAGTCATATCGAATCGTCAAAACGATTGCTGCTGAGGCGTGACTGATTTGAAACAACACTGATTTGAACGTGTTACTCGGAGTCCCATAAGTTTATTTTATGTTTTGGAACAAAAATGAAAACAAAAAATATTTACCAATGGCACCAGAACTATGTTGAAAAATGATGCGTGTTCCATGTAAAGGGAGGTAAGAATAGAAGTGTCAATTTAATATTCAGTTTAATCCATTGACGGTGATCGAACTTGATTTTTCACCGCCAGTCGTTCAAAAACCAGAATCAGATCAGACGGTTCCTTTTGGAGTCGCCTGATCAGGGTCTGCTCTGTTTGCTTTTGACATAATATATTTCTGATTCCTCAGTTTCTGCTATGATCAAAATGTCATTGTCCATTATGTCATTTTATGAATGTTCATGAGATAAAGTGATTTGCCACTGATATACAATGGAGTCTCTCTACTGCGACCATTAAATAAAGTGACATTTAACATTGATGTAAACCACTAAATAAAGTGACATTTGACATGGATGTAAATCACTAAATAAAGTAACTTTTGACATGGGTGTAAACCACTAAATAAAGTAACATTTGACATGGATGTAAACCACTAAATAAAGTACCATTTGACATGGATGTAAACCACTAAATAAAGTAATATTTGACTTGGATGTAAACCTTTAAATGAAGTAACATTTGACATGGATGTAAACCACTAAATAAAGTGACATTTGACATGGATGTAAACCACTAACTAAAGTAACATTTGACATGGGTGTAAACCACTGGCACTTGATCGAAAAAGACTATAGTTTATTTATAGCAACTAGTACATGAATACACTACATGGTGCGGCAGCCGATTCTCCCCCCTGTTCCGTTCCGGCGGAAAGTTCCGATATAAAACGCAGATCAACGTGAAATCTACTCATCGGTCGGGAAGGAAAGACATAAAATTTATCTCTGTAGAAACGGTAAGTTCTTGTCCATAAACAAGCCTCTATCGAAAATATTTGATGATATTTGGAGGAGAAAATGGTGTTTGATTTTGTCGCCGTTTTCCTTCCTGGTCAACTTCCGGTTTGAGCGACCTTCAACTGTCTCGGTTGAAACGGGCGTTTTCATTGGACAAATCAGAGAGGTGTGTCAAGCGTTGTTGTTCCCGCGGTCTGTCAAATATTTGTCTTTAAAATGCAAATATTGGCAATTATAACCATCTTAGAAGGCCACAACTTTGTGGTTACTGGTCATTATGACGAGGCTAGTGAGGGATGATGATGCAATTTGGCTATGTCCGTCAGAATGCGAACGGATGTTTTGTTATTTGATGAAGTTTCAATGTTATCAAAGAAAGACGCGCTCATGACGTCATTTGGTGACGTCATGATATTTAAAGTAACGACCCAACGTCACCATGACGCTGGATCAACATTGTTCTCTTTAATGTTATGGCTGAATGCATGTAACAAAAATGTGACGAGTATTTTGACATGACAATCTTTGAAAAAGGCCCTTAGTGGTCGAAATGTTAGATCAGAGCTGTTCAAGTATTTATGTTTACATGTAGTTTGACTTCGAGCAGACAGTCGAAATAACCGGGTCATTGTCAACCAATCAAATGGTTCGTAACATTTTCTCGGGGTCAGAGGAGGTCACCGGAAGTTAACACGGAATGAAAGTCCTGACAAATCAACTCTGTCAATTTCTCCCTGAAATATCATGAAATAGCTTCGATAGAGGTTTGTTAATGGACAATAACTGACCGTTTCTACAGAGATAAATGTCTTTTCTTCCCGGCTGCTGGGTATATTTCGCGTTGATCTGCGTTTTATATCGGAAATTTACTCCGGTACGAAACAATAGACGAATCGGCTGCCGCACCATGTATATGGTATAACTATTATATTACATAACTATAGTCTGTTTCGATCAAGTGCCAGTGGTGTAAACCACTAAATAAAGTAACATTTGACATGAATGTAAACCACTAAATAAAGTGACATTTGACATGGGTGTAAACCACTAAATAAAGTGACATTTGACATGGATATAAACCACTAAATAAAGTAACATTTGATATGGATGTGCATTACATTTTCCCTCATACAAACGCCTTTTCACACTTTTGCAAACAGTGTAGACCCAGGGTAGACCTCCTGCAGGAGCCGTCTGATCAGGTATATTCTGTTTGCTTATGAAATTACAATATATCTGGTTCTACAGTTTCTGCCGATACCTGTGTACAAATGCCATAAGATTTAAGCTAATAAATATTCATGTTGTAAATAGTCTTTACATGAATATTCAGCAGGGAAAGGGTTAAAAGCAGGCGGTTAGGGCTGTTAAATGCAGAAGGAAGTAATGCAGAACGTTCATATTGCAGTCATTTCTTCCTGCGTTCAGCTACGATCTGCCTTAACCCTTTATCCCATGAATATTCATGTATGAAACGATGACATCATGAATATTAATCATATTAATTTCCAAAATGGCATATTAACACGTGAGTAGTTTGCCAATGCAGAAACTATAGAATTAAATCTATCATAATTCCATAAGCAAACAGAGCAGACCCTGATCAGACGGAACGTCACCTATATGAGCCGTCTGATCTGGGTCTTCTCTGTTTGCAAAGGCGTAAAAATATGTGTTTGTGGAGTAAAGGATTAAAACCCGAGAATAATACCTCTTTTGAGTGCTCTTTATGGAGAACTTTTAGAACTGCATACTGAAAGTATATACGCAGATGGTGCTATCATTGGACGAGTAGCTGGACGACTTATACTTAACCCTTACTCACATCAGGTAAGAAATAATTACATTCATTGACTTTAATAGTACCACCAGCAAAATAACTGCAAAAATGGACCTGGAGTAAATCAAAAGCAAACAGCAGATCCTACAGCAGCCGTCTGATCTGGGTCTACTCTGTTTCATAGAGTTTCTGCCATGGTCAGAAATCACGTTTTCATATGCCATCATAAAAATCCATTTAATCAATATTTATGATGCCATTATTTCTGACATGAATATTCATAGGGTAAAGGGGGTACTGTACTTTCGGTTTACTCAAATAGTTGACCCAGTTAGATGACAGAAGTGAAGAAAATGGCTCGATCTTTTTCGTTAAAAACTGGTACTGTTCTAGCACTGAGATCAGTAGTAAGTTACACAATTTTACGTAAATTAGTATTTGTTTCATGCATTTCAAAGTCTTCAAACTGTTAAACACGACGTACATTTTCCTCCAATCAAAACTAGTCTAGAGAATGAGTTGGGTGTAAAAGAGAACACAACTAATTTCCTCGCGTGCGAAACTGGTGCATATTGTAAAACAACTTTTTGTTATCTTCAAGTGAAGTCATGGTTGTTGGTCCCGTTAGACGTATAAATGAAATAGTGTAGTATACTATAACAGTACATACCTCATACACATACTCATCGAAAAAGGCGTTGAACGCGGAAGTTATTTACTAACGGCTTAAGGTGGGTGGGTCAAAGTAACATGAACATGGCGACTGGGAATTCACAGAAAGTTTTGAGTGCGTCTATACTCGCGGGATCGGAGGAAACGTTTGAATTTTCCTGCCAACCATGTAGCACCGAAAATCTTCACGTGGAAGCCGTTGGCTACTGCCAGGATTGCTGTGACTATTTATGTGATAATTGCTGCATAGCTCATCGTAAGCTTACTGCAACGAAACACCATAAAATGTTGGATAAGTCAGCCATGACGAAAACGAAACTACGACCTAAAAAGAGGGACGTGCTGACGGAAACATGTCTAAAACACGAAGGAAAGGTACTGGAATATTTCTGTAATGACCACAACCAGATATGCTGCGGCGTGTGTCTTACTTTAAACCATACTTCTTGTTCTAACAAAAGTTACATACCTGATGTCTCTGGAGACATTGCTAGTAGTCAAGAGTACAAAAGTTTGATAGCGGATATAGACGGACTGGTTACTTTGGTAATAAATCAACAGAAAATGATCGACACTGATAGGAAATATAACGAGAAACTGTATTCCGGAGCCCTTGCTAACATAAAAAACCTCCGAGAGGAAATCAACAAGCTTCTGGACAAACTTGAAAAAGACACAGTCCATAAGGTATCTCTAATTGAGAAGGAAAATTCCGAGAAAATCGCATCTGCGTCTCAAAAATGTCAGAATATTCTACCAGAAATAAACAATTTGAAGTCAGATCTGAGGCAAAAGGAAACTGATGACAAGAACAATCAGTTGTTTGTAACAATGAAAATGTCTCAAGATTGTGTGAGGGTCATGAATAGTAGAATAGATCAATTAAGCACGGACAAGATTACCAGTTACTTATTTCACCAGGACGAGAAAATTACACAGATGATGTCTTCATTGTCTGCCATATGGTCACTGTCCATGAGACAGGGTGACGCGCCCTCTACGGGGCGATACGTCCGGGAAGTTAACGTGAAATCAGAGGACGATACAAAGGATTGCATTATATATGGTATAGCTATACCGCGTGGTTGTTGCTGACTATGGCAACAGTAACGTCAAACTGATCGACATGAAGACAAACAAAGTTACATCTTGTCTATCAGTGTCATCAATACCATTTGATATTACAGAAACAAAAACAAACCAAGTTGCTGTGGCGTTAGGAAATGAGATGAGACTAGAGATAATGACTGTTTCAGACGTCCTGACCAGGAGTCACACTATAAGTACGCCAGATGCTATCGTTGCCGGCCTTTGTTATGATGGATCAAACTTTGTTACTGCTTGTCATCATCCACCCAGTGTTAAAATCATCGACATGTCCGGTAGAACTTTGAACACATTCACCACTGGTGGTAATGGCAAGCAGCTTTTCAATCAACCTCGTTATATTGATGTAGGCCGTGGCAAGGATGTTATCTACGTAACTGACTGTGAGGCAAATGCAGTGACGAGTATGACTACCGGCGGTCACGTCATCTCCGTATACAGACATGACATGTTGAAGTGTCCATTAGGAGTAGTTGTAGACAAGGACGGTACCGTGTATGTGTGTAGCAGTGACACCCACACCATCCACCAGCTTTCCCCTACTGGAGCCCTCGCGCGAATCTTACTGGGAAAGGACCAAGGACTAGCAAATTACCCCGGTGGCATAGCTTACGGTGATGTGGACGACATATTGTATGTAAGAAGTGGCAGCGCTATGCCTGAGGAGTGTAACTACATCAGACTGTACCAACTTGAGTGAAAAAATGTAAGAGCATTATTTTCGAAATCTGTAAAAAGTAAACCTTTATAGTTAACAGTCTACATGTAGCTGATAGAAGCGCATTTAAGGTATTTCCAGCAATGACCGTTTGTTTGCTTCTTTTCAATTCGACCTTCATATTAAAAATTGATTAAATCTATATTTCTAACAATTTGTCAGCAAATATTTTAATACAGTTATTAAGTAAAGGTCCTAGTGTAGTTCATAAATGTTAAACAACACGTTTTAAGAGTTGAATAAAATATTATTTTTTACCTGAAAATATGCAAAAACAAGAGGTGTCATGTGACTCATTTTCCAGATTTTTTTTTAAAAAAAAATTCAAAATTATCCTTCCAATTATCTTCTTTATTCCTGTTGGTATTAATACATGTAAGTCCTTATTATATGATAAATGTTCCAAATTAACTTTTTCCCAACACCGCTATATTTCAATCATAGCAAATATATGCTTTTTATTGAACAATGTGCTATGATTGAAAATAGTAGTGTTGGGAAAAAGTGAAATTGGAACACTTATCATATAATAAGGACTTATTGATACACCAACAGGACTAAAGAAGATATTTGGAAGGAAACTTTTGATATTTTTTTTTAAAAAAAAAAATACTGGAAAAGTGAGTTATATGACACCTCTTTTTTGCATATATTCAGGTAAAAATTAAAGATTTTATTTAATTATTAAAAAAACGTTGGTTAACATTTATGAACTACACTAGGACCTTTACTTAATAACTGTATTAAAATAATTGCTAAAAATTGCTAAAAATATAGATTTAATCAATTTTTAATATGAAGGTCAATTTGAAAGGAAGTAAACAAACGGCCATTGCTGGAAATACCTTAACATAGACCTAGTTCAGATGGTTGTTATAGCAGTCGTCTGGTCAGTGTCTCCTCTGTTTGCATAAAGAATGATACAGACCTGATTTTGCCTTGACTAACATTGCCTGTTTTCACACACTATTATAAAAACCAGCTAATAAATATTGATGATTTAATCATTTCTACTTTATGGTTATATGTGAGTTTATACTGTCTGAATCGGTACACGGTAAACACATCTAAAGCGACCACTCAAGAGTACATATAGCTGCCATTAAAATATGAATATTGCTTAGTGTAGGACAAAAGTAATACAGAAAGCTCCTATAAGAGGTTTATGTATAACTTTATCTCGCATAAAGCTACCACATGTCTTTAAGATCCACAATTGGATATCATTTTAGATGGTCGCTTTAGAACGAGTTTACTCTACATATATATGAGCCGCTCTATGAAAAATGTACTTTGATATTCATCTATACATCAATTATTACTACTTTAATTATTATCATTATTAACCCTTAATCTACTGAATAATCAAAACTAGCTCCTCCCTTTCTAAGTATCAATTAAACAAAAGATTTATCAAATTGTGTCACTGAAGAAAATGTAAAATGTTTTATGACAAACTGTGTAGACTCTGATCAAATGGTCCAGGAGCCCTTTGGTCTGGGTCTACACTGTAAAGGTCGTATATACATGGTTTATGTACATTAAGGGTTAATACAGTTACTACTACTGCTGCTATTAGTACTATGTCTGCTACTACAACCACATCATCAGTAACTTATTCCATAGTTACTACTACTATTAATAACACTACTCCTATTACCAACACTACTACCTCTATATTATTTACTCATATCAGTGTGTGCTGTAAATTTTCACTAGGGGCATTGCTAATTTCATTATCATAATTATGGTGTTTTCGTTGCAGATATATGCAAGCATTCGGCGATACACTGGCTGTCAGGCACAACATTGGAAAACCGAATATAGTTTTATGTCAGTCATGCAAAGAACGAGATCTATAAGGAGTTGCAACAAATGACTGTGGAACTTGGCGCAAAAAAATTGTGATTAGTTGGAACTATCTAAAATATTTTAGTATGATTTTCCTTTGCAAAATATCAATTCTTAAAGTGTGAAACACGTCCGTTCAGTCCTATAAATGCAATATCGAAGATTGTATAGATTGCATAGCAATGTGCAGTGGTTAATATTAAGCTCACTGCGGGCGAACCCATGATTACCTTTGCAAATGGTTTTAATCCAGACGTAACTAATTCAACTGCATTGTAACAAATTTCACTGTATTGTAACTAATTCACTGCATTTTAACTATTTGTATCCAATTACGCTGTATTCATGTGATATTAATTTGTGTTCTATGAGTGACACGTGTGTGTTCTGTGTTTTACACATGTGCCGTATGTGTGATATATGTGCCGTATGCGTGACAGGTGTGTCGTATGTGTGTAGGTGCATCGAATGCGCGGTATTGTGTCATATGTATGATAGGTATTTCGCATGCGTGATAAATGTATCTTATACATGTGTGATAGGTGTGTCGTTTGTGTGATAGGTGTTTCGTTTGTGTGGTACGTGTGTCATATGTATGATAGATGTGTCGTATGTGTGATAGGTGTAGGTGTATCTTATGTGTAATAGGTACATGTATATGTATCATATGACATTCTCTCATGCCTCTCAGCTCTACATTTCTATGCAAGTGAAATATGAGTACTTATGTATATGTCTGTGAATCTGGCAATTGTAATTACATGTTTTGTGGACGCAATGGAGTATTTTATACGTTTGTTACATTTATATTGGCACCATATCGACTGCTGTTTTCATTGTCGTGTGATATATAGCGGGCACGAACGGCATTGTCCTATTTCAATAAATAACTACCAAGCCGACAGGGTCATACTCACGTAACATATTACAAGTAATCGCAACATTTCGCTCTTAAAATATGCGAACAGTTACGAACACTGTAACGGTTACTGTTAACTGAACGCACCCATGTCTGATATATTGTACACGTGTCCACTAGTATCATGCTAAGCGCGACTTGACTGGCATTTGCAAACAATTTGGACCCAGATAGGTGAGACGCCAAGTAACTCATCGTCTCTTCTGGGTCCATGCTTATAAAGCTTTTTACTTGAGTCTGAGTTTGTTCTCAAGCTTTTGATTGGTCAGATTTGAACCAAAGTTTCAAATCTGACCGATCAAAAACTTGAGAACAAACCAGACTCAACTAAAAAGTTTTATAAGCACGGAACCAGGATCCAATCTTTGACACCCAGTCAGTAGATTTGAACGAATCGAAAGTCAGTAAAAACTTCAGCGGATAAGAGATTGGGCAGACATCGTTTTGTTCAGCATGACAAGGGTAAATGTATGCGTGCATTACAGGTTTATTCTATTTTCAAGACGGGCAATCCCCTTTTTTAACCTTTATCAGACAGGGACACATTTTCACACCTTTGCAAACATAGTAGATCCAGTTCCTGTTGGAGCTGTCTGACCAGGGTCTGTTCTGTTTGCTTATGACATAAAATAGATCTGATTCTACATTTTCTGCCATGATCAAAAAATCATTTGTTCAGGGGACATTTAAAAATTATGAAGTCATGAGTTCTTATATAAATACTCATGCCGTAAAGGGTTAATTAGGTTACCATGTAATACATGTATGTATGTGTATGTAGCCTCAGACGTATCGACATGCAGTTATATTGTACGCAGTTCAGCACATGATTAAATGTGGCTTCTGATATCAAAACAAACTCTGTGCAATACAAGTCGTTAACCCTTTACTCCATGAATATTCATGTAAGAAATTATGACATCATTATTTTTTATTCATGAATATTAATTTAATTATTTTTTAAATTGGCATACATGTATATTTAACACTTGAAATGTTGGCGAAAGTAGAAACTATATAATCAGATCTGTATAATTCCGTAGGCAAATAGAGCAGACCCTGATCAGACGGCTGATCTGGGTATACTCTGTTTGCGAAGGCGTAGAAGAGTATACTGTATTTATGGAGTAAAGGGTAACTTTTCAGCAGCAAAACTACAGACCTACAGACTAATGATTGAAAAATGCATCTCGCATGTATGCGATTAGTATAAGTTTGTCACGTTCTTGTTATTAACCTAACCCGCTGTTGAAAATGATGTTTGCACACAGACTGACCTGATAAAACGCTGAAGTACTTCGTGTCTTATTGTAATCCAAGCTGTTTGCAGAATTAAGTCAGAATATGTTTATGGTGCTACGGATTAACCCATTCCCATAGGCTATATTAAACCAAATGTACTGAAAAGGATAATTTACTAGAGAAAAGGAAAAAATAGAATTGTTTCGTTTTGAAACCATTGTGAAAAATAGAGCATTTGCTCGTATTGAGCAAATGCTCCATTTAGTACAATGGTTTCAAAAGGTGACTTTTACAGAGGCGTCAGAAGGTGTCAACAATAGGGAACGGGTTAACAATGTACTTCAGATTAGGGAACTATCAGCATTAAATGATCATTTAAACTAACTTATACATGTACATAAAAACAAGAAACGTGCGTATAACTTGAATTTAACATTCTATTATGTATGTATAAATGTAAATGTATACTGTTTTCAAGAGAGAAGTAAAAAATAAATCGCTTCTTATAGTTCCTTCTTTATACCCTTATAACCACATATTTTAGTTTAGGGATGATATGGAAAATATTAGAAACTACAGCTAACATGGATATACTGGTGATAGTTATATTCTTTTAATTCACCAGATTATGAAGTGTTCAATGTCATAGATGGTGATCACTCATCGTCCGTTCGTTTATTTGTCAAATGATATCTGAAATAAATTATTGGGAACTTGTCAGGGATCGAACGGGAAGACTCTAACAATGTTCTTGTCTGGAAACGTTGGCATGCTTCAATTCTTTTCGGATTTGTTACTTTATGACTCTAACAATTAAACAAACGTGTCCAAGTAATATCGAGTCGTCAAAACGATTGCTGATAGGGCTTGGCTAATTTGAGATAAGACTGATTTGAAATAGCGAACGTGTTACTCGGAGTCTCATAAGTTTATTTTATATTTTGGAACAAAAATGAAAACAAAAAACCCGTAAAGTAGACAATATTTAAAAATGGCACCAAAACTATGTTGCGAGAGAAAAGATAACGTTCCATATGAAGGGAGATAAGAACAGAAAATTCTGTTTAATCCATTGACGGTGGTCGTACTTGACGTTTAACTGTCACTCGTTCAAAAAACAACAATTCACATAAGATATCACATATAATTTTCATATAAAGAAAATGCTAAAATATTGTTTAAAACAAGAATCCATAATAAATATGCCTCATTCGTCGGTAAAGTTCAGTATCAGAAATAATCATTAGAAAACTTATGCAGACTTATTTCCACTTGGAAAAACCCTTTACCTGATTGAGGCGCCATTTAGAACATATGGAAATAGAGTTGAATCATATCAGACAGTTCCCTTTGGAGCCGTCTGATCAGGGTCTGCTCTGTTTGCTTTTGACGTAATATATTTCTGATTCCACAGTTTCTGCTATGGTCAAAATGTCATTGCCCATTATGTCATTTAAAAAGTTCAGCGAATCACTATTCATAGTCATTGTTTATGAATATTCATGAGGTAAAGTGATTTGCCACTGATATACAATGGAGTCTCTCTACTGCGGTCACTAAATAGAGTAACATTCGACATGGGTGTGCATTACCCTTTCCCTCATTCAAACGCTTTTCACACTTTTGCAAACAGAGTAGACCCTGATCAGACGGCTCCTGTATGAGCCGTCTGATCAGGGTCTACTCTGCTTGCTCATGAAATTATAATATACTTGGTTCTACAGTTTCTGCCCATACCACATTTATGTGAACAAATGCCATAAACTTTGAGCTAATATGTTGTCATTATTTATTACATGAAAATTCAACAGCAGTGAGGCGGTTGAGGCTGTTAAGTGCATTTAAGGAAGTAATGCAGAAAGTTCGTATTGCAGTACTTTCTTCCTGCGTTCAGCTACGACCTGCCTTAACCCCTTCCCCATGAATATTCAGGTATTAAATGCTGACATCATGAATATTGATTATATTAATTTTCAAAATGGCATATTGACATATGAATATTTTGCCAACGTAGAAATTGTAGAATCAAATGTTATAATTCCATAAGCAAACAGTGCAGACCCTGATCAGAGGGCTCCTATATGAGTCATTTGATCAGGCTCTATTCTGTTTGCAATGGTGTAGAAAGGCGTATTTATGTAGTGAAGGGTTAAACTCCGATAATAATATCTCTTTTGAGTGGTTGTTATGGAGAACTTCTCTGCATACTGCAAGGATAGATAGTGCTGTCATTTGGGTGAGTAGCTATATACACCCCTTTACTTACTTCAGGTAGGACATCTATACATGTACGTATTACATCATGAATATTAATTTACTGACTTATTTTTAATAGTAGGCCTACTATGGGCAAAATAATCTTTTATCGTGACAGAAACTGTAAAATTGGGTCTGGATTATATCAAAAGCAAACAGCAGATCCTACAGGAGCCGTCTGATCTGGGTCTACTCTGTTTTTATAGAGTTTCCGCTATGGTCAGAAATTCCGTTTTCACGTGCCATCATAAAATCCATATAATTAATATTCATGATGTCATTATGTCTGACATGAATATTCACAGGGTAAAGGGGTGCTCTACTTTCGGTTTACTCAAATAGTTGACCCAGTTAGATGACAGAAGTGAAGAAAATGTCTCTCTCTTTTTTAAAAAAAACCCTGATAATGTTATTGCACTGTGATAAGTAGTAAGTTACACACTTTTACGTAAATTAGCATTTGTTTCATGCATTTCAAAGTCTTCAAACTGTTAAATACGACGTAGATTTTCCTCCAATCAAAACTAGTCTAGATATTGGGTTGTATGTAATAGAGGACACAACTAACTTCCTCGCGTACTAAACTTATACATATATTGTTAAAGAAAAGAAATATCTTCAAGTGAAGTCATGACGTTTGACAGACGTATTTATAAATGAAAGGTGTGGTATACTATAACAATACACACCCATACACATACTAAAACAGAAACTCAACGAGAAAGGTGTCGAACGCGGATGTTATTTACTAGCGGCTTAAATGGGGTCAAAGTAATGGGAAAATGGCGACTGGGAATTCAAAGAAAGGTCTGAGTGCGTCTATACTTGCAGGATCAGAGGAAATTTTTGAATTTTCCTGCCAACCATGTAGCACCGAAAATCTTCACGTGGAAGCCGTTGGCTACTGCCAGGATTGCTGTGACTATTTATGCGATACTTGTTTCATAGCTCATCGAAAGCTTACTGCCACGAAACACCATAAAATGTTGGATAAATCAGCCATGACGAAAACGAAACTACGACCTAAGAAGAGGGATGTGCTGACGGAAACATGTCCAAAACACGGAGAAAAGGTACTGGAATATTTCTGTAATGACCACAGCCAGATATGCTGCAGCGTTTGTCTAACTTTGAACCACATTTCTTGTTCTGACAAAAATTACATACCGGATATCTGTGGAGACATTGCTAGCAGTCAAGAATACAACCATTTGAAAGCGGGCATAGACAAGTTGGTTACCTTGGTAACAAATCAACAGAGAATGCTCGACGCTGAAAGGAAATATAACGGAAAACTATATTCCGAAGCCCTTGCAAACATTAAAAGCTTCCGTGAGCAAATCAACAAGCTTCTAGACAAACTTGAAGAAGACGCTGTTCGTAATGTATCTTCGATTGAGAAGGAAAATTCCGAGAAAATCGACTTTGTGTCTCAAAAATGTAAGACTATTCTATCAGAAGTAAACAATTTGAAGTCGGATCTGAAGCAAAAGGAAACTGATGGCAAAAACAATCAGTTATTTGTAACAACGAAAATGTCTCAAGATCATGTAACGGTCATGAATAGTAAAATAGATGAATTAAGCGCGGATAAAATTATATCATTTTCATTTCACCAGGACGAGAAAATTACACAAATGATATCTTCACTGTGTGCCATATGGTCACTGTCCATAAGACGGGGTGACACGCTCCCTACGGCCCGATACGTGCGGGAAGTCAACGTGAATTCGGGGGAAGATACAAAGGATTGTGCTATCTATGGTATAGCTATACTGACCGGGAACCGCATGGTTGTTGCTGACTATGACAACATTAACGTCAAACTGATTGACATGAAGGCGAACAAAGTTACATCCTGTCTGTCAGTTTCATCAAAACCATTTGATATTATAGAAACCAAACCAAACCAAGTAGCTGTGGCGTTAGGAAATGACAGGAAAATAGAGATACTCACCGTGTCAGACATCCTGACCAGGAGTCACACTATAGCTACACCTGGTGCTGGTATTGTCGGACTTTGTTATGATGGATCAAACTTTATTACCGCATGTCAACAGCCATCCAGTGTCAAAATTATTGACATGTCCGGTAGAACGTTGAACACATTCACCACTGACAACAATGGCAAGGATCTGCTCATCAATCCTCATTATATTGCTATAGGCCGTAACAATGACGTTATCTACGTAACTGACTGGATGGTTAACACAGTGACGTGTATGACTACCGGCGGTCACGTTATATCAGTGTACAAACACGACATGTTAAAGAATCCATGGGGAGTAGCTGTAGACAGGGGTGGTGTCGTGTACGTATGTAGCTCTGGCACAAACACTGTCCACCAGGTCTCCCCTACTGGAGACCTCACAAGGATTTTACTCGGGCAAAACCAGGGACTGACATATCGCCCCGCTGTCCTATCTTACAGTGACAAAGACGACAGGCTCTACATCAGAAGTTCCAGTACCACGTCCGGGGAATGTAATTATATCAGACTGTACCAGCTGGAATGAACAACTGTAAGAACATGATTTTCGTTATCTGTATGTAAACAAGTAAATCTTTATAGACGCCTTTTAACACCAGTGTAAACAGAGGGACCCATACCTGATTATTTCTATACCAACCGTCTGATCAGAGTCTGCTCTGTTTGCATTTGGAATAATATACAGCTCTGATTCTGCAGTTTTTGCCATGGCTAACATTTCCTGTAGTAGCATACTTTTATAAAAATTCAGCTAATCAATATTCATGGTTTTATTATGTCCGCTTTATAGTCGTCTGTGGCCATGGGTTTACGAGTACATGTATATCTGAAATGGTGTACGGTAAATCTCTCTAAAGCCGCCACCTCATGAATTATATAGGTGTTATTAAAATCAGACGGTTGCTTAGTGCAGGACAAACGTAATTCAGAAAAGTCCTACATAAGCCCTTTTATAACATTCATCCGGCATATGCACTACTTGCTGCCTTTAAGACCCAGACTAATTTAAGACCCATAATTAGACGTGTTTTGAATGGCCACTTTAGAACGGATTTACTGTACATATGTAGACGAACCACTTAAAGAAAATGTACTTTGGTATAAAAACATCAGTTATAACTACACGTACTTTTATTATCATTATTAACCCTTAATCTGGTAATTAAAACTAGCTCCTTCCTTTTTGAATATTAATTAAACAAATAAACGTGTCAAATGTTGTCACTAAAGGAACTAGAAAATGATTTTTATGACAAATTATGCCGACCCTGATCAGGCGCCTTTTGATATGGGTCTATACTGTTTGCAAAGGTCGTGTATACACGGTTCCTGTACATTAAGGGTTGATACTTTTACTACTACTATTGCTTTTACTTCTTTTTCTGCTACTATGTACAACCATGCCATCAATAACTAATTCCATAGTTACTACTACTAATATTACTGCATCTATTACTGATACAATGTACTTCTACTACTGCAGCCACATCACGGTCATCAATAACTAATTCCATAGTTTCAACTACTACCAATACTTCTGCTGTTGCTACTTCTTCTAGATTATATACTCATATCAATTGTGCAGTTCTACTTTCACTAGGGACAGTGCCCATTGTGTCATAATGTGGCGTTTTCGTTGCAGATATATGAGAACATCCCAGCGTCCTAACTGATCAGGAGATACACTGCCTGTCATGCACAACCTGGATATCTGGAACACCGAATATAATATTATGTCAGCCATGCAAAGAACGGGGCCTATAAGGAGTTGCAACAAATGCCTGTGAAACTTTGGCAAAGGTCTAAGTGTGATTGGTTGGAACTACCTAAATATATTGTCGATATGATTTTCCTTTGCAAAATATCTTTTTTTTTAATGTGTGAAATACGTCCGTAAGTCCTTTGCAACATTGACGATTATATAGGAATGTGTAGTTAACATTTAGCTCACTGCGGGCGAACCCGTGATTACCTTTGCATATAGTTTGGATGTAGACGTGACTAATTCAACTGTATTGTAACAAATCATTGTATTGTAACTAATTACACTGCATTGTATCAAATTCCGCTGCATTCGTGTGGTATGTGTGTCCAATGTGTGTTCTATGAGTGACATACGTGTAGTATATGATAGGTAGGCCTTGTGTGTGATAGGTGTGTGGCATGCGTTTGATATGTGTGTCGTGTGCGTTACATATGTGCCGTATGTGTGACATGTGTGTCGTATGTGTGATAGGTGTGTCGAATGCGTGATATTGTGTCAAATGGGTGATATGTGTGATAGGTATGTCATATGTGTGACAGGTGTGTTGTGTGATAAGTGTTTTGTATGTGTGTCATATCGGTGATAGGTATGTTGTATGTGTTATAGGTGTAGGTGTGTCGTATGTGTGATAGGTATGTATATCGTATGGCTATTTTTCAAACAGAGTATTCTTGCATGCCTATCAGTCTACATTGCTATGCAAGTGAAGTAGGAGTACTTATGCATATGTATGTGAATCTGCAGTTCTAATTACAAGTTTTGTGGACGAAGTGTGGATTGTATTTTATACGTTTATACTGGAACCGTATCGGTTGCTGTTTTATTGGCGTATGATATTTAGCAGACAAGAACGGCATTGCCCTATTTCAATAAATATAGGGCAACTGTTAACTGGGCGCACCCAAGAATGGTATATTATAAAACGTATCCTGTATTCCCATGTTAGGTGCGACCTGGGTGACATTTGCAAACAGCTTGGACCCAGGTGAGACGCCAAGTAACTCATCATCTCATCAGGATCCAAGTTGTTTGACACTCGGTCCATGGTTTCTCAAAAGCTTGAACGAATCGGAAGTCAGTAAAAAATTAATGTCAGGCAGATCAGAGATTGAGCAGACATTTCGTTCAGCACGAGACGGGTTAAATACATGTATGTATTACAGGTTTATTCCAGATTACAGTCGAACCCCTCTATACCGGACGTTCAATTTAGTATAAATATCGGTTTTGGAGACAGTTGGCAGCTTAATGCAAGGTGAAAGTTGTGCAAAAAACTCCTATGAGCTTTCTGCATAACTTTCACCCCTGCATTAAGCAGCCACCTGCCTTAAAGTATCTTAATTCTTCGCTACTAGAATTCCGGTTTAGATCGTTTTACCGTATTTTAATTTTTACCAGACAGGGACATATTTTCACGCTTAAGTTGTAACCATAGCAGATCCAGATCAGACAGCTCCAGTTGGGCTCCAACTGCACGAGGAGGATCTGTTCTGTTCACTTATGACATAATATGGATCTGATTCTACAGTTTCTGTCATGATAAAAACATCCTTTATTGATCTTTGTAAAAACATCAGTTAATGAATAATCATGAAGTCATGAATACTTGTACATATATATATGATTAGCAGATTTAGCAGGTTTCCTATTATATTTCTACAGAGGCAGTTAGATTGTATGAAATTCAGAACATGGTGAATGTGGAGTCTGATGTTGATACAAACTGTATGCAATGACAGTCGTTAACCTTTCAATGACAAAACCGCAAGCAGACTAATGATTGGAAATTATTGGAAATGCATCTACCTTATAGCTGATATCTGACGGTTATGTACGAAATTTAGATACCATATGCGATTAGTATACAGTAAAGCCTCTCTATAACGGCCTCTAAATTAAGTATTTTGTGTTAAAAGCAGATGGCTGCTTAAAGCAAGTTGAAAGTAAAACATAACGCTCCTCTAGGAGCGTTCTGTTATACTTTCACCTTGCTTTAAGCAGCCACCTGCCTAAGTACCAACTAATTAACACAATTTAATGGACGTTATAAAGATGTTTTACTGTATGTTTGACACAATTTAGTGGCCTTTATAAAAAGGTTTTACTGTATGTTTGACACGTTCGTGTTATTAAGCTATCCCGCTATCAAAAATGATTTGCACAAACACTGGTCACATGAGACGCTGTATTACTAGTTGTCTCATCTTAACCCTTCGCTTGCTGAATTTTAAAATACATTTCTCCTTCTTTACCCATGCCCTGTTGTATAATTACATATATCTTCACTGTGTACAAGTATTTCGCTGTGTAATTACTGCTGTGGAGTGTACTGGTTGCACAATCAACTTGTAAATAGTGCAGACCCAGATGAGACAGCTCCTGGGTCTTCACTATTTACAGGTAGGTATATTGACGTGAATAGCAAGCGAAGGGTTAATCCAAACTGTTTGCAAAATTAATCAGATCATGTTCATCAGGATAAAGATTAAACTAGCTTATACAAAAACAAGGCACGTGCGTATCATTTGATTTTGTATTTAACATTTTATTATGCATGTATAAATGTATACTGTATTCAAGAGAGATAGTAAAACAATACCGCAGTACAGATACTTCTTATATTTCCTCCTTTATGCCCTTATAATTACATGTATAATTTTGTATTTAAAATAATACTTTAGAGATACAATGGAAAATATAAGAAACTACAGCGATATACTGATGATAGTTGTATTGTTTTAATTCACCAAAGTATGAAGTGTTTAGTGTGCTATATGGTGACCACTCATTATTAGTCGGTTTGTCCGTTTATTGCTTCAAGTGATACCTCCTCTGAATTCAGTGACTGGAAAAAGGAACATGCCAGAGGGATGTATGTAAACACTGAAAATGAAACGAAAAGACTCTCTCAACATTCTTGTCAAGAAACGTTGGTATGATTTATTTTTAAGAAATGTTCCTTTAATGACCCTCTAACCATTGCTGCTTGGGTCGTGGGGTGGGTGGGGTGGGTGGGGGCTTATTATCCATTTATGGCTATAGTGAACAATAACACAACGATTCTGATACTTCTGACGATACCCCAATATAGTTTCGCAGAAATATAATCGTTTCACAACATTTTTGCGGGTTTTGTTTCATCAGATTTAGCTGCCGCATGAACCGCCGTGCTGTAAAGATATGGTCTTTAATAGCGGTTGGCTGCTTAATCCTTTTAAGGCGGGGCACGCATGATCTGGCATTTGCAAACAGCGTAAACCTAGATCAGGATCTGCATTGTTTCGTTATTCAAAACCATTTAACAAGTTTTCATATTGAGTTGCAATCTATAATGAAAGACTGATGGGCTATCCTACTCTGAAAAATCAGCGCTAAAAGAGTTCATACAGAACTCATTTGGAAAATGTTCTTCTTTATCACCATGTTCTGTATTTAGTCAGTACTTTTCTATAACTCTTTTGGCGCCAAATTTAAAAGTGTCGTCTGCAATAATAATTTCATATTAAATATAATTCAAAACCAAATAATAAATGTATATTAGTAAAACATTTGTTTTTAAAAACCTGTATGCTTGGGCTAAAATAATACAGAAAACAGTGAAGTCTGCATTGTTTTCAATGGTGCCAACAGGCGACATTGGCGCCGAAAGAGTTAACGACTGGCACTTATATATATATAAGATACGATAGAACGGAAAATAATGAGAGAAAATGCCAACTGTGTAATTGTAACGACATAGAAGACGAATACCATTTTGATTTTCAATGCAGGCTGTATAAAGATCTGAGATCGCGTTATATTAAGAGATATTTTAGATCCAGACCTAGTATGTTTAAATTAATCGAGCTGCTTACTACACAGAATAGCAACGAATTACACATGTTAGCTAGATACGCATCAGAAGGGTTTAAAGCAAGAATCAACACGATAAATGAATCCTAGTAAATTCATATCAAAGTAAAGTAAAAAAGTGCTGTATGATTGTACAAGTGTCAAGTTTTAACACCATGACAAATTTTGTACAATCAGATGCAGTACGTATAAAAATAAATGTACATGTAGTTGGATAAGTTTGTTTAAATCGTTACCCCTCTGAACGCTGCGTTATCAGAGGGGAATAACTCATCAGTTCTTAACTATTGAGTCCACAAAATAATGAAAAGCTTAAATTTAATGACAAACAGTGCAGATCCTGATCCGAGGATTCCTCTAGTAGCCTTCTGATCTGGGTCTGCGCTGTCTGCAACTGTCAGTGCATGCTTGTCCCGCATGCAAAGGGTTTAATAAATATATATCATGAATATGTTAAAATAAAGTTCATCCATGATATGTAATTGTAATTGTATGTATCTCTATAGTGTCTTGTTAATAACTTATATTTGTACGCATTTGTAAACACCAGAAACTGTAAAGTTTACGTGTAATAAACTTATGTTATGTTATGTTATATTAATTCTAAGCGTCTCGCTATTGATTTCTTCTAGAAAAACTTTACTATGAATTCATCGCACTTGAACACACATGCCTCTGAGAATTTGCTTTCATGCATTAGTATTACTTCAGATCGTGGTACACCGTACATTGTGCAGTAAAAATCCTCTAATGCGACCACTTAATAAACAAACATGGCTGTCTTCATAAGCAGGTGGTTGCTTAATGCAGGACGAAAGTTATGCAGAAAGCTCCTATAGGAGCTTTCTGCATAACTTTCGTCCTGCATTAAGCTGCCACCTGCCTTTGTCACTGTGAATTATACCCCTTCTTGGTGGTCGCATTAGAGGGGTTTTACTGTATTTAACTTTTGGAGTGGTTGAAGTGTAACAAAGTTTTGCTGCACGCGCAACATTCCTGATCAAAGGGCTCCTCTAGGGTCCTTCTGATCTGACTACACTGTAGATGCCAGTACAACCGTTTCCTACAATGAAGTGGATATGCACTGCTATTAAAAGGGACAAACACATTAAACGTTTTATGTTTAGTAGTAACACTGATCTGAAATAACTGATCAGAAAATTTATTTTATGTGTTGGAAAAAGAAAGAAAACTAAGAATAACACATGAAGTAGGCAATAAGCATATACGTTGTACGTAGCGCAGAGCTGGTGTAATCAATAGGACTAAACGAACATTTATGCATGAGTCGAAATCATCTTCCGTGTAACGGCAGATAAGAATAGAAATGTCAATTTAATTCCAGCTTAATCCATTTGACGCTGATCAGACTTGACTTTTCACTATAAGTAATTCAAAAACATTGATAGCCTTTCAACAATTCGCATATTATTTCATAGCCTAGAGAAAAGGCGAAATCGTTGGGGTTAAAACAATGATCCATAATATACGTACCTCATTCGTCGGTAAAGTTTAATCAGAAATAAATCGGTCATTAGAAAGTTTTTGCAGACTTAGCTCCACGTGCAAAACCCCTTTACTTGATGGAGACACATCTTAGAGTCTATGCAAATATGTGGAGTAAGCCAGACCAGGTTTCTCCTTTAGGAACCGTCTTATCAGTGTCTACTCTGTTTGCTTATTGCATCATATATTTTTGATTGTACAGTTCCTGTTAGGGTCAAAATGCCATTGTTCATTATGCCATTTAAAAAAATTCAGCTCATCACTATGCATCAGTATTTCTTGAATATTCATGAGTTAAAATTATTCGCTACTTGTGTACAGTAGAATATTTCTATTGCGACCACAGCATAAATTAACATTTGACATGGATGGGCGGTGGGGTTGTTAAATACAGAAGGAAGTAGGCTTAATACAGATAGTTCATATTGCATAACTTTTCGTCCTGCTTTCAGCTACCGCCCGTCTTAAACCCGAGAATAATACCACTTTTGAGTGTTCGTTATAGAGAGTTTTTCTGTACACTGAAAGTGTAAACATATTCACAAATGCAGACAGTGATATCCTTGGGCGAGTAACAGGATGCCTTATACTTCATGAATATTAATTCACTTGTTTTTTCTAATATGAGCAAAATAAGCGTTTATTGTGACAGAAACTTACTCTTGGATCTGGATTATATCAAAAGCAAACACAACAGATCCTATAGGAATCGTCTTATCCTGGTCTGCTCTGTTTAAATTTGTAAAAGAAATAGTTGAAAAAAGCTAGCGATAACATAATTTGAATTCAAACAGCTTGGAACTAAATGAAACTGAACAGTAACTCGGTGTCTCGAAAGAAACCAAAATTTTAGACACTTTGAAACTTAAAAAACAGAATTAAAGAAAATTTCTTTGAAAGAAAACACAGCAACATAATATAAGCAGCTCCATACATCACGCATTGGATGTTTCTCACCGTGCGCGCGTGCGTGCGGGCATGTACACGTGTGTGCATATACCTGTGCTGGCGGTATAATACTGTTCTCATTATTTTGGATCTTTTGATTCCAAACAATCTGTCGTTATAAAATCACTATTTCCGTGTTAGGGTATCTAGCAATCAAGAATTTCACGGATTAGATTATGATACGAAGTAGGTTACTTC
The DNA here is from genome assembly GCA_963576725.1 of Azorinus chamasolen. Lineage (NCBI taxonomy): Eukaryota > Metazoa > Mollusca > Bivalvia > Cardiida > Solecurtidae > Azorinus > Azorinus chamasolen. The sequence goes on along the minus strand of OY755235.1, from coordinate 26,421,321 downwards.
GTGATTCTTATGAAATTGTTACTAAATCGATGCACCGTATTAAGTCCAAAAGTGACGTTCTAATTTGTAACCTTTGCTTTTTGACATACGTACAGAATTTTACAGGTAAATTTTGTATATTAAAGTAGATTTTTTAGGCTGATTGGGCTTCCGGTCAGTTTATTTAAATAATATGAAGCAGGGTCGTAGGCATCCACTCTTTTACGCTTAGATATATGTGTGAACAGCTCTACTTTCACTTTTACACTAAAGTCTACTGTACTCGGGTGTATTCGGGTTTGTATTTGTATATTTGACACACATATAAATGTGCTTGCAATTTCTGACGTCCTAAAGGGAAACAGAAACAATCTCTTTGTCCTTTATCTAATAATATTTGAAATGTAACAAAACTGACATGTATAGTGAATATAATTATGTACATATATACGTGTATTAACTGAATTTTATAATGATCTATGAAAAGTATTGAAAACAGGAGTTTTTGTACTTGGCAGACACAGTTGAATTAGAAATATATGTTCTGTTTACTGCATGAATATTCATGTAAGAAATAATGAAGACACGGATATATATTACATGTAGATTATTTTTTATAATGGCACATGGAATGTTTGGCCATGGCAGAAACTGTGCATGAACCATACGAGATCTATAATTATATATATTAAGCAAACAGAGCAAATCCTGATCCGATAGGAGTCATCTGATCTGGGTCTACTACGTTTGCAAAAGCATAGGTATATTTATGGAGTAGTTTACATCTGTGTACTTTAAATGGTGATATCGAGCTACTTTCGGTTTTAACGATATCCCGGCAGACGGCAACTGTCACAAAATTAGCATGCTGTCTTACAGGTCATTAATGAGACTAATTTATGGAGTAAAGGGTTAAGGAAACAATGCAGACCAAGATCAGACAGGAGCCATCTGATCTGGGTCTATTGAGTACTCTGTTTGCAAATGCATCTAAGGGCATATCTATCAGGTAAATGATTAACTTGAATAATTTGACCATTGTTTGTATTCACATCTCTTTGTGATTGCTTCAGATTTTCTGGACAACCAGTTGACAAAAGTCTGAGAGAGTGGAAAAAGTCACAATGCGGATTCTTGTTACTGAAGCTGCATCTCCTCTAGCGTACCATGTGACGGGACAACTAGCCTCCCAGGACTTGTTAACAGGACAGGTGAACCAAGAAACATATGTGGCAAATGACTGTGGTCTAGGAAAATAGGGACACTCAGACATTTGTGAACAGTGTAGACCAAAATCAGTGGAATACAGTAAAACCTCTCTATAACGGCCACTAAATTGTTTTAATCAGTTGGTATTTAGGGCAGGTGGCTTCTTAAAACAAGGTGAAAGTAAAACAGAATGCTCCTATAGGAGCGTTCTGTTTTACTTTCACCTTGCTTTAAGCAGCCACCTGCCTTTAACACAAAATACTTGATGTAATTTAGTGGTCGTTATAGAGAGGTTTTACTGTACTCTTTATCATATGATGGACCTATAGTCCAGCAAATATTGTCTTCTCAATCATTGGTCTGCTGAATTGTTAATGGACAAGTTTTTCTCTTTCTTTACAAATGTACATGTCAATCTGAATATTTCACAGTTTGGATTCAGATCCAAGTTAGTTGAAGTTACACAGTGTCTCATCCATTCTGGTACCAGACTTTGCAAATGATGTCACAGCTTGGCCCATACCATGCTAATAAAATGTTTATTGTATACAGGTATTGTTGTCAAACTGTTCACACACACATTTTGAACATAACAATATGAATCAATTGCATCAAAGACTATACATTCTTACACAAATATTTAACCTTTTTTTCTATAGATATGACTTTAAATGCATTTGCAAATGGAGTAGACCCAGATCAGATGGCTCGATCCTGTAGAAGTTGTCTGATATGATTTTACAATTTCTGCCATGGTAAAAATCCTTTAATTAATAATCATACAGCCATTATTTCTTACCAGTATATGAATGTTAATGAAATAAATGGTAAAAGTGTCTTTCTTTTATGCTTGAATAGCTTAGTATTTTCAAAAACATGTAAGCTTAACTCTTTCGCTGCCAATGTCCATCGGTGATTACCTATGCAAATAGTTTGGATCAAGATGAGATGCCGGCATCTTGTCAGAATCCATACTGTTTATTAATGTGACTGTTTTTTAAACAAAAATGAAGAAAAATATAAAAAATAAACGAAAATTGTAGCAGACAACAAAGTTTGCAGACAACAAAATTTGGCAGCAAAAGAGTTCATACCCTAATTGCCCTAATTATTCAGTAAGACAAACTTAGGCAAGTAGTGCAGACCCAGTTCAAATGAAGGAGCTATTTGATCAGGGTCTACTCTATTCACTACTTTGTCAGTCTCATTGCATTTATATCAAAATGGTATCAAATTGAATCATTCGGCTTTATAAACCAGTGGAGAGAGGAGATTGGGTGTATGAGTACTAAAGGTAATATGGGTATCCAGTTTTGATGTTCTTGCTTTTCTTCCAGCCTGTAGAACTAGTGCTGTGTGATCGCAGAGAATGCTGTGATGCTAGTCTGGGTTTAATGTATGAACTTCAGGACTGTGTCCATCCAAATTTGAAAGGTATGACATATAACCCTTTCCTCCATGAATATTCATGGGAGAAATAATGGCATCATGAATATTAATTAGATTCATTTGCTATAACAGCACATGGGCACAGGCATTTTGCCATAACAGAAACTGTAGAATCATTATTCAGCATCTATATTATATCATACACAAACAGATCAGACCCTGATCAGACGGCTCCTCTAGGAGCTGTCTGATCTGGGTCTACTCTGTTTGCAAAGGTGTAGTAAGGTGTATTTATGGAGTAAAGGGTTAAGATGATTTCAGCCACCTCATGAGTATAAGTTCTGTCTGTATTTACAAACAGTATGGACTCAGATCAGCCTCTGTGTTTCCATAGAATCTCTAAATTGGAATGGGAACCCTGATGTATTATGGGTCCAAAACTGTAACTTCAATTTTGCCGATTGTGAGGAAGGGGTTAATATTTTAAAGGTTTCATGGCAGTTATTGTATTTCTTTTGGAGATTTTCACCACAAATCGCCAGTATATTTAAGTAAACAAGGCCCATAACTCTCAATTTGCTGAACAAAGACAAAAGTGCCCCTACAGATCAAATGATACATCTCTCTAAATTCATAGCTGTAGGTATTGAACTTCTACACAAAAAATAATTAATTTCTCAATAAACAAATGCTTGTAACACAAAGCCCTTCATTAATCCTTATCTTCATAGATACATCTTTTGATGCTTTTGCAACAGAGTAGACCCAGATCAGATGGCTCCTGAAGGAACCATATTACGGTATCTTTCCTCACCTTGCAAGTCGACATTGGTAGCAATGTGGTTGAACATCGGACTAGGGAACCTGAGGTTGTGATTTTGGACCCTGTTATGGCCAGTTAGATATACATGCATATAGATTACCCATAATATTTTGGAGCTTGGCAGCAAAAATGTGGTTTGGGAGAAATCTCAGAAAGATAGAGTACTGCAATCAGTGCAGTGGGTATAGCAGCATTTACACCACCTCGCTGCACAAGTTGGCATTGGTGGCAGTGTGGTAGAATTTCTGACTAGGAAACTAGAGGTTGTGAGTTCCAACCCCAGTAAGGCCATTTAGATATATACAGGTTGTCCATTACATTACATTGGATTTCATGAAAATATCAGACTCATATTTCTGAAAAATGATCTGTTTAACCCTTTCCTTCATACAGTACAACCTCTCTATAATGGCCATTAAATTGTGTCAATTAGTTGATATTTAGGGAAGGTGGCTGCTTAAAGTAATGTGAAAGTAAAAAAGAACGCTCCTACAGGAGTGTTCTGTTTTACTTTCACATTGCTTTAAGCAGCCACCTGCCTTTAACACAAAATACTTGATGTAATTTAGTGGCTGTTATAGAGAGGTTTTACTGTATGAACCCCTTTTCACACATTTGCAAACAGAGAAGACCCAGATCAGACGGCTCCTATGTTTGTTAATGGAATTTGATAGATCTGTTTCTTTAGTTTCTATATGGCTGCAATGTTCCTCATTCCATATTTAGAATATAATTATAACTATTTTGTCCATGAATATTTAGTAGGTATTGAAAGTTGGAATAAACATAGAAAAGGGAAAGGGTTAAGAGAAAAAATTGTCTTGGAGGTTTTGTTAACAGTGTAGACTCTGAGCAGCTGTGTTATTGATGCTGTTGATCAGATGACTACATTGTAAATTTGACTAATGATTTACCAAAAATGTAGATGTGTGTCAAACATGATAGATCCTGATTAGATGACATGTCTTTGGTCAGTATCTTGTTGCATAGCCCTAAAGATATATTTTCTCCTATCTGAACTCTAACATTCTGTCTTGTTTCGACCTGCAGATGTTTCAGTGACCTCGGACCTTCTAGAATCCTTCAAATCAGTAGATGTGGCTCTGATACTGCCAAAACAAAATGACGAGATCTGCACTGATCTACAGATCCACATTAACTATGCATTACTGAGTCAGGTAGACTTCCAAGGACTTGATGGAGTCTTTCACCAAAGAGGACTGGACATGCAGGTATAACTTGTTTGACTTTAATTGTAAATACATCTTTCTAAGACTTTACAAACAGAGTAGACCTAAACAGAGTAGACCTAGATAAGATAGTTCCTGTAGGCACCATTTTATCAGGGTCTGCTCTGTTCGCTTATAATTTGTAATATATATCCGATTGTACAGTTTCTGCCATTGCCAAAAGTTCCTGCGTTCATGTGCCATTATAAAATTAATCTTAAGTTATATTCATGATGTCATTATTTCTTACATAAATATTCATAGAGTAAAGGTACAAACAGCAACATTTAGAGAATTTCATCATGACTACTACTGCTACTTCTACTACTACTACTGCTACTGCTACTTCTACTACTACTACTACTACTACTACTTCTACTACTTTTACTACTTCTACTACTTTTACTACTAGTACTACATGTACTGTTACTTATACCACTATCACTAATGTTACTCCTACTTCTCTGACTGCTCCTATCAGAATTAGTACTTCTTTTACTACTACTACTATTCCCACTGCTGCTACTGATGATGTTACTTTTACTGGTACAATATCTACTACAAGTGTTATATTACTAGTACTCAGACCAGATTTATTTCATCTAAATTGTTGAGCAATCAATCTTCATTAGAAAATGTTGACTATGCTTATTATTATTCTGATGAAATGCCAAATTATCCAGCATTTCATCTTTAAGTTTAATGGATATTGTTCATTGGTTTCAGGAAAAGATGAATGTGTCTGCATCTGGGCCACTTTCATCTGCAGTAAAGATAACTTCATGTTTGAGAAATATTCTCCAGTCAGCACCAGTAGAGGTAAGAATATTTAATGCTTTCAATGCTATGGACCATTTTGTGATAACCGTTACAATCAGTTTGGATCCATTATATGAGATTCAGGGTAATTCTGTGTCTCATAAGGACAAAGCTGTTTGACACTCAGACACTTAAGGTATTGTTTAAAGATATGGAAGAAAACTGTGCATGTACTTTGACAGATGTAGCAGACAATTGATGCAGACAAAACAAAGTTTCTTAGTGTTGTATGAGTATCTATGTGTATCTGTTACAAAAGGAAATTTCATACATTTATCTGTATTATTTCTTACTGAAGTTTGAATTTTATGATCCATTTTTCAAATGTTGAGTGGTCACTTCTACCCTGGTTACTCCAGATATTTGTACAAACCTGGACTCCTGAAGGAGCAGTTTGATCAGGGTCTACACTATTTGCTACTGTGTTAGTTTAATTGATAGCAAGTATCCAAATATCGCAGAAATGACTTATTCAGCTTTACAAACAGGTGGAAGGTAGACTGGACGTTCAAATATTGGTGGTATTATTGTACAGTGACTAGCTGCCTATCTGGACACATGGATTATATGTGCAGTAGTACAGTGATTGCCCACTTGGGCACCTGGGTTATATGTGTAATAGTACAGTGATTGCCCATCTGGACACATGGATTATAGCTGCGTTAGTACAGTGATTGCCCATGTGGGCACCGGGGTTATATGTGTAATAGTACAGTTCCTGCCAATCTGGACACATGGATGATATGTGTAATAGTATGATGACTGCTCATTTGGAAAACTAGATTATAATGTACATGTATGCAATAGCACAGTGACTGCCCATATGGACACCTGGGTTATATAATGCAATAGTACAGTGACCATGTGGACACCTGGGTTATATATGCAATAGTACAGTGACCATGTGGACACCTGGGTTATATGTGCAATAGTACAGTGACCATGTGAACACCTGGGTTATATGGGCAATAGTACAGTGACCATGTGGACTCCTGGGTTATATTGGCTTCAACACATGAAAAGCTTATTTCTAAACAAATGTTTGTAAAATGGAAGCAGAGAGGTTTGTATGGTACATGTTGCAAGTAGATGTGCAATAGTACAGTAACTGACACCCTGGACAACTGGGTTATATGTATGTGCAGTAGTAAGGTCACTGCCCATGTAGGCATCTGGGTTATATGTGTAATAGTATGGTAACTGCCCATGTGGACTCCTGGGTTATATGTGCAATTGCAGAGTGACTGTCCATGTGGCCACCTGGTTCATATGTGTAATAGTACAGTGACAGCCCATGTGGACACCTGGGTTATATTTGCAGCGGCATCCCATGTGGACACATTGTTTATATATGCAGTGACAGCCTATGTGGACACCTGGGTTATATGTGTAGTAATACAGTGACTGCCCATGTAGATTCCTGGGTTATATGTGCAGTAATACAATGACATCCCAAGTGGACACCTGGGTTATATGTGCAGTAATACAGTGACTGCCCATGTAGATACCTGGGTTATATGTGCAGTAATACAGTGACATCCCATGTGGACACCTGGGTAATATGTGCAATAGTACAGTGACTATGCATGTGGACACCTGGGTTATATTTGCAGTGGCAGCCCGTGTGGACACCTGGGTTATATGTGCAGTGACTGCCCATGTGTACACCTGAGATATATGTGCAATGACAGCCCATGTGGACACCTGGGTTGTATTTTCAGTGACAGCCCATGTGGACACCTGGGTTATATTTGCAGTGACTGCCCATGTGGACAATGAGTTATATGTGCAGTGACTGCCCATGTGGACACCTGGGTTATATATGCAGTGACTGTCCATGTGGACACAAGGGTTATATATGCAATGACTGCCCATATGGACACCTGGGTTATATGTGCAGTGACTGCCCATGTGGACACCTGGGTTATATGTGCAGTGACTGCCCATGTGGACACCTGGGTTATATGTGCAGTGACTGCCCATGTGGACACCTGGGTTATATGTGCAGTGACTGCCCATATGGACACCTGGGTTATATGTGCAGTGACTGCCCATGTGGACACCTGGGTTATATATGCAGTGACTGTCCATGTGGACACAAGGGTTATATATGCAATGACTGCCCATATGGACACCTGGGTTATATGTGCAGTGACTGCCCATGTGGACACCTGGGTTATATATACAGTGACTGCCCATGTGGACACCTGGGTTATATATGCAGTGACTGCCCATGTGGACACCTGGGTTATATATGCAATGACTGCCCATGTGGACACCTGGGTTATATGTGCAGTGACTGTCCATGTGGACACCTGGGTTATATGTGCAGTGACTGCCCATGTGGACACCTGGGTTATATGTGCAGTGACTGCCCATGTGGACACCCTGGTTTCTTACCAGTACCCCATTTGTCACTCCCTACAATTACACAGGACATTATTTAGGTATACTTTATCCATCTTATCCATCACAAATAATAGTGATAAAAATTTAAACCTTTTCCTAGTCATTGTGCTAAAAAAATGAAGTTTAAACGCAACACTGTTAATGCCTATCATACCTATAAATAGATGCAGGCAAATAGTGCATATTCAGAGGGCTCTTGGAGCAGATCTGTCAGGGGTCTGCAATAATTGCTGTACAAATTATTTTCTGAGCTCCATCTATCTTAATAAAGATTTCTTAGAAATGAAATGAACCTATGGCATGTTTTGCTGAGTTTCCTCAAATGTTCAGGCTTTACCCTCTATCTGATGAATATTCATGTAAGAAATAATGACACCAGGAATATTAATGTGATTAATTGTTATAATGGCATATGAACAGAGAAATGTTTGGCCTTGGTAGACACAGTAGAATCATATCTATATCTTTTCATAAGCAAACAGAGCAGCTTCTGATCAGACAGATCATACAGGGTCTACTCTGTTTGCAAATCTTTATCAGGTAAAGGATTCAATGTATTATTTCTACAGCTGCCTTTGACAAATCTAATTACCTTAGCAAACTGTTTGGACCCAGATGAGATTATGTATCACATGGTGTCTCATCTAGATCCAAACTGTTTGATACTGTGATTGTAATTTTTGAAGCATACGACAAGAAATAACCTTTTCCCTCATATAAACGCCTTTTTATTCCTTTGCAAACAGGGTAGACCCAGATCAGATGGCTCCTACAGGAGCTGTCTGATCAGGGTCTGCTCTGTTTGCTTTTGACATGATATAGATCTGGTTCTGCAGTTTTTATCCAAGCAAACAATTCCCTTGAAAAGTTTACATTATAAATATTCAGCTAATAAATATTCATGATGTGATTATTTCTTACTCAACAGGGAAAGGGTTAAAGACAAGAAAAATCAGCACTGAAATGTGCAGCAGACAATAAAGTTTGCAGATGACAATAACTAACAGCATCCTAATTGTCTGGCAAGCATCCTAATGGTCAGGCCAACATCCTAATTGTCTGGCAAGCATCCTAATTGTCAGGCCAGCATCCTAATTGTCTGGCAAGCATCCTAATGGTCAGGCCAACATCCTAATTGTCTGGCAAGCATCCTAATTGTCAGGCCAGCATCCTAATTGTCTGGCAAGCATCCTAATGGTCAGGCCAACATCCTAATTGTCTGGCAAGCATCCTAATGGTCAGGCCAGCATCCTAATTGTCCAGCCAGCATCCTAGTTGTCCAGCCAGCATCCTAAATGTCCTGCCTGCTTGAATACAAACAAGTCTTTGTCTATTTCCAGACATCTCAGCCATGCCTTGCCACCACATTGGCGCAACACCAAGAGGAAGCAGAGTTTGGAATTCCACCGGAAATGGATGGTTGGAGCATGGCCTCTTGGTCAACAGGCCCAGCACTAAAATATGAAAACAAACTGATGATGATTGTTGTATCTATAACAGACTCTAAACAAGCAAAAGACACCCATAGCTGTAATGAGGATACTATGATGTCATTTATTTCTCGACTGTAAAATGCTTAACCTTTTACCTCATAAATATTTTATGTGAGAAATAATGACATCATGAATATTAACTAGATTATGTTTTATAAGTATGGCCAGCGCAGAAATTGTAGATTTCATATCTATATTATTTTAGAAACAAACAGAACAGACCCTGACCACATGGTTCCTACAGGATCCTACTCTGTTTTAACAGGCTTAACCCTTTCCTCCAAAAATACGCCTTTCTACGCCTCTGTAATAACCACTTCTTGAAACCATTGTGATAAATAGAGCATTTGCTCCTATAGGAGCAAATGCTCTATTTATCACAATGGTTTCAAACTACAAAATTCTAAAATTTTACATTTCTCTAGTAAATGCTCCTTTTGGGTAGATTCATTCAAAGAGGTTGGGTCCAAAAATAGTCTATGGAGGAAAGGGTTAAAAAGCATTTGTATGAGGGAAAGGGTTTACCCTTTCTCTGTTCCATATTATGACTATTTATTAGCTGAATGTTTATAATGGAACATGAACACATACATGTTTGATCTTGGCAGAAACTTTAGAATCAGATATATAGTATTCCATACACAAACAGAGCAGACCTTGATCAGATGGCTCCTATAGGAGCCATCTTATCTGGGTCTAGTCTGTTTGCAAAGGCATGAAAAGGTGTTTATATCGGGGAAAGGGTTAAAGGAGAATGCACAGTTTTGAAATATCAGCACTTTTCACAGAGGCCTATTTGTATAACCGTTTGCTTGCTATGTAATTGGCTGCAAAATTTTGTCGTCTCCTTCTTTTTTCAAAGTAATTTTTTTTCTCTGTATAAATAGTCAAACTATCGAACAATTTTATCCAACTGAAATGCCAGGTTACTTATTGCCTCATCTTCATCCACACAGGTTGCACATACGGTCATGTAGGTTGTTAAAAAAATCACCGCAAAAAGAACTGAACATTTTATATTTAGTTGAATCCCTCTAATGCATCCACTTAATGAATAAACACTTCTGTCTTTATAAGCAGGGGGCTGCTTAATGCAGGACAAAAATAATGCAGAAAGCTCCAATAGTATATTTCTGCGTAACTTTTGTCCTGCATTTAGCTGCCATCTGCCTCTGCCACCCAGAATTATGCCCCTTTTTGGTGGTCTCATTAGAGGGGTTTTGCTGTACAGTAAAACCCCTCTAAACTGGACATTAAATTTATGACTAAAAGTATCTAGATTCTTCTCTGCTAGAATTCCGGTTTAGAGTGGCTTTACTGTATACATTTGTAAATGTATATTTCATATCATTCAAACTGCTTGCAAAAGTAATCACAAATTTTGCCCACAGCATGCATAAGATTATGATGGTCTTGTTTAAAAAAAGTGATACCTAATTTATCCATATAACCCATTCCCTTCATATGCAAATGCTCTATTTATCACAATGGTTTCAAAACACAATTGTCCAATTTTCCTTTTTTCTAGTAAATGCTCCTTTTCAGAAGATTTATTCAGAATGGTTGGGTCTGAAAAAAAGTCTATGACATAAAAGGATAATATTCAGATAATATTCAGACAGACAGATAGTGTAGACCCAGATCAAATGAAGGATCAGTTTGACCAGGGTCTGCACTATTTGCTACTTATAGTATATCTATATGTATAGACATGTATGTGGTTGACAAAAGAATGTGATAGCTTTTACAGATATGTAAAATTAATTATTATCAGCTGATCAATACATTAAACCCCCTCTAAAGTGACTATTTAATAAACAGATATAGATGTCTTTAAAACAAGTGCGTTCTTAATGCAGAACAAAAGTAATACAGAAAGTTCCTGAGGGAGCTTTCTGTACTCCTTTTCTCCTGTGTCAAGCCACCATCAGCCTTTAAGACCAAGAATTCAAGCTCTTTTTGGTGATTGTTTTACTACATGTACATCTCAAACAGCAATCTCTTCATCTGCAAACAATACAAGAAGCTTTCATCATGTTCCAGCAGAAGCAAGATAAAAAAAATGTGATGCAAAAAGTATGACAGGCACAGATGAATGGACAGACAGATGGTCTGTGACTCTGTAATATGGACAGATGACAGAGAAATGATCCTGGCCTACCTGCACTAAAACCTCTCCATATCATTAAGAAGTCTGATTTTAGGTCTTTTGAACTTTTACATCATGAATATTCATATAAGAAATAATGAACTCATGCATATATATTTTTTAATGATATATATTCCATAAGCAAACAGAGCTGATCCTGATCAGACGGCTCCTGCAGGAACTGTCTGAGCTTGGTCTATTCTGTTTGCAAAGGGGTCAAAAGATCAGGTAAAAGGTTTAGGCAGGTGGTATTTTAATACAAAAGGAAATGTGCAGAATATCTCCATAGGAGATTAATTTTCTGTATTAATTTCGTTGTTTAACCCTTTCCTTCATATTAATGCTTTTTAATGCCTTTGCAAACAGAGTAGACCCAGATCAGATGTTTCCTATAGGATCGAGCTGTCTATGCATGGTCTGTTCTGTTTGCTCATGGTGTGCCATGGTAAAAGTTTCCCATGTTAATAATGCTGTTAAAATAATCCGCTAATTTATGTTGGTACAGTAAAAATTGTATCTTACACAAATGTTCATTAAGTAAAGGGTTGATTAACCCTTTCCTCCATAAATATGCCTTTCTACGCCTCTGTAAAAATCACCTGTTGAAACCATTGTGATAAATAGAGCATTTGCTCCTATAGGAGCAAATGCTCTATTTATCACAATGGTTTCAAACTACAAAATTCTAAAAAAAATCCTTTTCTCTAGTTAATGCTCCTTTTGGGTAGATTTATTCAAAGTGGTTTGATCTAAAAATAGCCTAGCTATGAGGTAATGGGTTAAATTAAGTAAACACTATGCAAACTATAATCAGCCATCGCATTAGAAATCAAAGCTGATGAGAATCTACACTTTTTTTTATTATCTTATACTGATGATGCAAATAGTGAAGACCCTGATCTGACTTCATCATGGTTTCAACATGACAGTAGACATTGGATCTACACCGTGAGTGTTTGAAAATGTGTGGATGTCCTTGATCCTATTTGTATGACTTTATATTAATGTACTCTTGGGTAGTGTATATAGTCAGTGACATAAATACCAGTATTAAGTGCCAGAATTAATGACAATCTTAATTGTTTTTTGCATTATATTATTATAGTGTATTATTATATATACAGTCAAATTTCAATATCTCGAACTCCGATAACACAAACTTTGAGATAACTGGAAGTAAAAGTTCGGACCATCCAAAATTTACAAAAATTAACAGAATTGTTCTAAATATATCGCAACACATATCTATAAACATATGCGACATACAGCTTAATGGAGGCTCAAAATAATGGAGGCTCAGCATTACTTTGGACCTGCATTAAGCTGTGAACTTGAGAAATTGTTCAGATTATAAATCGGATGACTCAAACCTTTGTCATCTCAAAGTAATTTGTATGGTCGTACCCTCAAAGTTTGAGATGTTGAAGCTCAATTGTATGTGTATTATAATTATCTTGTGGCAATATATTTATATGTGTATGCATGTGCGTATACATATTATAAATGCTGTAAAAGATTTTTTTCTGATTTTTTAGATATATGACATGTTCTGCTCATTTCAAATTATTATTATATTGATGATTATAAATGAAAAATATAAAAACTGTAACCATTGTTTTTATACTTAATGCTTGCATGACCTGATGAATATTCATGTATGAAATAATGACTATATGAATATTATTTAGCTGAATATTTATTATGAACCTTTTTTTACCATATGGCAGAAAACTGTTAGAGTACTCTAAGCTGCACGCGCCTGATCTTCGTCTATCATAGATGTGAGTGCTTTGAAATGCCCTGTTGGCATATGGAAACTAGTCCATGAGAAAGGGAGATTATTATTCACACCATAATTGGGTTACCAGGTTGTTTTTCCATCTGTGTGGGTATATATTTGTTTATACTCTATGGCTTACAGGTATGACCGGGGTTGCTTATACATGTATGTAGATTAGAAATGTCCTAAATAACCTAAGTATTCTAACAGGAAAACATAGGCAAATAGTGCAGACCCAGATCAAATGGCTCCTGAATGAGTCAATTTAATAGGGTCTACACTATTTGCCACTATATTTCAGTCATATATATAGCACGTCATTCCTTCATAGGCTAATTTTAGACCAAACCTCTTTGAATAAATCTACTGTAAATTTAAGGAGCATTTACTAGAAAAATGGAACATTTTAGTATTATGTAGTTTTTTTAATAGAGCAAATTTAATGCTTTAAATGGGCTAAAAATGACATAATGCACAGATGCGTCATAACGCATCAATTTGAGGCTCTGTGTTTAATTAAAGTTCTCAAAATGGTGTCAAATGAAATGACTCGGATTTGCAGACAAGTGTTGAGGAAAGATTGAGTGTCTATTTGGGACGAGTTTCTGAATACATAGTAATTAGGGTAATAGTAATTAGATTAGTATATAGAACAGACAGTCTTTGTCATATCAGGGTTTGCACTGTTGGGTAAGCATCAGCATTTACAGTAATTATAAATCTATTTCAATGTTGGAAAGGTTGAGATATATTTAATAATAAAAAAAGAATTTGATAAACGCCCAAGCTCAATGGGATTAAATGTGTAAGTCGAAAATTGGTACGAATCGTCCAGGGATGAACTGGTTTTGGTACGAAATGTCCGGGAACCGAAACATTTGCGTATCACCGGAAGTTAATATTTTACTTGCGCACCTAAAATGGCAGCCTCCATGAGACAGTTTTGCAGGGTGAAATGTCATTTAAACTTCTTATCAAAAACAAATACAGCGCAGTTAGATTTAGCCAAAGACCTATGATAACACATAGATAAGAAACTACTGTATAACACTAGGAGAACTTATTCTGATAGGTGGTTTGGTTCTTTGCATAAAACTTTTTTGTTTGTGAACAGATTTTAACAATCCAGGTATCATATTGTAGCTTTATAGTTGCACTACACAATGATATACTTATATTTCCCGAGTTTTTCTTACCATCCGAGATATTTGCAAACGTGACTTTGTTTGATTTTGTACACGCTAAAATCATACCTTATTTCAGCACGTGGCAAACTCTTATATTTTATAAACTACTGAAAAACAAAAGTTTTATCTGTGATAAAAATTGTATTAATAGTATTTATAATCGTTTTCCAGTTAAATTATACCATATTATTTTGAAGAAAGTATGCAAATCTTTAGAAATCTTGATTTTTAATTGCAAACTAAGGTAATTTTCATCAAAATAAGTAGATTGCAATTCAGACAGGTGGGTTGGACCGATTTTAACAATCAAGGTACCATATTGTAGCTGAATAATTGTTCTACACAATGATATGTTTATATTTCACGAGCCTTTCTTACAACTAGAGATATTTGCAAACGTGACTTTGCGTGATTTGGTACATTTGCCGCGAGACTTGGTGAGATTTGTCTAAGTTTCTTATCTGTGTGTTATCATAGGTCTTTGATTTAGCTCATGGACATCGAAAAACTCCTGCCAGACATGAATCATCAAAGGCAACCTCGTCAGAAAAAGCTTCGCTGCTGTATTGCATGAACTTGGTAAAGTAAGTCTGATTTACTGCTTACTGCCTCTGATTAGGATAGGTGGACACCGTGGTGGTGACAGGTCGTTGTGGTGGTGGGGGAGCTGGGGGGGGGGGGGGGTCTTCGTAAACAGAGTTTAAAACGAACAATTATTAATAATATTATTACTTGCGCACCTAAAATGGCAGCCTCCATGAGACAGTTTTGCAGGGTGAAATGTCATTTAAACTTCTTATCAAAAACAAATACAGCGCAGTTAGATTTAGCTCATGGACATCGAAAAACTCCTGCCAGACATGAATCATCAAAGGCAACCTCGTCAGAAAAAGCTTCGCTGCTGTATTGCATGAACTTGGTAAAGTAAGTCTGATTTACTGCAAACTGCCTCTGATTAGGATAGGTGGACACCGTGGTGGTGACAGGTCGTTGTGGTGGTGGGGGAGCTGGGGGGGGGGGGGGGGGGTCTTCGTAAACAGAGTTTAAAACGAACAATTATTAATAATATTATAAAAACCGAAAGTTTTGTTAAGGTAATGGTATCTGTCTGATGAAAAAAAATATACATTTCTATTGGGCCATATAGCTGAATGAAAAAATGCTAAGATTTTATAAAATTTCCATTCCGACTGTACAACTTTGTTTTATGAAAAGTCGCTGGACAAGTCCACTCCCAAGTAACGGGCACTCCTGACTGTTTCCAATGTCTGTCCGTGTAGGGAGTAGCTGGTGGAATACACTTGGTAACCCTGATAACCTGGCATTTAGAAGGGTTGAATTCCATGTCCCACTTTGTTTCCCATGTTTGCAGTCTGTCAAGACGGTTTTGGAGAGTCAAGTTGTCCGTCATGTCGTGAATTGTGAGGTAGGCCACTGTGTCATCTGCAAACAGCCTGACCTGAGAGGTGATCTGGTCAGGCAGGTCGTTGATGTACAACAGGAACAATACCGGGCCAAGAGCAGAGCCTTGGGGGGGGGATGTAACTGGTACTGTGTCTGAAGTTTCACCATCCAGTAGAACTGTCTGCAAATGGAATGCCCGCACCAAGTGTAAAGTTGGACCCCGGATACTGTAGGAGTGGAGCTTGTAGAGCAGCTTCTCATGGTTCACTTTGTCGAAGGCTTACAGGGACATGTTCTTTAAAGCCGAATCTTCAACTTCACAGAAATCTAAAACAGTCACTGCTTTTAAAGAATAAACAGTTTTAGCACATGTAACCCTTTACTCCATAATGAATATAATTCTCATCGTCTGATCTGGGTCTACTCAGTCTCTGTTTGGAAATGTGTGAAAACACGTTTGTATGAAGCACATGTTTAAATACCTGTTTAGAAGGTTTGTATGTGCATCCGTTTAGCTTTCGGCTTCAGTGTGCGCATCCTAACCGATGTAAGGTACTTATTCTGGCCCTGTAGGCAATCAAATCAATCATATTGTTTCCTTACTGAGTGATAAGTTCTACATTATTTCAATGCATGATCTAATCTAGAATGACAATTAAATATTTTGAACTTTGTTACCAAATGCAATCAGCTTTTTGATTGGCCTAATCTAGCTTATCGAACCAAGATGCGTGACAACTAAAACAAAGGACATGCATGTGTCATTGATAAGAGTATATCAAACCTTAGCCTGCTATGAAAGTGAGGTCTGCTTAAGCTCTGATCTAATGCTGTCATCAGCCAGAGACATATACATGTACATACATTTATCAGCTACTTCTGATTCGCTCAAGCTTTTGAGATACTATTGACAGAGTGTCAAACAGCTTGGATCCTCGGCGTCTCATCTGGATCCAAACTGTTGCAGATGTCAGTTAGGTCTCATTCAATAGCAGGCTAAGGGTCAATACTCACAGAAATTGTTACCAAATGCATGCTATCAGCCTTTTGACTTGCCCAATCAAGCTTAATTATCTAACCAATCAAGATAAGTGGCGAGAACAACAAAGGGGAAACAAAGGAAATGCCCACAAGCAGACATATGATTTGGCTATACAAATAATTCAGTGATGGATGGTAAATGGATATGATGACTTGATTCTTCGTTCTGAATCACGATTCATTTTTATACACCCTTTTGAAAAAACGGGACGTATTATGGAAAAGGCGCTGTCTGTCCATCTGTAACATATCTAACTCAAGTTCCGCTTGGTGGATCCTTCTTAAATTTTAAGACAATGTTTATCTAGACATTCTACAGTAGCCTGCCAAGTCATGGCTCGTTTGTTTAAGGTCAAGGTCACTTAATTTGACTTAGAATTTGCGTTTAGCCTTTGCGTTAAGCAAAAATGATAACCTCAATTTATGTGGAACAAGTCCACTTATTTACATAACACTTTGTGATAAAGCTTTGAAACTTGGAACACTTGTTCACCGTCACAACCTTCACCTGTAGGCAAGAGTAAATAACTCTGTCAAGCATTTTTACCAAATTATGCCCCTTTTTAGCTCACCAGAGCACAAAGTGCTCAGGGTGAGCTTTTGTGATCGCCTGATGTCCGTCGGCGTCCGTCGTCCGTCGTTCGTCGTCAACAATTTGAACCTTTAAAGTTCTTCTCCTCTGAATCTACAGGGGTCTCAGCTTTCATCTTTGGCACATAGCATCATATGTAGGTCCTCTACAAAAGTTATATAAATTATACCCCTGGGGTCAAAATTGGCCCTGCCCCAGGGGTTTTCAGTTTTCAATAGAAACATATAGTGAAAACTTTGAACATCATCTCCTCTAAAACTAGAAGGTCCTCAGCTTTCATATTTGGCACATAGCTTCAACTTCAGGACTTCTACAAAAGTTATATAAATTATGCCCCTAGGGTCAAAATTGGTCCCACCCCAGGGATTTCCAGTTTTTAATAGCTGACTGCGTAAACAGCCTATGGGATCACTAGTTATGCATAGGAAAAACTTTAAAGATATTCTTGTCAGAAACTACATGTCCCAGAGCTTAGATATTTGATGTATAGATTTACTTAGCATAACTTTATGAGTTTTATAAGTATCATAGTTCTGGGGTTAAAATTGGCCCTGCCCTGTATGTATATACTTCTTTACACCAGAAATTACATTCTAAAGGTTTCTCCTTAATATCACTCTTAGCTGAGACCAGTCAGAGGGAGTTCTTATATAATCACCCTTAGCCTGATCAGTAGAGTAGAAATTGTGTTTAGACAAATAACACACACTCATTTAAGATTGAGAAAACTGTGGATAATTCTCAAAATGCAGAATACTCTTAAAGCTTTTTTTCATACATATGCCCTGCATTAAGCTACCAGCTATCAATATAGAGCATATCTGTTGTGAATTTCAGCTTAACTCTTTGCATGCTGGGTAATTTTGTCATCTGCTAAATTGTTGTCTGCAGCATATTCACAAGTTATCCTAACTACACACTTTCTTTCTGAGTTTTTCAGAAGTTCAGTCTCATTGACAAACAGTTCGGATATAGATCAGGCACCACATTATGTTGGCCCTGATCTGGATCCAAACTGTTTGCATAGATCATTAGTGGTGGGAGAATTCCACTACACACTTTCTTTCTAAGTTTTTCAGAAGTTCAGTCTCATTGACAATCAGTTTGGATATCAGATCAGGCACCACATTATGTTGGCCCTGATCTGGATCCAAACTGTTTGCATAGGTCATTAGTGGCGGGAGAATCCCACTACACACAGAAGTTCAGTCTCATTTACAAACAATTTGGAAATCAGATCAGGCCCCACATTATGTGGGGCCTGATCTGGATCCAAACTGTTTGGATAGGTCATTAGTGGTGGGAGAATCCGCCTCTAGCATCCAAAGAATACAAGTTCCAATGGTCTAATGCTCTATCCATTCTTTCACTACATTCTTTTAGCATCATGTTCAGGTCCTCTACAAAAGTTATATAAATTGTGTCCCTGGGGTCAAAATTGGCACCGCCCCTGGGGTGTTAAGTTTTCAATAGAAACATATAGTGAAAACTTTGAAAATCTTCTCCTCTGATTGTCTGGTGAGCGATGTCAGGGCCATTCTGGCTCTCTTGTTAACTTAGAATTTTTGGTTAAGGCTTTGTTAAAGTCCATTTATTTACATGACCCTTTGAGATAAAGCTTTTAAACTTGGAACTCTTGTTCACCGTCACAACCTTCACCTGTAGGCAAGAGTACATAACTCTGTCAAGCATTTTGACCGAATTATGCCCCATTTTAACTTAGAATTTTTGGTTAAGGGTTTTGTTAAAGTCGATTTATTTACATAACCCTTTCAGATAAAGCTTTTAAACTTTTAACACTTGTTCACCATGACAAGCTTCACCTGTAGACAAGAGTACATAACTCTGTCAAGCATGCTTGACTGCTTCACCTGTAGACAAGAGTACATAACTCTGTCAAGCATGCTTTACCGAATTATGCCCCTTTTTAACTTAAAATTTTTGGTTAAGGTTGGAACACTTACGCCTATTTACAATCTTTAAACTTGGTCGCAAAATTGGACTTAGAATTCGAGTTTAGTAAATATGTTAACCCCAGTTTTTGTTGAACAAGACCTCGACGGGCGTATATTGTGCCCACTGGCACTCTTGTTATAATTCAAGTGGATGCTAATTTTTGCAAACATCAACTATTTTGATTTCTATGTTTAAATTGAAAATGGCAATGCGATTTTGCAAGCAGTCACATCAGTTGTTGATATTGTATCTTATCAGAGTCTGCACTGTTTGCAGTCAAATGGTTTAGTGGAAAAATGATAAATTTGAGCATTTAAATATGCACCTTTATCTATAGCTCTGAGTTGCTGATAAGAAATAACAGCTTGATAGCTAGGGCCTTGCAAATGCCATCACAAATGGTGCACTGTGTAGTTTTGAAGTAAGGCCTCAATTTATACAACCGGCAAATTGTTTAATCCTTTACTCCATGAATATTCATATCAGAAAAAATGACATCTTAAATATTAATTAGAATTAGTTGTAATAATAGTACATGAACACAGGATGTTTTTGGCCATGGCAGAAGCTGTAGAATAATACTACAT
Organism: Azorinus chamasolen; assembly: GCA_963576725.1. Lineage (NCBI taxonomy): Eukaryota > Metazoa > Mollusca > Bivalvia > Cardiida > Solecurtidae > Azorinus > Azorinus chamasolen. The sequence goes on along the minus strand of OY755235.1, from coordinate 26,401,275 downwards.
TATATATATCATAAGCAAACAGAGCAGACCCTACTCAGATGGCTCCTACAGGAGCTATCTGATCTTGGTCTCCTCTGTTTGCAAAGGCATAGAAACACGTAATTATGGGAGTAAAGTGTTAAGAAATAATGAATATATAAATAACTAAATATTTTAACCCTTACAGTGCGGGACCCGAGTCACTAATGTCCTTTGCAAACAGTGTAGACCCAGATGAGAGGGCTCCTAAGGGAGCCCTCTCATCAGGGTCTACACTGTTTGTCATGTTACACTTTTCTTTAGAAAACATCCCTAAATATTCACTATAAGCTTGACCTATTTGAATTTTGGAAGAGTCCATTTGAAAATTCAGCGTTGTAAGGGTTAATGACACCATGAACAAGGGAATGTTTGACCATGGTAGACACTATAGAATCACATTTGTATTATTTCATAAGCAAACAGAACACACCCAGAACAGATGGCTCCTACAGGAGCAAAAGCATTATACGGTATATAGGGTTAATAGTGACCTTTTGTAAGTGATGCATGTCCATGCACTATAATGTTATCATGTTGTCTCTTTCTTTCTTACAGGAAATGTGATTATGAGAACTATCTCTGTACTCTTCTATATCCAAAGGCATACAGATCAAGTGCATTTACTTTGAGAGCTCTTTACACAGAGCTGGCACAGGTAAGTGAATACATTACGGGGAAGCATCACAAGAAAAGTATGTTTTGGATTTGCTATTAAGAAATTTTGACATCATGAATATTTATTTGCTGAACTTTTATAATGACTTATGTACACAGGGTGTTTTGGTATTGGTAGATACTGTAGAGTCAGATCTATAATAATTTCATAAGCGAATAGAGCAGACCCTGGTCAGACAGCTCCTACAAGAGCTGTCTGATCTGTGTCTACTCAGTTTGCAAAGACATGATAAAGCCTTTATATGGGGTAACGGGTTGAGCAGTCACCTACTTTTAAAGGTACCTGTGTTTATTGACTATACATATCTCTACTACCTTTTCAATCAGTGGAGACCCTGATACGATGCTGCAGATAAAGTGTAACACCTGCTCTATACTGTTTGTGACCATGATTTCCACATGGAGGCTTGCATTTATAGCTGTGTAACGTAAATCGAAAGCGAGCATTCAGTAAAACCACTCTAAACCAGAATTAAATGAAGAACAATTTACATGTAGATCTTTTTAAGCAGATGGCTGCTTAATGCAGGGTAAAAGGCATGCAGAAAGCTCCTTTGGGAGTTTTCAGCATAACTTTCAACATGCATTAAGCTTCCACCTGTCTGAATGACCAGCACTGATAATAACTTTAGCATATGATTAAGAAGAATTTTACTGTTTAGGAAGAATTTTAGAGTTTATTAGTATATCAGACAGGAAATTGGTCCATTGCAACAAGATCCATATATGGTAATACAAAACTTGTTCCATACTTTTGAAGAGGTGTAGATAAGATACATACTGATCTTATTACTTATGCAAACCCATTCTTGCTGCTACTCATTAGAATCACTCTAGAAAGGCAATTGTAATGATTAGCAGCAAGGTTAGGTATGGTACTCGTCTTATCTGTAGCTTTGCTTTTAGTCTGATAAAACATTGATTCAGTATGATAGATATCCACATAATTATGTGCTAGCCAACTTTTTACATGTCAATTAAATGGTTACTGAGTTGTGCCCTTGTCGATAAAACTGGCGTTGCAGAGATGAGTGAACCTTTAAGGACAATTCTGTTTGTTCTGACCGTGATTTGTATTCCATTGCAATTTTAACATTTGTGATATTGTGATGAATCAACAGTGTTTTATGCAAACATTTTGGATCCATTCGAGATTTAGACTAACCCAGTTTCTTAAAATCTAAATAACTGACATTCTTATTCTTGTTTTTGTCAATTTGAACAGATATGAAAGACAAATCTTGTTTTGAAATATTACACAGACACAAATATTAACTGATTTACTTAACCTTTCACCGCACAAATATTTATACCAGAATTCATGACATGAATATTTACTGAGTGCATGATTGTTTTAATTGCCAATAAACAAAAGAATGTTTAGCACTGTTTAATCAGATCTATATTGAGCAAAGGATCCATTAACTGACAGAGCAATTGTTATTAGTCCCCCACCGGTTACCGGTTGGGGGACTATAGGTTTCCTTGATTCCGTCTGTCCGTCTGTCTGTCCGTCCTTCTGTCACGCTTCGTGTGTGGGCCATATCTCCTACAAAGGTATGCCAAATTCATTATAACTTCACACATTGAAGAAGCATGATGAGGGATAGTGTCATGCACAAGGGCCATAACTCTAGCATCAATATTTTTGGAGTTATTCCCCTTTTTCATATTTTTTTGTTCGGACAGGGGTAGTGTCATGCACAAGGGCCATAACTCTAACATCAATATTTTTGGAGTTCTTCCCCTTTTTCATATTTTCTTGTCAGTCACGCTTCGTGTCCGGGCCATATCTCCTACAAAGTTAGGCCAAATTCATTATAACTTCACACATTGAAGAAGCATGATGAGGAGTAGTGTCATGCACAATGGCCATAACTCTAGCATCAATATTTTTGGAGTTATTCCCCTTTTTCATATTTTTTTTGTCCAGACATTAACTCTTTATCTACTGGTTCAATTAATTTGAAACTTCACATATGGAACAGGCATGATGAGGGGTAGTGTCATGCAAAAGGGCCGTAACTCTAGCATCTTTATTTTTGGAGTTATTCACCTTTTCATATTTTTTTGTCCAGTTAATAACTATATTTTCTTGTCAGGACAATAACTTTTTATTTACTGATTCAATGTATGAAAGTAGGTACTAATACCATTCAGGTGGTCATGTATATACCATGATCAACCACACCATGGGTGGGTGGGGTGGGGTGGGGAGAGTGGAGTTTTTATTTCAGTCCGGTGGGGGACTCATGTCTTGCATAGCAATACAACATGTCCTTGTTTACCTGGACATTTCAGCTTTATCCCAAAGCCTTCATCAACACACTGAGATGTGATCAGTGTGTGTCACATGACTTTGAGTCATCACATGACACTAGGAGAGGGTCATACACTGCTGGGAGCTTCAACCCCTTGGGGTATCTAGATAACAGTTGCTCTGAGTTAATGGATTCTTTACTAAAAAAATGAACAATCCAGAGCAAGAGAACAACTTTCGTTGTTGCAGATTTATATTATTTTTTGAGAAGACAGAACATACCCTGACCAGATGGCTCATAAGGAGCCATCTGATCTGGGTCAAGGAGGTAAAGTATTGAAGGAGTTGTTACAGGAGTTGTGATATGTTTTGATATTTCAGGTTCAGGATGTTACATCAGACAATATGAGAGCCATAATGCGACTACAGTTCTGGAAAGATTCAATAGACCGAGCATTTAAGGTATCAATATTTCACCCAAGTATTCAAAGTATCAATATTTCAAAAATGAGCTTTTAGAGCAGTATCATCAAAGTTCATTGAAGAGTTGTTATTCATTATATGTTGTTTAATCCTTTACCTCAAAAAATTATAATGACAAGATAACTATTATGAGCTGATTTTTTATAATGGAAAGTGAACGCTTGATTTTAAGCTTTCGCTGAAACTGCTGAATCAGATCAATATATCTCTATAAGCAAATAATATCCTACAGGAGCCATCTGATCTAGGGTTACTGTGTTTACAAATGTAAAGGGTTAACCCACAATTTCACTTTGTTCCTCCTAATTTATAAGCTATATGTGCAGTTCTCACCTTCCACATGATCATTTAAAAAGCTGATTTTATTTCCAGTTACCCCTAAATTACCCATTCGAAATGTGTCGTACTGAGCTTATCTAGTCACAAGACCTACATAGCTGAGGACACCGAGAGGGAAATATGGCTATTCTATTGTTTTATCACATGTGCTCTGATTTTGATTTTCCCCCTAAAAATGCTATGTATTAAAGAAAATGGGGTTTACACAGTTTCTGTCATATCTCTAGTGGAATTTTGTTAATGCATTGGGAAGAAGAGATTATTGGCTATTCATTGATACAAAATAAAAAGAGATATACTTCGTGATTAAGTGAGAATTGGTCACTTTATGATTATTTAGCTTAATTTTATAATGTAAAATTTTCTACTGATTTTTGTCCTTTGACATAAACCGTAGGATTAGATCATCCTCTATAAAAGTTTGTAAGCAAACAGAGCAGACCCTGACTGGCTGTCTGATCTAGGTCTGCTTTGTTTGCAAAGGCATGAAAAAAGAGTTTATATGATGGAAAAGGTTATGTAACCCCAAGGTTAAGTAACCCCAACAAAACATCACATGCTCTTTCATTTTCACGAGAGCAAAGATATAGAGAACAGTAAAAACCCTATCAGACAAATTGACAGAGTTTGTACCCTTAACCCTTTACCTCATAGGCTATTTTTAGATACAACCTCTTTGAATAAATCTACCTAAAAGGAGCATTAACTAGAGAAAAGGAAAATTTTAGAATTTCGTAGTTTGAAACCATTGTGATAAATAGAGCATTTGCTCCTATAGGAGCAATTGCTCTATTTATCAAAATGGTTTCACAAAGTGACTTTTACAGAGTCGTCAAATGTCATCAATATGAGGGAATGGGTTAATAAAGGTTTTGTATGCTAAGTAATTTTTCAGCTGCAAGATATGTTGTCTGCTGCAACTCTGAAAACTGATTTTTCCCCCTTCATTTCTCTTCAAAAAATGGAGTCAAAGTGACAAAGGGTTTGTAACATAATGAGACACCAAGTAACTTGCCATTTAACCTGGATATAATCTGTTTGCATAGGTAATCAAGGTTCACTATGAGCATGCTCACACTTAACATCTTATACATAGACATCTCTTAACATAGGTAATCAAAACTGCACAAGTATGCATATAGTAAACATCTGATTGACATCAGTTTACATAGGTGAATACAAATTCACTATCTGCATGCACATAGTCAACCCTCTACTCCATAAATAAACCTTTCTATGCCTATGCAAACAGAGTAGACCCAGATCAGGCAGCTCCTGTAGGAGCTGTCTGATCTGGTTCTGCTCTGTTTGCTTATGCATTTAGATAGATCTAACTGTACAGAATCCAGTAGAGTTATAGAATTTCAGTTAACTAATATTCATGATGTCCTTGTTTCATACATGAATATTCATGGAGTAAAGGGTTCGGATCGGATAGACATCTTAATATAGTTGTAATGTTTTATTTTCTATCTATAGGGTAATCCTCCACAGGCACCAATACCAATGCTTCTGGCTGAGGTAGGTTCTAGGCAGACACAATGATTGAAATGTAATTGAGTTACATTATGACGGAAGGTACTGATAAAACTTTGAAACAGCATATGCCAGCACATACATTGTACTCTGTTTGACAGATGCAGGAATCAAAGTCCTATGTGCTGAGTTTGTCCTAGTCATCACACTGGTTGTTTATAGACATAAAAATTAGAATGCATGTATGTACAAATCTTTAAACCATTCCATAGATCTCTTTCCAAGTCTATGAGTTAGTGTATTATTATCATGTCAACATGGTCATGTCTAAGAGCCAGTGCTTTATCATGTCAAAAATAAGTAATAAGTATATGGTCCACTATATTATGTGAAAATGATCATGTCTATGAGCCAGTGTCAAAAGAAATATTGTATCATGATTCACAATTTCGTCTTTTTAAACAAAGAAAAAAATCACCATTGGTTATTGAATTGATATTAAAACAACAGTTTAGATGGCACATAATATACTTTGATGTAACATTAACTGCCATCACATACCAAAATCAGGGTCTGCTGTGTTTGCTTATGAAATGATATTCATGTAGATCAGATTCTACAGTTTGAGCCATGGTAAAAACTTCTTGTTCATAATGCTAGTACAGTGCTCCCTCCCTACAACGGCCCTCTCAATAACGATTCCCTCCTTACAACAACGCATGTCACCGTTTCCGAAACAACAAGGCCCCAGAAACAACTTTTTTTCCATCGTATTTTCTTTATGCCTCCATCAAACCCTATGTTGTGACCACTCTTTAGAATCGTCACTTTGTGACGATTCTAAAGTGTGGTCACAACATAGGGTTTGATAGAGGCGTTATGGTTTTAGTTCCCGAAATGCACCTTATCTGGAAATCTGCAAACAAGCTGATTATGTTTGATTTTCCCTCCCTATAACAACTCCCTCTGAACAACACCTACAATCTTCGTATCCCAAAGGGTGTCGTTGTAGAGAGGGAGCACTGTATAAAACGTTAGCTAAGTAATATTCGTAGTCATTACTTACAAGCATATTCAAAGAGTTATAAAATGTAAAATAACTATCAAGAAATACCGATACAAGACCCATAGTAGAGCTAGTTGTTTACCATTGCTACAACTAGCTAGCTAACTGTTCTTGTGTATTTACAGGCTGCGCAAAAACACAAGCTCTCCAAACTCTGGCTTACTAGGATACTAGATGCAAGGGTAAGTGATGGACTTTTCCATGTAGAATTAGTTCGAATTATATTTTAGTTAACCCTTTCCCTGTTCTATGTTTGTTTCAAATTTCAATACCGACTGAGTATTCATGGACAAAATAGTTATAATGAAATAAGGAAGGTTGGATATTGTAGACATTTTAGAAACTAAAGAACCAGATCTATCAACTTCTATTAGCAAACAGAGCAGACCCTGATCAGACGGCTCCTCTAGGAGCCGTCTAATCTGGGTCTACTCTGTTTGCAGATGAGGGAAAGGGTTAACCCTTTTCCTGCAGTGAAAATTGTTGACTGCTCAACGAATCATTGTCTTCATATTTAGACATCCAATTTTATTATGCCTAAGTGAGGGGGTGTATTATGTAATTGCGCATGGCATCCAACCATCTGTTTTGCTTCCACTTCATAACTCTATTATGCCTTCTCTGATTTCAGATAATTTTACATAATTATTATCCAATTACTTGTCTGTTTTCAGGAGAAACAAATTAATACAAAAGTCATAAGGACATTAAAAGAGGTAGAAGATATGGGGGAAAATACCGTGTCAGCACTGAATTACCTCCTCTTGGAAACAGCAGGTTAGTTGTCAGAGTAGCTTAAGTGGAATACGGCCCCAGGTCAGCATGAAATAGTGCTGTTACTAATACAATGATGTAGTTTGTTCTCTTCTTCTGGCATCGTCAATTGGAGTGTAAAATTTGTAATTTCCAGCGGTGTATGGGCCTCTCCTGATGTCACGTGACCTGACTACGTCACATGATATTGCTTGATTGATAGTCACTACGCTGAAGAAGACTGTGCAATACAGTTGAAAATTCCAAAAAAGTAAGCCAATTCTTCCGAGTTATGAAATTTTACACTCCAACTGTTACTAATAAGTTTAGTTTCAGGTTTTTTATCCCTTTACCACATGACATGAATATGCATGTTAGAAATTATGACAAATTAAATATGTTGCATACATGTATTTATTATAGCATATGAATTGCTACGGCAGAAACTGTAGGCCTTGGTCTTATCTGTGAGGTAAAGGGTTAGGTTACTATTTACTGACTAATCGCTTTTCCTATTCATGTAAGGAATAATGAGGTAATGTAAACTTATTAGCTGAATTTTTATAATGGCTTATGTACACAGGATATTTTGGTATTGGTAGAAACTGTCAGAGCAGATCTATTATAATTGCATAGGCAAACAGCAGACCTTGATCAGACAGCTTCTATAGAAGTCATATGATCTGGGCCAACTCTGTTTGCAAAGGCGTGAAAGGCATTTATATGAAGTTAAGAGTATTTGGACATTTAGAATCTGCATTGTTAGCGTGTATGTTTTTCAAAGAAAAAAATACGAGCTATTGTAGTAACTTGGTATCTGCCTTGTCCAGAAACATTAACTTCTTTACTCTTCATGCAAACCTTATGAAACTTCACACACTTGTTCACTGTCACAAAGGCTTAATTGAAGAGACAAGTGTTGGCAACCTCATGCGGTGCTCTTATTTTCACTGATCTTATGGTTCTTCAAATGATACAGACCCTAATGAAATGCAGAATTCAAATGTGGCATCTGATTTTAATCTACACCGTGTGCAACAATATTAGTTCACTTCTGTTCACAAGATGATGCTGGCCAACCTGACTGTTATTTAAGTATTATTGTGCCAACTTTTAAGTGAGGGTAGGGAACATATATAGATTAACAGTTACTGTTGTTTGGCTGTCAGTTTGTCTCATTTTTTTGTGGCATTTCCTTTAATATTTTATTTAAATAATATTAGTTGGATTCATTGTTATAATAGCACATGGACATAAGACTTTTTGGCCATTGCAGAAACTGTAGAATCATATCTATTTTATATCATAAGCAAACAGAGCAGACCCTGGTCAGACGGCTCCCAGAGGAACTGTCTAATCTTGGTCTACTCTGTTAGCAAAGGCGTAGAAAGCATATCTATGGAGTAAATGTTTAAGTCACTATATTTGAAGTCCCTTTCCCTTTCCATTATTTTCATTATGAGATTAAGTGCAGCTGTCACTGTCCTCTTAAAGTTAGCTTGACATATTGTCGTAATAGCAGTAATGTATTTGTATGTGTGTGCATGTCGGCATGTCAGATTTTGTTCCAGGCCATAACTCTTGACCTTTTAAAATTTACCCCATTAATATTCACATAAGAAATAATGACATCATGAGTATTTGTTTGCCATGGTAGAAATTGTAGAATCAGATCTATAGTATTCCCTATTAAAGCAAATACAGCCATCTGGTCTGGGCAGACTCTGTTTGCATTAAAAGGCATAACAATGGAGTAAAATGTTATTTGCATTGGCAGATTTCAATATAATTTGGTACATATCTTAATCATGAGTAATCGGTGTGCCTCACACAAGAACCATAACTCTAAACAGAACTTGTTGTTGAATTATCTTTCTTTGTTGATTTTTTTCTGGTATAGATTTTGTTAGGATGTAACTGTATGTGTTGCCATAGAGCATCTTTTTGTTTGTTTTTCAGGAGTGAAGAATGTCCATGCAGATCATGCTGTAAGTCATATAGGGAGATGCCAGGGTATTGTCACAGTACTCAGGGCAACACCTTTCCATGCCAGCAGAAACAAGGTCTACATGCCTATGGAACTGTTAGTTAAGGTATGAGACACACTAAGAGAGATGGGCATGTTTCCATTACTAACCACACATGCTAACCCATTCCCTCATTCGCCATTTTTAGACCCAACCTCTTTCAATAAATCTGCTGAAAGGAGTATTTACTACAGAAAAGAAATTTTTGGAATTGTGTACATTGTAGTTTTGAAACCATTGTGATAAATAGAGCATTTGCTACTATGGAGCACAATGGTTTAAAAAAGTGACTTTTACAGAGGTGTCAAAAGGTGTCATCATGAGGGAAAGGGTTAGTCTCATCTGGTTTTTTTAGCTCACCTGAGCCAAAGGCTCAGGATGAGCTATTGTGACCGCTATTTGTCCGTCGTCCGGCGTCCGGTGTCCGGCGTCCGGCGTCCGGCCACATTTTCAAACGACATCTCCTCTGAAACTGCTGACCCGATTTTAACCAAATTTTGTCAGAAGCATCAGTGGCTAGGGGGAACGAAACGTTGTTCACATTATGACCCCCGGGCCAAAAATGGCCCCGCCCAAAGGCTTATCAGTTTTTCATAGGAAAATCTTTAAAAATCTTCTTCTCTGAAACTGTAAGGCCTTGTCCTTTGATATTTGGCATGTAGCATGATCTAATGGTCCTCTACAAAAATTGTACAAATTATGACCCCCGGGCCAAAAATGGCCCCGCCCAAGGGCTTATCAGTTTTTCATAGGAAAATCTTTAACATTCTTCTTCTCTGAAACTGTAAGGCCTAGATCTGTGATATTTGGCATGTAGCATGATCTAATGGTCCTCTACAAAGATTGTTCAAATTATGACCTCTGGGCCAAAAATGGCCCCGCCCAAGGGCTTATCAGTTTTTCATAGGAAAATCTTTAACATTCTTCTTCTCTGAAACTGTAAGGCCTAGACCTTTGATATTTGGCATGTAGCATGATCTAATGGTCCTCTACAAAGATTGTTCAAATTTATAATGACCCCAGGCCAAAAATGGGCCCGCCCAAGGGCTTATCAGTTTTTCATAGGAAAATCTTTAAAAATCTTCTTCTCTGAAACTGTAAGGCCTAGATCTTTGATATTTGGCATGTAGCATGATCTAATGGTCCTCTACAAAGATTGTACAAATTATGACCCCAGGGCCAAAAATGGCCCCGCCCAAGGGCTTATCAGTTTTTCATAGGAAAATCTTTAAAAATCTTCTTCTCTGAAACTGTAAGGCCTAGACCTTTGATATTTGGCATGTAGCATGATCTTATGGTCCTCTACAAAGATTGTTCAAATTATGACCCACGAGCCAAAAATGGCCCGCCCAAGGGCTTATCAGTTTTTCATAGGAAAATCTTTAAAAATCTTCTCTGAAACTGTAAGGCCTAGACCTTTGATATTTGGCATGTAGCATGATCTAATGGTCCTCTACAAAGATTGTTCAACTTATGACCATGACCTCTGGGCAAAACTTGGCCCTGGCTTATCAGTTTTTCATGGGAAAAATATATTATTTTTCTCTGAAGCCATAAGGCTTAGACCTTTAATTAATGGCATACTGCTTTGCCTTGTGGTTCTCTACCAAGGTTGTACAAATGATGGCCCCGCCCCTGGGGTATCTCAGGTGAGCGCTTCAGGGCCTCATGGCCCTCTTGTTTCAAAGAAATAAAGTTGATTGTCATAGCATTGGCTCCATGCATGGGGTTTTTCATTTATACAAAAGTAAAGTACCTAGTTATAGTCTACTTTCAGTCCAAAGGACCGCTCAGCCAACTACATTTACTCCCCTGGTCATTGAGTCATTCTCCTACAATATTGAGCACTGCTAACATATGGCGCAATCATACAGCCGCAATACCGGCTAGTGACCCTCACAGGTACCCATTTTAACCCCTGGGTGGAGAGGAGGTGCGGATGGGAGACACTGAAAAGCTTCTCTGAAATTTCCGGGAGGGACCGGGATTTGAACCTCGGATCTCCGGATTGATAGTCAAGGGCGTTACCACTAGACCACCACACACCACAAAAACATAGAAGTTTTGTCTCAGTTTCTATATCAGTAAGATCATCCCTATCCAACTGTACACAGTTGATCACCATGACAACTGTTACAATCTGGCGAAAATCCATTACACTATCATGTATATCTAAAGAGTTATGGCCCTTTAATGCATCCATTTTCACAAAAACCTCTGAAAACAAATGAGGTTTGACATCCACAGTCAGTGCATTTTAGGCCTCCACATAAAATGTTGAATATAATGTTACACTTGTCCATCAGTCAATGTATGTGTTCATTACTAAAATGTTGTAGAACAAACTTGTCCAACACATTTGATAGGAATTGTTTCAAATTTCACGGATTGTCAACCTATATATACAGATGGCATAAAGGGAGGAAATGAAGCTGCAATGATGTTTAACAAAATTATGGCCCTTCGCTTGTGTCTGTATAAGTTGCCCTTTTGCATCCTTAATTTTACATTAATATAAATATATATAATATAGTGTATTAACTTCTCTTACAACATTAATCGGATTTATGTCAAACTGTCACAAATGGATAACACTTATGTTCAGATATACATAAAGAAAAGAATTTCAGCAGTACAACATCATATGTGTCCTACTCCTCAGAAACTTGTGTGTCTAAATTAAGGAATACCAGCTAATCATTTTTGACAGAATTATAAGTGACATAGTCTTTGTTGTCAAAAAAACAATTAAATACTGTGATTTAGTGACAAAGTGAGGGCATCTGTGTGCTGTGGACTTAACCCTTTCCCTCATATAAATACTTTTTCACACTTTTGTCAACAGAGTAGACCCAAATCAGATGGTTCCTATAGGAGCCATCTGATCAGGGTCTGCTTTGTTTGCTTCTGACCTGATATAGACCTGTCACGCAAATAATGCACTCAAAAATGTTAAATTTAAAAAGTCAGCTGATAAATATTCATGACTTCATTTTTTCTTTTATGAATATTCAACAGGGAAAGGGTTAATTGATTCTTGTATTAGCTTTTGCTTTTACTGGAAGATCATTCTCAAACCCTATGAAATGAACAGTGTTATTGGTTACATCACCTGTGGTAATAGACACTGAATGTATTTGACCAGCGACAATACTTTCGAACACAGGAGATGCTTTGACAGTTTGGTAAATTATCATATTACTTCAGTTTCACTCCTGTCTTTGAATTGGGTAAGATCGTGGCCTCTGAGAGCAAATGTTTTTCTCAATCCCCCAACTGATCCAACCCTATGTTTGACAGAGAAAATTACAAATGGTTGAGTTTGTTAAGTAAAAGAAGCAATGAATAATAATACTACAAGTTAAGTAGAATTTTATTTAATCTTTTGAATGTGGGAAACAAGTAAACCAGCATTTTAAAACAGTGTAGACCCAAATCAGAGGGCTCCTGGAGGAGCCCTCTGGTCAGGGTATGCACTGTTTGTGATTAAAATTATTCTAGCATATTTAATCATTTCTTGCAGAACAGATGCTATCTTTACTCCATCACTATTCATGTAAGAAATAGAGACATCATGACTATTGATCAGATTATTGTTTGTAATAGCACATGAACACAGGAAAATTTGGTCTTGGCAAAACTGTATAATTATATCTACATGTATATTATTTCATAAGCAAACAGAGCAGACCCTGATCAGATGGCTCCTACAAGAGCTGTCTGATCTAGATCTCTGTTTGCTAAAATGTAGAAAAGTGTTTTTATGGAGTAAAGGGTTAAAACAATGATTGATTATTTCACTTTGAAACAATGATCAGCATTCAAAGTGTTAAGCATAGTTATTGTTATGTATTATCACATTTCAGCATAATGTATCACAAGAACAATTACTAAGAGGTCTGGAAGACCAAGCTGTGAAAGATATGATGTATGATGCTGCATGCATAGCCCATCAACATTTAGAAACTGTAAGTAGACAAACTGGTTTGTAGTCAATTGATTTAGGTTGGGATAAGGGGGACCCTAGCTTTTAGTGCTATCATTTAAGTTGATGATCTGGTATGAGGGGGATTATTCTTTAGTGCTATCATTTGAGTTGATGATCTGATATGAGGGGGTGGGATTTGTCTTTAGTGCTATCCTTTGAGCTGATGCTTTGATATCAGAAGGGGGAGAAATGGGGATAGTCTTTAGTGCTATCATTTGAGTTGATGATCTGATATGAGGGGGTGGGATTTGTCTTTAGTGCTATCCTTTGAGCTGATGCTTTGATATCAGAAGGGGGAGACATGGGGATAGTCTTTAGTGTGATCATTTGAGTTGGTGATCTGATATGAAGTGGAAACTAGACTTTTGTGCTATGATTTCAGTTGATGATTTAATGGGGGGCTGGTGGAAGGGGGCTAGTTTTTAGTGCTATCACATGAAATACATAACTCTGTAATGTATTTTTTGCCACCTGGGGACACTGAACAGAGTGGCATTGAGGTATCACTTTTCCGCCATCTGTATGTCAGACTGTTTATCATACTTACATTTAAACACTTCTCTCAAACAATCTTGTTGACAGACTTAAGTTTATTGAAAGCTTCCAGAAATGTCAGCTTTTGCAGTCTTTAGAGCTTGTAAATATATTCACTATCACAAAAGTCACAGTCTTCTTACAACAGCAAGCGTTGAATAACTTTAGATTACATGTGGGGTATCGAATAGTGTGAACCTAGCTCAAACTGCTTCTGGTGGAAATCTTGGTCTTCAGAGTTTGCGAGTTTTTGTCTGACCGAATATTAAAGTTGTCTGGGTTTCTTGTGTAGTGCTCTTGTTCATGTATTGTTTTGCAGCTTGATCGCTGAATTGTTCAGGTGGAATGGTCCATCATTGTTTAGCAGTAGATTTTATCCTGTATTAAGCGTGGATTTTGCTTAAAAATAACCCTTTAGTACTTATGATGTCATTATTTCCATGAATATTCATGGTTAAACTGGCTTGTCTAGGAGAAGATACTTGGTATGTTAGTCTTTGCAGATTTAGTTCAAATTCTCTTCTCAAAATGTTCAAACTGTTTTTGAAATTACATGTGAAGCTGACATTAAGTTTTACAGAATACATACACTGAGAATGCTAATTGAGTCAATTGATCTAAATGTTAATTTTGCATTCATAGTTCTTTAGGAATTTAGAGATAAATCAACAGCCTTGTCTCAAGCCTTTTCTCTGCATTGGCTGCTGTATGGATTTTATTTAACATAAATTGGAAAAAGAAACTCAATTGACAGCTTTGTTTGTGTTTACTCTATTTTTATGCAGGCAAGATCTCTGAAAAAAGATGTTCCCAAAGATGCACTGCCTATTTTACTAAATGCGGTAAGCTATTACATTAAAACCTCTCTATAACGACCACTAAATTACAGTATTTTGTGTTAAAGGCAGGTGGATGCTTAAAGCAAGGTGAAAGTAAAACAGAACGCTCCTATTTAGGCTACTGAGTTTTGCTTCCATATAGCATTATCATAGATTTAACATGAAAATTGTTTACGAGGATTGATAAAAACTTAACCCTTTCTCTTAAAAATATTCATAAAAAAATAATGACATAATGAACACATGTATTTATTAGCTGATTTTTATTATGGATTATGAATATATTATGAATATATGTATACTGTTTTGGCCAATGCAGAAACATTAGAATCGGATCTATATGATTCCATAAGCTAATAGATCAGACCCTGATCACACAACATCTGATCTGGGTCTGCTCATTTTGCAAGGGCATGAATAGGTAATCACAGTCTCAGGGGTTATGAAATAAACTGACTCGTATATTTTCCAACCTGGGCAACCTGATCTTAGCATCTGGCTTGTCCATGGAAAACTTGCTGGAAACTTGCTGGAACAGAAAGCAATTTTCTAGTTCTATTCTGGACAGAGTGTCAAAATGAAACAGAAAACGTTTTGACTGGATCCAACTTAGACATAATATATGCACCATGTAGTTTGACAGTCTGTGTTCTTTTTTTGTCAAATTTGGGCAGTAAATCGGTGGAATCGGACCCATACTTCTGAGATGAGAAACTAAGTTAGCCGTACAATAGTTTTAGAGCTTTATGGAGGTTTAAGTTTACTCA
The DNA here is from genome assembly GCA_963576725.1 of Azorinus chamasolen. Classification (NCBI taxonomy): domain Eukaryota; kingdom Metazoa; phylum Mollusca; class Bivalvia; order Cardiida; family Solecurtidae; genus Azorinus; species Azorinus chamasolen. The sequence continues at coordinate 26,386,047 of OY755235.1, read as the reverse complement.
AATTAATCATTAAAATATTTTCTCATAAGAAGTTCACACAGTACATGTTTTTTCAGATTCAATCTACCCATTCTTGCATCAGTTATTATTTATTTGTCATTCTTATATTAGGTTTATTTTTTCTCTCTCTTACAGATCACATGTGAGCAGTATTTAAAACATCTACAGCTGGTTGACTTTAATGTGTTTGATAAACGACTTTTTGTACGAGACCCAAAACTGCCGTGGATACTGCTAAAGCAGCGATTCTTGAAGAAGTCTTACTAGCTGTACTGCTTTCATATATTCAATGATTCCTTGTGATATTATGTTTGTGATATTTATCAACAAACTTTTTTATGCCCCAATCATTGAAAGTTTAGTCTGTTTGCCTGGTATTCAATATACAGTAATGCGACCACCTAAAAGAGGTATAATTCTGGGTGATAGATGCAGGTGGTACCTTAATGCAGGAGAAAAGTAATGCAGAAAGCTCCTACAGGAGCTTTCTGCATTACTTTTGCCCTGCATTAAGCAACCACATGCTTATAAAGACAACCATGTGTATTTATTAAGTAGTCACATTAGAGGGGTTCTACTGTATTTTGTGTCATGCATACCTCTAAATGTCATGAACTTTTACAAGATAGTTGATCCTTATGCACCAGAGGTTTGGTTTCAATAAGCACTCGGTTGGCTATACCTTAGCAACACAGTTTTACATAATTGGAGGCATCCATGTCCTATGTACACTTTGCAAGTGGCAAAAGAGTATAACTGTTTTGATTCTCATCATCTGTCTAGTTTGTAGGTTTGCCTATCTTACCCATTGTCTAGTTGTACAATTGTAGGTTTTTGAAACTTCAAAATTGTTCATGGGAACTATTGTGATTCAATATTAAATGTATTGCAGCCAGGAGTGGTATGTATAGGTTGGTCACCTTGTCTGAGCCTGCCAACAGATAATGTCAGTTCACATGGCGTATACATTTAGTTGAGTGATACAGGGCAGTCATTGATCTGTTGTTTGAATCTAGACTAGTGCTTCAGTTCTTTAAAGTTCAACACACATGCAATATTTTAGCTTAAACTCAGATGATGTTTTTACTGGGGAAACCAGTCTCTGTCAGAAACCTGTTTCACTGGGTTGTGTCAGAAACGTGTTTCACTGGGTCTGAATTCAAATCAAATGCAGCATCTGATCAGAGTTTATACATGTTTAATTGAGACTGGACCTTACAAATATTGTTGATGCATGTACTAATAAGTGACAAATAGTGTACTGTAGATACTGATCAGATACGCTATTGCAACATTAAGGCTAGTTTTGGTCTACACTTATTGAACGTGGACACATGGCTGATCTAATCTGATTTCTGTTTATTCAAATTATTATTGTGTAACCTGTGTAATAGGGCAGTCACATCTAGATCTTAGTTCTTCTCGTGCTAAGAGTGTCTTGACTGGTATTTGCAAACAGCTTAGATAGCTACTTGGCATCTTATAAGGATTCAAGCTGTTTAACATGTGGTAAAAATTTAATGAATCGAAAGTCAGTGAAAATCAGCAAATCATAGATTGAGCACATTGTTTTTTCAGCGTAAGAGTTAACTTTAAATTTGTCATTGGCGTTTTTGAAATAGATTGAAACAAATGCACATTTTACTTTTATGATAGGTACTAGCTCTAAGGTAGATGTTCATACTGAGAGATAGGATTTCTTTATAAAAATGCAAAAAAATGTAGTGCACTATGTTAACCCATTATCTCATGGGCTAATTTTAGATCCAATCTCTTTGAATAAATGTACTAAAATAGGAGAATTTACTAGCAAAAAGAATTTTGTTGGAATTGTGTAGATTTGAAACCATTGTGATAAATAGAGCATTAAATTTGCTCCTATGGTGCAAATGCTCTATTGAGCACAATGGTTTCAAAAAGTGACTATTACAGTTATCGAAAAGGTGTCAATATGAGGGAATGGGTTAAATAAATGTTTATTATGTAAAAGGTTAAGATGTGGCATAAAGGGTTAATACTAAGCACTTTCCGGGAGTCCTATTAAATGAGATGCTGCTTTTATAATATTCACTGATGCTGAAGCTTAAATCCTTAACTCTATTTCTTCTCTAAAATGGAAGTGATTTGTCATTTAGTTTGGATACTGATGAGAAGCTGAGCTACTTGGCATCTCATCCAAACTCTTTGCAAAGGTTTTCACAGATAAGCCAACTGCAGCAAGCCTTGTTAGTCACCTTCGAGTGACTTTGGCGTTGAAAGAATTGATAATTTTGCCCTGTATTTTTAGTGCAGCACAAATGTCCAATTATCTTGCCTCTGTAAAAGCACTACTTTAACTTAGGTCGTCAAAACGGAAGCTTTGAAACTCTGTCTTATCGTACAGTATATTCTGTTTTAACCCTTTGTTCCATAAATACACCTTTGCAAACACAGAACATCCAAATCAGATGGCTCCTCTAGGAGCCATCTGATCAGGGTCTGCTCTGTTTACTTATGAAATAATACAGATAATATATGATTCTACAGTTTCTGCCATAGCCACATATTCCTGTGTTCATGTACCATTATCAAAATTAATCCTATTAATAGTCATGATGTCATTATTTCTTACATGAATATTCATGGAGTGAAGGGTTATTAGCAAACACATTCTAAACAAACATAGGAGACACAAGACAGGATGCTGCTAAATGCAGGACAAAAGTAATGCAGAAAACTGCTTCTGGAACTTTCTCCATTACATGCACTTCCATCCTGCATTTATTGACTACCATCTGTCTTAAACCACCTACATTTTAGACTTCTTTTGAGCAGTTGCATGAGATTTACTGAATATTTACCACAGACATGCATGCAAGCATGCAGTATGTCTGATTAAATCACTATTTTATTTTTCAGTGTCACTTGTTAAACCGATTTTGTATGAATATTAAATGTTTTGAAAATAAACAATTAAAGAGATATATATCTAATTATTATTATCTTACCCATACAATGTTATAACCCTTAACCTCATAGAGACACCTCATAATGCCTTTGCAAACAGAGTAAACCCAGATCAGATGGCTCCTGATCAGGGTCTGCTCTGTTTGCTTACGGAATAATATAGATCTGGTTCTAGTTTCTGCCATGGCCAAAATTCCGGCGCTTGTATGATATAAAAATTCAGTTTATAAAATATTCATGAAGTCATGAATTTGTTATAAGTTAGCCTTTACTCAATAAATACCGGTATGCATTTCTACGTCATTGTAAACAGAGAAGACCCATATCAGATGATTCCTTTAGAAGCCATCTGATCAGGGTCTGCTCTGTTTGCTTATGATATAATATAGATATGATTCTACAGTTTCTGCCATGGCCAAAACTTCCTGTGTCCATGTGTTGTTATAACAACTAATCTAATTTATATTCATGATGACATTATTCCTTACATGAATAATCATGGATAAAGGGTTAATAAATATTTATGTGGTAAAGACTTATCCTATTTGTTTTGGCATCACCTTCACTCGTAACTATCTTAGATCAAAATCGTTGATGGAATAATTTTCCATCTGATAGGGTCAAAGCTGTTTAACATTTGGCCATGAGTTACTCAAAATCAGAGAGAATGGATGCATGCATGGTAAGAATTGAAGCAAATTTGAGTTCTCAAGCTTTTGATTGGTCAGATATGAGCCAAAGGCTCAAATCTGACCAATCAAAAACTTGAGAATGAACTCAGACTCAACTAAAAGTTTTATAAGCATGGACCAAGGTAAATGTATGACATTTTAACACTTTTCTTAATGAATATTCATGCAAGATTCCATCATAATGATTTTTAATTACATTGCATTTCAGTATAGAAAATATTACTTTTATTGAGATTGTAATCAATAGAGAATCAGACCTGAAACATGTATGCAAACAGTAGCTATCTGGTCTTGGTCTGCAGCAGTAGTAATATATACAGTAAAACCAAATGTCTTAAATCCTTCCAAATTGTGTCAGTGCTGAGCTTTAACCCTTTACTCCATGAATATTTGAACAAGAGGGCCATGATGGCCCTTAATCGCTCACCTGTTCGTAACAGATTAATGATTTCAATGACAGATTGCATAATTTCAAAAATCTTGGTAGAAAACCATCAGATGATGCTACATACTAAATATAAAGAGTCTAGACCTTAAAGATTTTCGTATGAAAAACTGTTAAGCCCCAGGGCGGGTCAATTTTGATCCGGGGTTCATAATTTGAAAATCTTGGTAGAGGACTATTAGATAATGCAACATACCAAATAATTTGAATAATCTTGGTAGAAAACCATTAGATGATGCTACATACCAAATATCAAGGGTCTAGACCTTACAGTTCTGGAGGAGAAGATGAAAAACTGATAAGCCCTTGGGCGGGGCCATTTTTGGTCCGGGGGTCATATTTTGATTAATCTTAGTAGAGGACGATTAAATAATGCTACATACCAAATATCAAAGGTCTATACCTCATAATTTTAGAGAAGAATATATTTAAAGATTTTCCTATGAAAAACTGATAAGCCCTGGGGCGGGGCCATATTTGGCCCAGGGGTAATAATTTGAATAATCTTAGTAGAGGACCATTAGATCATGCTAGATACCAAATATCAAAGGTCTATGCCTTACAGTTTCAGAGAAGATGATTTCTTCAAGGTTTTCCTATGAAAAACTGATAAGCCCTGGGGCGGGGCCATTTTTGTCCTGGGGGTCATAATTTGAACAATCTTAGTAGAGGACCATTAGATGATGCTACATACCAAATACCAAAGGTCTATTCCTTACATTTTTTAAGAGAAGAAGATTTTTAAACATTTTCCTATGAAAAACTGATAAGCCCCGGGGTGGGACCATTTTTGGCCCAGGGGTCATAATTTGAACAATCTTAGTAGAGGACCATTAGATGATGCTAAATACCAAATATCAAAGGTCTATGCCTTACAGTTTCAGAGAAGAAGATTTTTAAAGATTTTCCTATGAAAAACTGATAAGCCCTGGGGCGGGGCCATTTTTGGCCCAGGGGTAATAATTTGAACAATCTTATTAGAGGACCATTAGTTCATGCTACATACCAAATATCAAAGGTCTATGCCTTACAGTTTCAGAGAAGATGACTTTTAAAGATTTTCCTATGAAAAACTGATAAGCCCTGGGGCGGGGCCATTTTTGGCCCAGGGGTCATAATTTGAACAATCTTAGTAGAGGACCATTAGATGATGCTACATACCAAATACCAAAGGTCTATGACTGACAGTTTCAGAGAAGAAGATTTTTAAAGATTTTCCTATGAAAAACTGATAAGCCCCGGGGCGGGGCCATTTTTGGCCCAGGGGTCATAATTTGAACAATCTTAGTAGAGGACCATTAGATGATGCTACATATCAAAGGTCTATGCCTTACAGTTTCAGAGAAGAAAATTTTTAAAGATTTTCCTATGAAAAACTGATAAGCCCTGGGGCGGGGCCATTTTTGGCCCGGGGGACATAATTTGAACAATCTTTGTAGAGGACCATTACATCATACTACAAACCAAATATCAAAGCTCTTGGCTTTGTAGTTCCAGAGAAGAAGATGTTTAAGTAAATTGTTGACGCCCGCACGTACGCACAACGTACATACGCACGACGACGGACGCCGGACATAGGATCATCCCAATAGCTCACCTTGGCACTTTGTGCCAGGTGAGCTAAAAATAATGATACGAATATTGATTAGATAAATCATTAATTTATTTTATTAGCACATAGACCCAGTAAGTCTAGACCCTGAAACTCTAGAATCATATCTACAATGTATATCATAAGCAAACAGCAGAAGTTTATCAGACTGCTCCTTCAGATCTGGGTCTACTGTTTGCAAAGGGGTAGAAAGACGTGTTAATGAAGTAAAAGCTTAAGACACGGGGCTGCCTTTCCCTCGTGAATAATAATGCAAGAATCAATCTCTCATGTTGATCTATGTTAAAGACTTTTTAGTGGTTGCTGTAGAGAAGGTTCAGTTTATAGTTGAGTCACACGGACATCCATAAGCCATGTTAAATCGGGTTCATGTTAACCTGATAATGGTGGATTGATGCAAGATGGAATTTATGTTGAAAGCTTTTAGGAGACAACCATGTTAATGAATTAACCCTTTCGGTGTTAAGTATTCATGTAAGAAATAATGACATCATGAATACAATGTATTGATATGAAAACTGCAAAAGTAGTTTATACTACAAATCCACAGTTAACTCTATACAACAGTAAACCATTACATCTAAGTTCAAAGGCAGGTAACCCCATATAACCTGGATACAGGCCAACGAAACTTATTTAACCCATTCCCGCATAGGCTATTTTGAGATCCAACATCTTTGAATAAATCTACCGAAAAGGAGCATTTACTACTGAAAAGGAAAATTTTAGAATTGTGTAGTGTTGAAACCATTGTGATAAATAGAGCATTTGCTCGTATGGAGCAAATGCTCTATTTATCACAATGGTTTCACAAAGTGACTTTTACAGAAGCGTCAATATGCGGGAATGGGTTAATGCATAAATACTCTTCATAGAGACCATGTATATAAACTTTCTTTGAATTTTTTTGAAAAACTGAAGGAGGACTAGCCATGTTACATGACCAAATAAAGTTCAAGGGAAGAGAATTGTGCAGGCCTGCAGCTAAACCCATGAAAATTGTGTCTTGCACATCTACTATTAACCCTTCGCTTGCTATTCGCGTCAATATACCTACCTGTAAATAGTGAAGACCCAGATGAGACAGCTCCTGCAGGAGCTGTCTCATCAGGGTCTGCACTATTTACAAGTTGATGGTGCAACCAGTGCACTCCACAGCAGTGATTGCACAGCGAAATACTTGTACACAGTGAAGATATATGTAATTATACAACAGGGCATGGGTAAAGGAGGAGAAATTCAGCAAGCGAAGGGTTAATGACTTTTGCATGCCAAATAAACATTTAATAGCTTTCAAATTGAAGGAGGAGTTTCCGACACCAACTCTCAAAGTTCAAGGGGAGATAATTCTGCAATGCCCAGTGCTAATCACATGAAAATTGCGTCTTTCATATTTACTATTCATAGAACTTTATTATGTACACCAAATATAAACTGAATAACTTTCAAATTGAAGGAGAATTTTGCAACACCAATTATATGTACCCATATTTCATGCTAAAATGACAAAAATTACTCCAAGTTCAAGGGGATATAATTCTGCAATGCCCAGGGATAAACACATGAAAAATGTGTGTTACATCTACTATTCATGGCTATTAAGTACATGTATACTATTAAAATATAAATTCAATACCTTTAAAGCTGAAGGTGGAGTTCCAATGCGGATGGACCTACCACCTGACCGGCCGATTCCTGTATACCCCCTCAAATAAGTTTGCTGGGGTATAACTATCAAAAGGACTTGAAAACAAAGCCATTTTCTTTTGTACATGTATATGTAATTTTATTTTAATGTTTTACATTTTTGTTTTACCTGATTATGTTTGCCCGATTCTTACAGCTGTTACAGATTAGTAACAAACCACAGTACATGTAGGTTGGTATTTATCAACTGTATTACATGACCAGTGTCAATGGAGAAGTGACACCAACTATGAAAACAGTTTGGATCCAGACAATACACACATCCAGTAACTCTTCAGGATCCAAACTGACTGACACTGGAATATTTTAAAACAAATGTAAGAAAAATTGACTTTTGCTGACTACAGTTACTTACCAACAGCACGCAAATGGAAAAACAGTACTCTTAACATTAACAACTATGCAGGCCCTGATCAGCTGTTGCTCAGAGAATGGCTGCTGATCTTGATTTCATTAAATCTCCTTTCAAGGCAAATGAACTGATATACAATGTACCTTAGGTTTAACATCAAGTCATCCTTGAAAGCTTCTGTGATCTCAGCTCCATCATATGAAACTCATTGGTTTAATAATTTCATATTGCAATCTACCTTCCATGTACAAAAGGATACAGTATAATCTCTCTATAATGGCCACTAGATTACATCAAGTATCTTGTGTTAAAGGCAGGTGGCTGCTTAAAGCAAGGTGAAAGCAAAACAAAACGCTCCTACAGGAGCATTCTGTTTTAATTTCACCTTGCTTTAAGCAGCTACCTGCCCTAAATACCAACTAATTAACACAAGCCGTTATAAAGAGGTTTTACTGTATTCTATTGACTGAAATTTCTTGACCACTGGCAGGTTACAAATAATATTGTAAAACTAGAATATTAACTGTGCTGTTAGTCATTTAAAATAAATATTATCTGTTTAGACTAGAACATATATTTCATAATGTAATTAAAAGCAAAAAGTAAAAAAAAAAATCAGATAAATTGCAAATGCTCTACCTCTTACACAACATTTCAACACTAGAAATGTCCCCATAGGACACTGATGCCCCCACTTTAGACTTTTTGTCACAGAAAGTAAGGGCCATTTTTACAGTCATTTTTGCAAATAAAGGGCCACAACTCCTAAACGAATGAAGCGATTTCCATGGCTATCGAACTTGACCAAGATATAATGGCCACAAACATGCGTGAAAAGTTTGGTGTGGATTGGACAAATATTTTCCAATAAGAAGTCCGGACAAATTCTTCTAGATGTGCGTACAGACGTACGTACGTACAGACAAGGGCAACCCTATATGCCACCACTATGTGGGGGCATAAAAACTGAAGATTGCACAAATAAAACTGAGTTACCCGATTAAAGCGTAAATTTGCAAATAATCTGTTGTAATGTAATATGTACAATAATTCATTTTCTTTTACTGTTTCAGTTTCTTACAAATGATCTTATGCTTTTCAGTCCCGATTTTCACCGTTTTGATTCTGATTAAATGCAAGCAGTGCGGATCCAGTGAAAGTCATGACCAACCACTACTTTGCCTAATGCGTTTTGAAACATTTGCAAACAGAGAAGACCCAGATTAGACAGCTTCTGTAGAAGCTGTCTGATCAGGGTCTACTCTGGTTGTTTAATGGATAATATATACCTGATTCTACTGTTTCTGCCAAGGCAAAAAACTCCTGTGTTCATATTCTAGATTCATCTCATTAATAATCATGATTAATTATTATTAATATTCATCAATTTCTTAAATAAACTCTACAGGTAAACCTCTCTATAACGGCCGCTAAATTACATCAAGTAGTTTGTGTTAAAGGCAGGTGGCTGCTTAAAGCAAGGTGAAAGTAAAACAGTATGCTCCTATAGGAGCGTTCTGTTCTACTTTCACCTTGCTTTAAGCAGCCACCTGCCCTAAATACCAACTAATTAACATAATTTAGTGGCCGTTATAGAGAGGTTTTACTGTATATTCATCTAATCAATAATCATGATCTTATTATTTCTTACATGAATATTCATCAATTTCTTACATGAATATTCATCAATCAGGTAAAGGTTTAAATAGTTGGTGTGTGATCAGTGTCTACATTGTCACTCAACAGTCATGTTACAGTAGCTACCTCTGCAGCCATTCATCAGATTCTTTACGTTTATAATTACATTGCCTTTAATTAACACTTTCCTTCATAGAAACGCATTTTCATATCTTTGCAAACAGAGTAGACCCAGATCAGAAGACTTCAATCTTCGAGACAATTCTGAAGAGTGGTCACAACGTAGTGTTTGGCAGAGAAATAAAATAATTATTCTTGAAAATGTTTTAATTTACGCATCCTATCTGGACCTCTGTATATAGACCAGATTCCAGTTTCTAGCAATACCAAACAATCCTGTGTATACGAGCCATTATAAAAATTCAGCTAATGAATATGCATGATCATAATATTCAATATTCTCCTGTAAACAATCATGTCTACTCAAATTCAAATCTGCTTGAATTTTTTCTTGCTGCTTTAACCCATTCCCTCATATTGACGACTTTTGACGACTCTGTAAAAGTCACTTTGTGAAACCATTGTGATAAACAGAGCATTTTCTCCTATAGGAGCAAATACTCTATTTATCACAATGGTTTCAAACTACATAATTCTAAAATTTTCCTTTTCCCTTGTTAATGCTCCTTTTCGTTAAGATTTATTCAGAGGTTGTATCTAAAAATAGCCTGAGGTAATGGGTTAAATCCAGGATACCCCTATTACCCTAAATTTCTGACAGACTAACTATTAAGGTAAATAGTGCAGATCCAGATCAAATGACTCCTGAAGAAGCTGTTTAACCCTTTACTCAGTGAATATTCAAGTAAGAAATAATGACAGCATGAATATTAATTACATTAATTCTTAAAATAGCAAAGGGACACAGGAATTGTTCATTGTGGCAGAATCTGTAGAATCATATCTATATTATATCATAAGCAAACAGAGCAGACCCTGATCAGACGGCTGCTATAGGAGCCGTCTGATCTGGGTCTTCTCTGTTTGCAAAGGTGCAGAAAGGCGTATTTATGGAGTAAAGGGTTAATCAGGATTTATACTATTTGCTACTTGATATAACTGAATGACAAACTGCGCAGAACCTGATCAGAGGGCTTCTCTAGGATCCCTCTGATCTGGGTCTACACTGTGTGTAAAGGCCAGTACACACATTTTCCACATTCAAAGAATTCAGTAACTATTGATAGAGTATCAACAATTTCGTCCTTTCTTTCATATAAATACTGTTTCACACCTTTGAAAAAGAGGGTAGACCAAGATCAGGGTCTGCTCTGTTTGCTGAAGAAATTATAATAGATCTGACTTTTCAGTTTTTACTCATACCAATACATCCTACATACATATGCCATTGTAAAAGATCAGGAATAAATACTCATACTGTTATCCTGTCTGTCATGAATATTCAACTGGGAAAGTGTTAACAGTAAAACCATACATGATAATTGATAAGCTTAACCCATTCCTTCATAGGCTATTTTTAGACCCAACCTCTTTGAATAAATCTACTGAAATGGAGAATTTCCTAAAAAAGAAAACTTTTAAAAGAGTAATTTTGAAACCATTGTGATAAATAGAGTATTTGCTCCTATGTAGGCATCACAAGGCGTCAATGTGAGGGAGTGGGTTAAAGAGTATCTGCTTTACAACTCGTGATATATAAACTTTAGTATGCCTGATTTACACCATAAAAACACAAACTATAGATCCAGTACAGCTGTTTGTTGCAGAATAACAGGATGTACATTATCAGGTTGCACACAACTGAATCTTGGTGAGTGCCAAACCTAATCAGAAGCCAGTAGCTGAATCCAAATATATTGTACGCACTGTGGTTATTCGAGTCCCCCAAGAAAATTTAACATTGTTTGTTTTTGAAACTCTGTACAAAGTCACCTTTTGAAACCATTGTGATAAAAAGAGCATTTGCTCCTTTAGGAGCAAATGCTCTATTTATCATAATGGTTTCAAACGGTGATTTTTAAAGAGGCGCCAAAAAGTGTCAATTGAAGGGTTTCGGTTAAAGCTTGCATGACAAGACGGAACGTTTATCAAAGTCTACCCCCTTTACCTTCGATTTTTCTTCCATTTTGGCCATAATAATGTTTGCACTTTTCAGACTGATGTTACGCACGTGCGTAAGTGCGTATCACTAGCTACGTGCCTGGAAGCCAAGTCTAATATGCAGTAGGCTAATGTGGATCCACAGTATTGGAAACAAAACTACATTTTGTTCATGGTGCAGCTCCCTTAGGTATTCAATATATTATAGTCATTGCCAACACATTCCTGTAACTGAGTCTGCATGAGGGAAAAACACAAACATTGAACATCAAACCATTTTCCAAAACTCCATTCTTCTGTCAGTGACAAAAAGACAACATTAATTCAGATGACGTTGGAAAATGAGATTCCTGTTGAAATGACTAGGTGATTCACAATGTTTTGTGAACTGTTTTCCAAACTTTACCATCAAATTGCTTTCTGTCATTGCATGAACATTAAATTCATGCACACAAACTCTAACCATCCTTGGCCAGCACAATCTGTAAACAAAGATTTAACCAGTGATGGTGGGAAAATCTAAGCAGTCAGCATGATCCTATACAAACACATTGAAAATTCCAAAATGTCCAATGAAATTTCAACTATGTACAGGATGACAAACTCTGTCCCATTCTTTCCTGATATTTTGTAACCAGTCTACAGGTGCTTGCCGACAACAGGTGCTCGAAAAAATCATTAAGTTCATTAAACCAGTCTGTTCAAACTCCCATGACTGATCTGACAAATGGCAGGATTGAACTTTTCCTCATTCAAAATGATCACTTTCAAAGTCTGAAATTTGTCTGGTTATTAAAGATGTAACAGTGATTCAAAGCACGCGATTCAAAGCACGCGTACCGGTATTAGAATTAAGCACTTTCCTTTATATAAATGCTTTTTCATGTACTTGCAAATGGAGTAGACCCAGATCAGATGGCTCCATTAGATCAGGGTCTGCTGTTTGCTTATGAAATAATAGATCTGACTACAGTTTTTACCAATACCAATAAATCGTGTGCATATGACAGTATAAAATTCAGCTGCCCTTGCCTATGAGCAATTATTCCAATCCGATTTATTTTCAATCACTGATTTTCAGTAAACAAGAGTTATTGAAGACTGGTTTAAAAACATATAACCCTACTGAAAACAACTGTGTCAACAAGCACTTCTTATTTCTCTAACTATCATTTCCTACATGTTCCTCAAATCCTTCACTCTCTGTGACCAAGGCACGTTCTAGGATCACACGACCTTCTTTATAACGTTGGTTTTCTTCATTTGCAAACTCATAGATCCATCCAAGCTTTGCGTCACAATTCTTGCACATGACATCACGGACCATGTGTCTACCAGTCAACATCACCCTGTCCTGCACCTCGCTGTATGTCAGATTCACCACTTTGTTGAAAAGAAATGCCCGGCCAGTGGCACCTGAAACAGAGGTATACGATATGTCATAACACTACTTCTGATAAATGCTGTGAGTGTTATCAATATGGTTCTTAACCCATTCCCTCATATTGACGACTTTTGACGACTCTGTAAAAGTCACTTTGTGAAACCATTGTGATAAATAGAGCATTTGCTCCTATAGGAGCAAATGCTCTTTTTATCACAATGGTTTCAAACTAAAAAATTCTAAAATTTTCCTTTTCTCTAATTAATGCTCCTTTTCGGTAGATTAATTCAAAGAGGTTGTATCTAAAAATAGCCTATGAGGTAATGAGTTAATGCAAATAGGTATGCATATAGATACAGAAAACAAAACCTCTTGTTGACAACATGCTCTACTTCTAGAAGTTATTATCTATAAGCATTCTGGGAGTACAAATAGATTGCTTTTGCAATACAATGTCCCCTACTGAAAAACATTCTGGAAACCTAAACATTCCTGAAATTTTCTAAGTACAACTGCTGTAATTCTTTGAATAGTCAATGTAGCGTAACAAAATTCATCCCTGATCTGTAACTCATTATAATAAAGCTACATACCAAATATCACTTCAATATCTGCAGGGGTTTAGAAAAAAGTCTTGAAAACTGATGTGTGACTGATTGAAGGATGGACGGAGTGCAATTAAACATGCAGTTCACTTTGGCGTTGCAGGTAGGGGACTAAAATTATGAAAGGCAACAGACCATTACATGTTTCTGCCATACTTCTTATTACCATCATCAAACATTAGAGGTTTTATCTGCATCAACCCTTTCCATGTTGAACAACTGTAAGATTTAACCCTTTCCCTGTTCTGTTTTTAGGCCAAATTTCAATACCTACTGAATATTCATGGACAAAATAGTTATAAAGACATATAGAAGGTGGAACATTGTAGACATTTTAGAAAGTAAAGAAACAGATCTATCAAATTTTATTAGCAAACAGAGCAGACCCTGATCAGAGGGCTCCTCTAGGAGCCGTCTGATCTGGGTCTACTCTGTTTGCAAATGCGTGAAAACACGTTTATATGAGGGAAAGGGTTTTAATGACCTAAATATGTCATAGCTGAATTTTATAATGGAATAATAATTATGTACTGTGTTTTGGTAGTCATAGAAATGAGAGCAAAGAGAGTAGACCCTTATCACATGGTTCCTATATCTTGGTCTACTCTGTTTGCAAAGACGTAAGAAAGGATTTAAATCCAGAAATATATATGGAAGAAAGTGCATCAATTTGATATACATGTTCAATAAGTTATGGGAGAATTAAAAGTAATGCCATGTCCCCTACCCGTTGAACTTTTTGACAAAATTTAAAGAAAAATCCTTATGTGCTGCACATTCATACAGGAATCTTATATCATACTTATCAAATCAAATATATCATTTCTGACACATATAATATTCAATCAAGGATCACAAACATGAGTAATAAGTTTGGGGACTAAGTATAGCTAGGTTAGTGTTTGTTAGTCAGCATTTACAAAAATAAATCAGTCTGGCGGGGCGCAGCCCAGCGACCGATTTATTTTGTAAATCCTGACTAAACACACACTAACCAATTTAGTGATTGAAATTATGTTTTGTTCACAAAATGTCGCGCGCCCTATGTAATTTACATATCTGTCACCACCCGTCACATCTTTCATAGGAGTATCATGCGTCAACCGCTTGTATGTACCTGAGACACAATACATTTCTGACAGCAACACCACAGTTTTCCAAGAATAGCCGGCAACCGCTTGTATGTACCTGAGACGCGATACATCTACGACAGCAACACCACAGTTTTCCGAGAATAGCAGTGGATATTCAAACAAATTATAAATGGAGGATTTTGATTTATTGAAATATGTATGAACCAATACTGTCCAAACATGAGGTCACAGCGACTTAAGTTCTCAATAACCGCTTCAGAATTTCATTAATTAAACCGATAGGTGATTACATTTTACTTTGCAGAGATTTCCCGTGATTTCGATTGGATTATCCAGAATGATTATTTATTCATTTTCGTCAATGCACACATCTACAAATTGTTTAACCCTTTACTTCAAATAAACGCATTTTCACACATTTGCAAATGGAGTAGACCCTGAACAGATGACTTCTATAATAGGCAGAGATTGGTGTCCCCATCAGCGAAATTGGCAGCAACAGTAGTTTATCAACTCTGTCTAAATTCAAACTAGGAAATACCGGTCTTAACCCTTTCCCTCATATCAACGCTTTTTTGCAAACAGAGTAAGACACAGACCAGATGTCTAATCAGGGTTCGCTCTATTTCCGTATGAAATTATATAGATCTGATCCTACGGTTTTTGTCTGAACTGTAAAACTTGAAAAGTTTACTTTATTAAACAAATGGGTTAATACTCCTGAATTGATCAATTCGTGTAGATCTATAAATGTTCCTTAGAGAAAGAGTTAAACACTGCTTCAAACCGGCCTGGCTCCAAATTATAGCTAAAGACTCACAAATCCCTTTTAACAACCAACTCACACATTGTTTAATAATTCAAATCCCTGAGAGTGTCAAAAAACATTGTTTTCGTTAAAATAGACAGCAAAAAATGGTTACTGATTTTTATTTTTAAATGTAGTTTATTTTTCATTTTTGTTCAATGCTAACGTCCAGCATGATGACTTCAAGAGTTATATTGTGCTTACGATAAAAATCAGTTTGATATTTATTGCAATAATTGTGTCATTTGAATCCCCCTTTTTTGAAATCATTTCAAAAGCTTGAATCCACACTAGCTGCTGAAAAAACTGCCCGGAATATTGAGGCGTCATGTCAATTTCATTTGCTCCAACAGGCTCCAGCCGCTAGCCGCTATGGCATCCTGTCCCTGAACTGATTCTGAATGCAGGTGCAATATAAAATAAACCGACTAAAAAAAAATACCGGGTAAATCTACACTTACGTCTGTAAATCAACACTTACTAAATAAGTGGTCGGTTAAAGGCTGATTTACTAAAATAAATCACCCAAAGAATTTGAAAAATACTGCAATGCCATTGGACAAAATAAAATTTCAATCACTAATAATATCATAACATGTTAGCCCCTGTCAACTACTTTTCCTCTAGTTCTCCTGTATGTACATACATGTACGTGTTACATATTTTTATTTAAGTACCTTGTCCTGTCATGTGCTATACTCCACACATGAATTATACTGTAATAGGACAAAATACAAAACTTTAACTTTAATACAAATAATTCTCCACTTATTATCTTTTCTACAGCTCTACAGATGACACTTAATCCTTTCCTTCATATAAACGCCTTTCCATGCATCTGCAAATAGAGTAGACCCAGATCAGACAACTCCTACAGGAGCCGTCTGATCAGGGTCTGCTCTGTTTGCTAATGGAATTTAATAGAGATGTTTCTTTAGTTTCTAAAATGGCTACAATGTTCCACCTTCCCTATTTCATTATAACAATTTTGTCCATAAATAGTCAGTAGGTATTGAAATTTGGGAAAAAACAGAACAGGTAGAGGGTTTAACCCTTTCCCTCATACAAACGTGTTTTCACTCATTTGCAAACAGAGTAGACCCAGATCAGATGGCTCCTAGAGGAGCCGTCTGATCAGGATCTTTTCTGTTTGCTATTAGAATTTGATAGATCTGTTTCTTTACTTTCTAAAATGTCTACAATGTTCCACCTTCAAGAATTCTTTATAACTATTTTGTTAATGAATATTCAGTAGGTACTGAAAATTGGCCTAAATACAGAACAGGGAAAGGGTTAAGGGAACAGATACATACCGGTACAGATTAGCTATAATAAGAAGTTATGAAACAATATGCATGTAATACCATACCTGTGAATCTAGTAGAAATCAGCTCTGCCCTGTTGGTTAGTGGTGTATCACAATTTGAGCAGGAGAAAAGTCTTGTGCCTCCAATGTGTGTCAAAAAGATTCTACCCATGTCTGAAAAAATCAGTAACACCATCGTAACTAAGACATGATACATGTAATACAAAAGAATCATACAGTTGGAAACTAGCTTTCATCTCTAAAAAGTAAGAGTTTCAAACCGCCATTGACACAGTTGTTTTAAACCAAAATTTCAGTAAGCAAGGATAAGCAAGGACATATGAAACAATGGAGTTTGAAACAGTCATTCGTAATATGTACAGTCAATACCTTATTGAAAAGGCAGAAAATGACAGTTTAACCCTTTCCTTTATACAAACACCTTTTTCATGCCTTAGCAAACACAGTAGACCAAGATCAGATGTAAGAGCCGTCTGGTCAGTGTCTGCTCTGTTTGCTTATAAAATTATAAAAGGTTTCTACCAATACCAGCACAGTGGAGAAAATTTTAATGCAGTTCTCTTAAAAAAGGGTTTAATATACGGTATGCTAAACCACCTAAAATTCTTGAATGAAAAGATTATGATTCTAAGACCTGGAGTAGGCTTATTCCAAAATCTTAATATTTTCCTGCAGCACAAAGTCTCTGCTCAAACTCATGTCTGCATCAAGGGTGTGGAAATCTTATGTCTGACTAATGTTCGACCTGGGAAATTAACTGATATACTGTGCAGGAACAATGAGTATTTAAGATACATAGTCAGTAGAAACCGGTAATTGCCTTTTAAAACCCTTTACTCCATGGATAGTCATGTAAGAAATAATGACATCATGAATGTTTATTCACTGAATTTCAATAATGACATATGAACACAGACATTTTTGACCATGGTGGAAAGCACTGGAAACTGTAGAATAGATTGATATTATTCCATAACCAAACACAGCAGACCCAGATCAGACGGCTCCTACGAAGCCATCTGATCTGCATCTACTCTGTTCGAAAAGGGCGTAGAAAGGCGCATTTATGGAGTAAAGGGTTAAAGAGTGAGGTTGCATATGTTTAGATGTCCTGACATATGTGTGCAAGTTAGGTGGGAGACTGACTGCAACTAAGTTGTGGTAGATCAGGTTAAACATGATCAGTTTGAAGTCTATAGGTGTCTCAGACTCTGTTTGGGTGATGGCCAACCCATTTCAGCCTGCATTTTTTAAACATTTGAGTAGAACAAAATCATTTTTAACCCTTTCCCCCATATGAATGCTTTTTCACGCCTCTGCAAACAGAGTAGACCTAGATCAGATGGTTCCTGTTTGTTTATGAAATTATAATAGATCCGACTCTACAGTTTCTACCAATACTGAAAAGTCCTATGTACATTATATACAAATACACAATTTCAGCTAATAGATATCCATGTCATTATTTCAAAAGGGAAAGGGTTAAATAGTTTCTTATTGATACTGTAGAAAATGTGTTTCCAATTTCTCAGCAACTTTGTATTCAAGCAGTGTATGCAAGCTTAAAAGCAATTTCTACAATATAAATTCATAAATATCATACAAACTGTTCCTGGACTGTTCCACACCTTGAACATCACATTAGCAGTGCCGTACGTAAAACCAAACCTATGCAACCAATTTAAACTCATTTAAAACAGAAAAACAAGATATGAAGCCACAACTTACGCACAAGTATGATAGGCCATAACAATTAACACAATACACTTTTCTCAAAAGAAAACATCGGTTGGGCTGCCGGCCTGGTCTAGTGCACTGTGACACTAAATAGGATAGTATGGGCCGGTTTAGAGCACTGCAACACTGAAAAGGTCACAGAACACCAAGGGATGTTGAACATAAAGGAACTCTACAAGCACCGATTCACAGCAACTGAAGAGCACTCATACACATGTCATACACATATATATATGAATACCATTATAATTTATTATACATGCACTGATACACGTACATCTTAGAACTATATCTGTTCCTTGCATGCTCAACGCTGACAACATACTAGCTGTGCTGTTAAAACTCAAACTGGACATCAAATACAAAAGGTGTGATGTGATGCCATAACTTAGGCAAGATCGAGTATGATAAAACATAATGTAACAAAATGCCTCACTGTAAAGTATATATTGGATGGCCTGGGTTTAGGAAACTGCAACACTTATAATTGAACAGTTGGAGTTGAGTGCACAGCACTGAAAAGGTCATGTACCGTACGTAATGCCAAGGATGTTGAACATAAAGGAACTCCACAAGCACAAGCTACAGCAATTGAGGACTACTCATATACACACATATATCACATAATATACAATATGTATGATGCACAAAATGATAACTCTATGCACAACACACACACAATTAATATGGTAAAGACAGTAGCAAAATTATCTAATTCAATAGTTGATACCAATTTGGACTTAAAATAAATTCACGTCATTTGAGAGCAAGAAAAAATGACTCACTGTGAAATATCGAATGAGTCAAAAATGACTGACAAACACCTGTGACATTGTTACCTTGACATTGGGTGTGTTTACAATTAAAACTGCGGATGCAAACGAATAAGTAAAATAAGGACTAGTCATGTAGCTGCAACAATCTGATTCTAATATTTAATCAATTAATATATTAAAACTGATAAATATACCAAGGCATACACTACAGTCCATGTTTAATCCGTGAAATTGGGACATTCTCGCAAAAGGAAATATCAGCCATTGCGAAGTCTTAATGCAGAAGATTGTACATTTACGGGGGATTTTATCGCCCTTCATTGAAAAACAAACCTGCTTTTATGTTGTAATATCGATACTAACTTGACGATTGGATATCTTTCTGTAGGACAGCTATGGTTAAGTAACGCTTGTTCTGTAAATTTAGGAGATTTCTGGCTTTCTGTAAGTCCCTTGTCTGAACTTTCCGTCCCTCTGAATCAAAACATTACTTGACGTCAGTAACACACGTGTCTATTTTTAGTAAGGTCAAAGGTAAAAGTTCACTGCAGCTGCGTAACACATCTTCCGGTTTTAATCGTCGTGTACACCCAGGTCATCCGATCTGTCATCATAGATAAATTTTGTGAACAACTGAAAAGTTCACTCCAATTCAAACATGATGAGGTGGCTATCAGGTGAAAGTAAGAATAAGGAACCAGAAGTTTTCAACAATGTTACCGAAGGGCTCAAGAAAATCTACAAAACAAAACTTTTACCGTTGGAAGAAACCTACAAGTTTCACGACTTCCATTCACCGAAGCTGGACGACTCTGATTTCGATGCTAAACCAATGATTTTGTTAATAGGACAGTACTCAACTGGTAAAACCACCTTTATTCGTTACTTGCTAGAACAGGACTTCCCAGGTATTCGGATAGGCCCAGAACCAACAACGGACGGTTTTATTTCTGTGATGCATGGTGATCAGGATGGTGTTATTCCAGGCAACGCAGCAGTAGTGGACCCAAGCAAGCAGTATAAACCTCTCACAAAATTTGGTAATGCCTTCCTCAACAGATTTCAGTGCTCTCTCTTAAATAACCCTGTTCTGGACAGTATCACGATACTTGACACACCAGGAATATTGTCAGGTGAGAAGCAGCGGGTTGATAGAGGCTATGATTTTCCTGGTGTGTTAGAATGGTTTGCAGAGAGAGTTGATCGAATTATCCTTTTGTTTGATGCTCACAAATTGGATATCTCCGATGAATTTCGTCGTGCGATTGATGCAATCAAAGGATTTGATGATAAAATCAGGATAGTACTAAACAAAGCGGATGGTATTGACCATCAACAGCTTATGCGAGTTTATGGTGCCTTAATGTGGTCTCTTGGCAAAGTCATCAACACACCAGAAGTTGCACGTGTATTCATTGGCTCCTTCTGGGATCGGCCATTGCAGTATGATATGAACAGAAAATTATTTGAGCTGGAAGAAAAGGACTTATTTACAGATCTCCAGAAATTACCCAGAAATGCTGCACTTCGGAAGCTGAATGACCTCATCAGAAGAGCTAGACTGGCAAAGGTAATAAATAAATCAAAACTTGAGAAACAATGTTTAAGAGGGGGTATATAGGAATCAGTGTGTTGGTGGGTCGGTTGATCTGCCGGTCTGTCTGTCCATGGCACAACCTGTCACAAATCAATTATCTTGTTTGTTTTGCGATCAAGGCAGCTGAGCGTGGGTATTCCATCACCTCTAGTGATAGTTCTAATAGTTTCATTTGTAATAAGACAATCTTGTTTGAACTTTGAAGCCTTCAAAAATCGAAAGATAGGAGAGTACATGTATAAAACCCATGGTTCTGTGAATCGATCTGTCCTTGTGGGCATGAACATTATTGGGATATGTCAGTCAGGGCGTGCATAATATGATATACAGTATCATTATGTAGAAAATCCTTTGATCTGCATTAGCACTTTGTGGCACAGGGGTAAGACATATACTGACTCAAACATGTCTTACCCATGTGCTTTGTGACAGCTGTTTGTGAATTGATTTCTAGCATTCCATTTTGGATGTTACAAATTGACTGAAGTTGCTAACTGTAGTCATTTGGAAATCATATCAAATTCATAGACCATGAATTTCTTATCTATATATGTACACATATTTTAGGTCAAATCAACTTGAAACTGTTTTCAGGCTGCTTTATGAGGCAAGATGAATCTGACCTAAAATATTGTCCATACACATTGTTAATACCAGAGAGGAATTCAATAAAATTCATTCAGGATTGAATTTTATGACACTGAAAGTGAAATACCTGTTCATACCTTCCTCCTACACAGTCTTAACCCTTAAATCCATAAATATCACGCAGCCTTTCTATGCCTTTGAAAACAGAGTAGACCCAGATCAGAGGCTCCTATATGAGCAGTCTGATCAGGGTCTGCTCTGTTTGCTTACGAAATAATATAGATATGATTAGAACTACATGTAGTTCAAGTTGTTACAAAACGTTTTTACTCTCTAAATTCCTTTTGTACTTGTAATCAGCATAGACATTTGTAAACTCTTTTAGCCCTATCCTTCATATAATATATACCGGTACCTTAAAAGGCTTTTCATGCATAAATTGAAAAAAAAAGTATACCCAGATCAGAATGACAGATGGCCTCTATAGGAACCATCTGATCAGGGTCTGCTCTGTTTGCACAGACATGATATAGACCTGATCTACAGCTTTTGTCAAAGCAAAACATTTCCTTGAAAGGTTTATATTATAAAAAATCAGCATAGAGCTCAATACATGTATATTCAAGATATCATTTTAATTATTCCTTATATGAATATTGAACAGGGAAAGGGTTAACATGAAGTAAAATTACCTCTGCAAAAATTGTCATGTACGTCTTGATTCCCAAAGCATAATTTTATCCTTTTGCAATTTCTTAGTCCTTACCAAATACATATACAATTATACATGTTCTACACACTAAATAATGTGGGTGCTAATAAGAGACAAAGCTACATGTACTCAATCTCTTATTTGGATATATGTAATGTTTTCAAGTCATTGTAATAATATTAATGTTATAATTGCATGTACTTCTTTTCCTCATACAAAAACTTTTTCATTCATTTGCAAACAGAGTGTAGAAGCCATCTGATCAGGGACTGCTCTGTTTGTTAATGAACTTATATAATATATCTGTCTACACTTTCTATGAATAACAAAACATCCAATGTATAAATGCCATTTTGAAACTAGCTAATAAATATTCATACATGTAATATCATTATTTCTTACATGAATATTCATCAGGGAAACGGTTAAAACACCTATTGTGTAGGAGTTTATTTCTATTTTGCTTTAGGTCCACTGGACTATATACATGTACATAATGATAGGTGATTGCCCACTATCATAGTAATTGTGGGTTCATTCTTGCCTAAGGTAACAGACATGTGATTAACCCTTTCCCTGTTCATATAAGAAATAACGACATGATGCATATTTATTAGCTGAATTTCTGTAATGATCATTTCATTTATAAGCAAACAGCAGACCCTGATCAGACAGCATCTATAGGAGTCATCTAATCTGGGTCTTCTC
Organism: Azorinus chamasolen; assembly: GCA_963576725.1. Classification (NCBI taxonomy): domain Eukaryota; kingdom Metazoa; phylum Mollusca; class Bivalvia; order Cardiida; family Solecurtidae; genus Azorinus; species Azorinus chamasolen. The sequence goes on along the minus strand of OY755235.1, from coordinate 26,363,198 downwards.
TGTTAGCAAATGCATGAAAAGGCATTTATATGAGGGAAAGGGTTAACCCTTTCCCTCCATAGGCTATTTTAGATCCAACCTGTTTCAATGAATCTACCAAAAAGGAGCATTAACTAGAGAAAAGGAAAAAATTAGAATTTCATTTTTGTAGTTTGAAACCATTGTGATAAATAGAGCATTTGCTCCTATAGGAGCAAATGGCCAAATGCTCTTTTTATCACAATGGTTTCAAGAAGTGACTATTACAGAGGCGTATACACTAGAAAGGCGTATTTATGGAGGTATTTTAGGGTTAAACTGTTGAATGCTGATTAAAGTGGAATCGTCCTCCATTGTACAAGGTAGGATCCATTTAATATGTAAAAGGCAAAACATTGTAGATATAGAGGGTTTGTTGAATGACACACAATGCAGAGTGTTTGCAAATGACAGTAGACTAGAGTGTGTATATTCATTTCCTGCATTCATAGGGTCAACCCTTTCTCTCATATTACAATTTTCACGCTTTTGCAGATCAGGTCATTCAGATGGCTCCTAAAATTTTAATAGACTCAATATTTTCTTTCAGTACTAAAACATCCTGTGTACATGCGCCATTATGAAATTTCAGCTAATAAATAATTCATTATGTCAATATTTCTTACATGAATATTCAATAGGAAATGTACAAGTCACATTCTTCCATGTGTCTACGTACATCAAAGAATTACATACACTTGTCCCCTTACAATTTGTATCTTCATAAAATGATTTTCCATCGATAGTTATGACTAGTTCACCTCTCGCTATTGCTACAATTTATAGGTGAGCGATGTATACGCCATCACAGCCATCTTGTTAAATTCTAGCATCTACTTATAACTGAATGTCTTGATACTGTGCTGACATGGTGAACACAAACAAAAAATATCTTCTTGTTTTCTTGATATTTTTTTCATTCATAAACATTAACCCATTCTTTCAATTTGATACCTCTGTAAAAATCACTTTTTGAAACTTTTGCGATAAATAGAGCAGTTAAATTGCTCCATAAGAACAAATTAATGTAGTATTTATCACAATGGTTTCAAAACTACATGTACATACATGTAATTCTAAAGTTTTCCTTTCTCTAGTAAATACTGCCTTTCTCTAGTAAGTGCCCCTTTTCAGTTGATTTATTCAAAGAGGTTTGGTCAAAATTTGCCATCTCCCCCCCCCCCCCCCCCCCCCCCCCCCCCCCCCCCCAAACACACACTCACACACTGGAATTAACAGGATTGATGAAACATTATTTTTGCATGCAGGAAAGTCCTAGGTGCAGTAGGTTCTGTGGGCAAACAGTGCTGATTCAGACCAGACAGCTTATCAATATGAGCTGTTTTTGTCTCTGTCGAAATGCTTTGATTGTGTACATGCATGATTAGTGAGTGATAGGTCTAAATCTATACTTTTTGCAAAGTTATCAATTGGCATATATATACATTTGAGGTAACACATGTTGCAATTACTTGCACAAACTTGTCACTAGTGGAATGCTCTTGATTCAATAGGAAAGCACTTTGCCAGGGGATATTTGTCATGTTCAGTGACTTTTTAGACTTTTCAGGGATATTTGTTACAATCAGTGAGTTTTAGTTTTTGTGGGGTATTTGTTACATGTACATTCAGTGAATGTTTTAGTCTTTCGTCTGTCATGTATCATTTGCCAAAGCCATGACAAGTAATGTACAATGTTTTCCAATTTTCAGAACAACCAGTCAATGAGGCAGTCAAATCAATGTCTGCATGACTGTGATCTCATTCAATTGCATGTAGTCCTTTGTTTGAATGTTTTCTTGATAAGAATTCTAATTTTAGTACAGGTTACACTTCGAAAACATGTACATGTATCGTGTCTGGAGAATTATGTAAAACACATGTACAGTATGTCAAGTTAACCATTTCCCCTCATGCAAATGCTTTTTCACGTCTTTGTAAACAAAGTAGACCCAGATCATATGGTTCCTGTAGGAGCTGTCTGATCAGAGTCTGCGCTCTGTGTAGTTCTGAATTTATATTTTATTTGACTCCTCAGTTTTTACCAGTACCAACTAAATGAAGTGTACACATATATGCCATTGCAAAACAAATCAGCTAACAAATATATTCAGGATGTTATTACATGTTTTTCTTAAATTGTGAACATGCAACAGGGTAAGATTAACTGATTCAGATTACCTATGCTTGTGACATTGTCTATAGAATCTGATTATAAGCAGTTTGGATCCAGAAGGTTTAGGCTCATTGCTTGAATGTTTTCTATGTATCTTCACCTGTATCTTGCTGCCTTTGTCTTCCATCAGGGAGTATTCACAATGTTATAAATTCTTTCATGATTGTCTATCATGGAATGGGCGAATATTTAAATTATACATAATGGACTAATTTGGATATCCTGATCATATGTATTTGTGAAATTATGAGTAAAAAGGTGGTTTAATTGTAAGAATATTGATCTTGATCCCTTAATCTTAAAGCATATTAGTCTTAACTAGTAGAATTGCCAATTATCCGAGGAAAGATTAGGATCGCAATCTGTCCTAGGAGAATCGGGGATTGTCCTGAATCGCAATTTCTACTGTAACACATGTACCGCATAGCTCATCTTATCATCTATCCCCTTTGTGCCTGTCATTGGCACATAAGGCCCTGATACACCTCTTCCAAGTGTCTCCGTCTTTAGCTGTGGCTCTAGCAGCTGTCCAACTACACCATCCTAATTTCGACCTTTCCGGGCAGAATGTCAGTGCAGTACATTACATCACTTGCTGTTATCAAGCCTTAGGATGTGACCCAACCATTCCCATTTTCTGAGAGGTGCACAGTCGCTGCATTTGGACATTTTAGTTCTTCTATAGAGATCTATATACTTGTACATGTATTTGTAATTTTATGTACCGTATCTGCTTCTGTTCTACATGTATTGTAATTTGTAACAAGTACGATTGCGTATTTTCAGGTGCATGCCTACATCATCAGCAGTCTCAAGAAAGAAATGCCCTCCATGTTTGGGAAAGACAGCAAGAAACATACTCTAATCAAACAGCTAAGCACCATCTATGATCAGCTTGAGAGAGAACATGGAATTTCCCGTGGGGATTTCCCAGACCTGAAAAGAATGCAAGAGCAACTGTCACAACAGGACTTCACAAAATTCCACCAGCTTCGGCCTAAACTGATTTCCACAGTGGATGATATGTTGGCCACTGATATAGCACGACTCATGGAAATGATTCCTCTTGAAGACGTGTCACCAGGTGAGAAACCCAATATTGTTGAAGGTGGGGCATTTGAGGCGTACAATGAGAGCCCGTTTGGATTTGGCAGGGGTGAGGGTGCAGATGCTGGCAAGGGAGAACATGAATGGATTGTCAACAATGAACGGTATAAAAGCGATGAATCATTTGAGAAGCTGAATCCTGTGAATGGAAAAATCACAGGGGCTGCTGCTAAATCAGAAATGGTAAAATCTAAGCTTCCAAATTCTGTACTCGGAAAAGTTTGGAAGCTTGCTGATGTTGATCGAGATGGCATGTTGGACACTGATGAATGGGCTTTGGCCAATCATCTTATAAGTATCAAAATGGAGGGACATGATTTGCCAAATGAGCTACCTGATCATTTGATTCCACCATCTAAGAGGAATGGGTTTGCTGATTGAGGTTTCCGAATAGATAAGATGTGACCTGATTTTAACTGAATTGTAGAATTCATAACAAAGTTCCAAGTGTATGAGTCTCATTACGAGACATTTATCTGCATCTGCAATGTATAATATTTTACTGGACAAACAGTGTAGATGCTGATCAGATGTATGTCAGAAACAGAGCTACTTGTCTGGGTCTAAACTGTTTGCATTGCGCTGAAGGCAGCTTTTCACCTTCGGTGGCTAATATTTTATACTGGTTTATTCCTTTCCCTCATATAAACGTGTTTCCACGCATTTTCAAACAGAGCAGACCCTGATCAGACGGCCGTCTGATCAGGGTAAACTCTGTATGCTAATGGAATTCGATAGATCTGTTTCTTTACTTTCGAAAATAGCTACAATGGTCTACCTTCATTACTTCATTATAACTAATTTGCCCATGAATATTCAGTAGATATTGAACTTTGGAATAAATACAGAACAGGGAAAGGGTTATAAACCCATGCTGTTATTTCTCAGACAAACTCAGAAAAATGATTCTAAAGAGTGCCAGTAACACAAGGTTTGGTTGCAAAATGCAGAACATTTGTTAGAATAATCAACCCTTTACTCCATGTACATCCATGTAGGAAATAATGGCATCTCACATATAGATTAGCTGCAACAGGAATATTTAACCAAAACAAAAAGTGTAGAATCATATCTATATTATGTCATAAGCAAACAGAGCAGACCCTGATCAGATGGCTCCTATAGGAGCCATCTGATCTGGGTCTACTCTGTTAGCAAAGACGTAAAAAAGCATATATATGGAGTAAAGGGTTAACTATGCGTCATACCAAGGTCTCTGTTATATTTGGACAGTATCTGCAAACTTCCTTATCAAGCAGGTGCAATCTCACACATAACCCTTTCCCTAATGAACATTTATTAATCACTTATTAATCAATTAATATTCATTTACTTAAATTTATAATGGCATCGTGCAGACCCTGATCAGATGGCTCCTACAAGAGCCATCTGTTCTGGGTGTACTCTGTTTGCAAAAGTGTTTGTACAACCAGGAAACCAGGAAAGGGATTGTCATTATTATTTTGAGCTGCTTTTTTAACAGGACACTATTAACCCATTCCCTCATATTGATGGCTTTTGACACCTCTGTAAAAGTCACTTTGAGAAACCATGGAGATAGACTCAATAGACTAATACACTGTTTGTTATTTATTGTTGTCTTTTTTTAAAAAAAATTAATGCTTCAATAGTTGAAACATTAAAAATAAAATAAAGCCAACAGACTACATGTATAAAGTTCTTATCTGATGACGTATTTGTGTTTTGAAATTTCTTTATTAATTTTGTGAAACAGATCAAGTATACTGTATACCCAATTAACCATAACCCTTTCCATCATATAAAGCTTTTTCACACATTTGCAAACAGAGGAGACCCAGATTAGATGGCTTCTAAGTCTATAGGAGCTGTCTGTTCAAGGCCTGCTCTGTTTGCTTTTAAAATGATATAGATCTAATTTTACAGTTTTTGTCAAAGCAAAAAAAATCTCTTGAAAAGTTTACATTATAAATTTCAGCTAATTTATATTCCTGATCATACTGATGTCATTATTTCTTACATGAATATTCATCAGGCAAAGGGTTAAATTGTTGATAAAGGTCAAAGAAGGTGTTATATTAGTTTTGTATTAACCCTTTCCCTGTTCTATATGTTTATTACATGTTTCAATACCTATTGATCATTCATGGACAAACTAGTTATAAAGAAATACGGACGGTAGAACATTGTAGCCATTCTAGAAAGTAAAGAAACAGATCTTTCAAATTCTATAAGCAAACAGTAGACTCTGATCAGATGGCTCCTCTAGGAGCCATCTGATCTGGGTCTGCTCTGTTTGCAAATGCGTGAAAACAGGTTTATATGAGGGAAAGGGTTAAGCTCTTGCTTCATGTGTGTTATGATCCATGTCCTCTTTTAATGACTGTTCGCTTAAAACTCATTATTTCCATATGCAAATTTATCTGTTAACCATTTGTTCCATGTATGGAAAAACCGGGGGCACATGCATGTAAAAACTTGGGGCCCTCCTCCACTTGTAAGTAGCTGGAGGTAGTGATATGAATGAATTAATATTAAAATGATGTAAACAAACAAACAATTAACATGTACGGTACTCCATAAATGCCTTTTCAAAATGAGAAGACTTAGATCAAATGGCTCCTGTAGAAGCCATCTGATCAGGGTCTTCTTTGTTTGTTAGTTGAATAATATAGATCTTATAATTCTTATTCTACAGTTATTGCCAAAGCAAATCAAAAACTGTGTTCATATGCCATTATAAAAATTCAGTGAATAACCATTCATGATATCATTTTTTCTTACATGAATATTCATGAGGTAAATGATTCTGCAGACCTTTAGTCAAGTGTTGTGATAAAGTAAAACCCCTCTAAACTGGAATTCTAGTAGAGAAGAATTTAGGTACTTTTAGGCAAGTGGCTGCTGAATGCAGTGTGAAAGTCATGCAGAAAGCTCCTAGAGGAGCTTTCTGCATGACATTCACCCTGCATTAAGCTGCCACCTGTCACTCTGCATTAAGCTGCAACCTGTCTTCAAGATTGATATTGATACTAAAATTAAACATCAGGTTTAGAGGGATTTTACTGTATATATGTACACAGACTGGTTGAATAGAGGGGTTTTACTGTATATACCATGGTATGTACACTAACTGGTTAAAAATATACCCTTTGATTGCTGACTTTGCAAAATGAAATGGCCTATCAGTGTTTAACTATGGAAGAAATATACTTGTAGTAAAATAGACTTTTTGAATGGTAAACTGCAGATCCTGGTCTAAGGACTTCGTTTTGGAACCCTTTGATCTGGGTTTACACTGTTTGCAAATGTCAGTACACTCATTTTCTACATTCAAGGGGTTTAACAACATTCATGTTATGATTTGGTTCATAAAGTTCATATTGCAGTTTAACCCTTTACCGCATATAAATGCTTTTTCACACCTTTGCAGCAGTAGACCCAGATTAGACGGCTCCCGTTAGAGCTGTTTGATGAGGTCAGCTCTGTTTACTTATGATATTGATCTTGATCTTGTCAAAACAAAACATTCCCTTGAAATGTCTACATGGTAAAAAATTCTAATGATATAACGGTTGTACTTTTTAACATATATCTGAATATAGTAAAACCTCTACTATACCCAACAGTCTATAAACATATAACCCTTCTGAGTGCTGAACACTCATAGCTAGCAGAATATTTAACAACAGGGTCCATGGTATAATTTGTGAGAAGATATTGAATGACACACTGTGCAGACTCTACTCAGAGTACTTCTGTAGGATCCCTCTGATCGGGATCTGCACTGTTTACAAATGGCAGTACTCTCATTTCAAAAGATCTAATATTTTACACACTTTGCTCTACACTTAGAGAACCAATCAGATCATACAGTTAATCCTTTCCCTGATGAATATTTAACCCTTAAGGCCTTTCCCTCATATTGACGCCTCTGTAAAGTCACTTTATGAAACAATTGTGATAATCAGAGCATTTGTTTCATAGGAACAAATGCTCTATTTATCACAATGGTTTCAAACTACAAAATTCCTAAAATTTTCATTTTCTCTTATTTATGCTCCTTTTCGGTAGATTCATTCAAAGAGGTTGTATCCAAAAATAGCCTATGAGGTAATGGGTTAAGTAAAAAATAACTATTCATTAGCTGGATTTTTATGATTTATAAATGAACACAGGATTATGTAGTTTTGCAGAAACTGTAGAATGAGATCTATTCAATTTCATAAGTAAGCAGAGCAAACCAAGTTCAGGTGCCTCCTACAGCAACCATCAGATCTGGGTCCACTCTGTTTGCAGAGGTGTTAAAAAGTGTATCTGTCAGGTAAAGAGTTAACTGAGCATTGAATGCTAATGCCACAGTATTGCTGTTGTTGCAAATTAAACTGTACCAGGCCTTGTACCCATAATTATTGTACTGTTAATAGTATAATTGTAATAGCTAATTGTAAAACGTTCTTAAACGGCCATCAGAAATACATGTAGGTATAATTATGGGTCTGTAAGGCAGGTGGTAGCTTAATGCAGGTCAAAAGTAATGCAGGAAGCTCCTATAAGAGCTTTCTGTATTACAAATGCCCTGCATTAAGCAACCACCTGCTTTTTAACTCTTCTATGTTCAATAAATGAATGGCCTCTTAAGACAGGTTCTACTGTATGCATATATATGTGAAATATCTTTGTTTGTGTTGGTTTAAAGCTTTGGTAAATAATAATATCAATGAATTGGATTCATAGGCTGTGACCAAGTTGTACAGCTTCTGCATGTAGTGAAATTTATAGAAATGCTTGGCAAGAGAGTGAGCCATCAAATCAAACCATTGGTCTGAGATCTGAGAAGGTACATGTACAGTATAGATTTAATGGTCACTTAATGTCTTTTGAAGCTTGACAGTGATATTGTGCTAACAACCTAACAGACAGTATTTATACTGATGAGACACAAACTAAATTGATATGTTTGAAGTGAATATGTGTTACTGTCTGATCCTTTACAAGGTAGTCATGATTTCAATAGTCATTGATCCAGATCACTCGGATTTGCTGTGCATGATAAGTGTAAAGGAAATTGTTTATTCTACCTAAACCCTATACTTCATAAACACTTTTCTACGCCATTATAGAGTGGAGCCAGATTAGACTGCTCCTGCAGGAGCTCTCTGATCATGGTCTGCTCTGTTTACTTATGGCGTAAAATAGGTCTAATTCTACACTTTCTATCTTAGTTAGATATGTGTGTGTTCATGTGTTATTTTTAAAAATACAACTATGTAATGTGCATGATATCATTACATGAATATTCATGGAGTAAAGGGTTAATTTGCCAGTATTGACAGACAAACACTGTATGACTCATACATGTACTGTATGGTCACATCATAATTAAAGCAAGAACCCACTGTATGTCTCTTGATAATGATATCTAGGTAAACTTCAGTGGGCCATTGATTATCTGTTGTGTGTTGTGTGACTATCTTCTAATTACAAATGTAACCCATATGGCCCATATTTAACTTTATGTATTAATAAAATATTTCAGATTGATTGTTTTGAACACAGCTTGTCTTCTATTTGAGAGGTTATTGCAAAGCATGACAGAACTGTAGAATCATATCTATGTTATATCATAAGCAAACAGAGCAGACCCTGATCAGACGGCTCCTGTAGGAGCCGTCTGATCTGGATCTACTCTGTTTGCAAAGGCATAAAAAAGTTTATGAAGGAAAGGGTTATTAAAATGATGTTTTGAACACAGCTTGTCTTCTATTTGAGGGGTTATTGTAAAACATGACAGTACTGTAGACTCTGTCCAAAATGGCTGCTTAACTGCTTAAATGGCTGTTGAATATTCATGTAGAAAATAATGACATCATGAATATTTATTAACTGAATTATTATAATATGTGAGTTTTTGGTTATGAAAGAAACTAGAATCATACTGTATCTATGTAATTCCATAAGCAAACAGAGCAGACCCATATTAGATGGCTCCTGCAGGAGTAGACTGATGTAGTGTGTCTGTCAGTAAAATGGTTAATGGCTATACATACCGTAGGTGTATTTAAAAGCAGGTGGCTGCTTAACTCTTAACCCTTTACTCCGTGAATATTTGTGTATAATGAAACTTTGAATATTAATTAGATTAATTGATATAGAAGCACACAAACACATGGCAATGATATAAACTAGAATCATATCTATATTATATCACAATCAAACAGAGCAGACATTGATCATACGACTCCTATAGGAGCCATCTGATCTGGTCTACTCTGTTTGCCAAGGCTTAAAAAGGCGTATTGATGGAGTAAAGGGTTAATGCAGAATGAAAGAAATACTGAAGCTATCTATAGAACTTGTTTGATACATTAAGCTGTTTTAACCCATTCCTTCATATTAACGGCTTTTTCATGCCTTTGCAAACTGAGTAGACCTGGATCAGAAGACTCCTGTAGGATCCCTAGCTAGATCATACCAGGACTTTAAAAATAGTACCAGTGGTTCCCACTCTTATAATCAGCATATAAGGGTAGTGCTAGGACTGGTGAGCCCAGTGTGAGGATAATGTGACAGGATGTGGTATCATGGCATGTGTCTACAGCCTATTGTCACAGCACTACCCTATAAAACAATAAATAAATCAATTTGGCATCATTTTGATAACATTCAAAAAGTTCAAAATTGAGCATACTGCTGGTGAGTTATTTTTTTTATTTCTAGACAGTTTGAAATTAAACTAATAACCAAGTTATCAAGATCTAAACAGTCTGACACTCTGATAACATCTCTGGAAGGATATAAAAGAAAGTCTGGTTCAAAATATGTATACATGTATGACCTTTTTTTCTAATGATGAAAATTGGTTCAGCATACCGAAGCCAGTATGAAAATTTGAGCTACACCAAATACCTGTGTGTTATCATAGGTCTTTAGCTACACCAGAGAGACATGAAATTGTTTACTTGTGAACAGAACAAAAGGTCTTCTGTTATAATCATGATTAACTTTTTACCTGGTGAATATTCATGTAAGAGATAATGGCTGATTTTTATAGCGGTGCCTGAACTTAGGAATTTCTTACCTTAGCAAATAGTGTAGAATCTCATAAGGAAACAGAGCAGAGTCTGGACTGAAGGCTCATACAGGAGCCATCTGATCTTGGTCTACTCTGTTTACATTTAGGCATTTAAAAAGGGTTAAATGAATTCAGAATGCATGCCTGTACTGTACGATAACAACAGATGATGAAATCAGTTTAATCTAACCCTTTGCACGATTTTGACAGATTCATGATTACGTAGCTTTGCAAACATTCTTGGATCAGGAGAAATACTGAGTAACTGGACCTCTCATTAGGATCCAAACTGTTCATCATTACCCTTTCCCTGTTCTATGTTTATTCCAGATTTCAATTCCTACTGAATATTCATGGACAAATGAGTTATAATGAAATATAGAAGGTGGAACATTTTAACCTTTTTAGAAAGTAAAGAAACAGATCTATCAAATTCTATTAGCAAACAGAGCAGACCCTGATCAGACGGCTCCTATAGGAGCTGTTTAATCTGGGTCTACTCTGTTTGCAAAAGCGTGAAAACATGTTTATATGAAGGAAAGGGTTAATTGAATTTTTGAAGGGAAACAGAAGTCTAAAGTAACCTTGTGAATGGTAGCAGGCAACAATTACATAGTGTGCAGAAAGTCAGCCCGTTACTCTATAGATATGCCTTAGGAAACAGAATAGATCCAGATCATGAAGGAGCTGTCTGATCAAGGTCTGCTCTGTTTGTTTATGGAACTATACACATCTGATTCTATATTATTTCTTACAATGATTAATATTAATTGAGTAACTTACATTTGCCAACAGGTTGCCAAGAATAAGCATGCTTGATACAGAATAATGTTTATGTGTCATAAGGCTGTAGAAACACAGCTTCATGAGGATTTGCACTTGATTGATCTCCACTTTATGTCATTGGATGCAGATTACACTAATTGCATTAACCCATTACCTAATGAATATTCATGTGTGAAATAATGACATCATTAATCCATTCCCTCATATAAGACTTTTTTCACGCCTTTGCCAAAGCAAAAGACAGAGATCAGATGGTTCCTGTAGAAGCCATATGATCAGGGTCTGCTCTGATGCTTAAGTAATATAAAAGAGCTGACTCTACAGTTTATACCAAATCATTCCATGTTCATATGCCATTATAAAAAATATCAGCTATTAATAATGAATGGCATATTAACACAGAACGTGTTGGCCATGGCAGAAACAGTAAAATCAGATCTTTATTATTTCCCAAGTAAACAGAGCTGGGTCCATGCTTATAAAACTTTCAGTTGAGTCTGAGTTCGTTCTCAAATTTTTGATTGGTCAGATTTGAGCCTTTGTCTCAAATCTGACCAATCAAAAGCTTGAGAACTCAAATCTGACCAATCAAAAGCTTGAGAACAAACTCAGACTCAACTAAAAGCTTTATAAGCATGGACCCAGATGTTGATCCTGTAGGAGCTGTCTAATCTGGATCTACTCTGATAGGTGTTATAAGGTGGATACATGGAGTATATGGATTGTGCCTTAAATGTTAAAGGTGACGATGTAGACCATGTTCTGAAAAAAAAACATTAAAAATTCAGCAGCTGGTCTTGATCTATACTGTTTGCATAGACCTGAAGGTCTTATGTTTTGACCCAGATAAATTATTTGTACAAAAGAGTTATACACCAATACACAGAAATAGGCATGTACAGACGGTCGGCACCATGGGAAAAGTGACATGGACATTTGGAGGCAATGTAGATCCAGATCATTCATGGTATATATTATAATGGTGGCTGATCAGGGCTTTCTGTGTTTAGCATGAAACTGTTCCATGCAGGCAACTGGTATGGCTTTACACTGTCAAAGTGTTATTTTGCCTGTAGTGCCTGCCATTTTATTTAGAAGAAAGTTTGAAATTGTAAGAATGTCTGTGTTGTGTATTAATGCTACATTACATCCTGATATTGTACATTTGATAAGCTTTTAGGTGATAAGCTTTTAGGTAGGCTCATTATATAAATTGTTTTTGTATACTTTGTACATAGTAGGTTAATACAGACAAGTTCCTGGTCATATACTTCCTTAGTGGTATGTAGATTGCAACAGTAAAATCTGCCTATAGCGACCACATAATGAATAAACATGGGAGTCTATAGAGCAGGTGGTTGGTTGATGCAGGATGAAAGTAATGCAGAAAGCTCCCTAATGGAGCTTTCTGCATAACTTTTGTCCTGCATTTAGCTACACATACCGGTATCTTAAAACCCCAAATTTTGGGAAGTCACTGTTGACAGGTTTTACTGTACCAATAAATGCAAGTTTGTGCTGCTTTTGACAGGATTGCTGCATAATAGATGTGTAATGTATGTATTACGTGTTCTGTGTATATGTCAACAGTTACACATATAGTTTATTGCTGGTGTGAAAGAAGCAACCATGTAACCATGTAGGGGTTTGTACAAATACTTGTATTTCATGGAAGTGATAAAAACTCATAATTTATCTTCAAAATAACTAGTGAGTGTCCCATTTTCTCCAGCAAGTGTTCAAATATTACAATGCTTTAATTCTATCAGATACTGTTATCAGAGGCCATGTTACATTGACTGTTATTGATTATTGTTAAGATCACTGTTTGATTGTTTGGTAATGTAAATGGTATTAATGACAATGATATGTACATGGTGAATACATATTCAGGGTCCTGTGACCTGCTGATACACTAAAAGAGGAAGCAGACAGAGGGAGAGAGAAGATGGGGGGTATTTAACCCTTTACTTCATGGCACATAAACACAGGACATTTTGGCGCCTCTACACCAGACATTCAATTTAGTATAAATAACGGTATTGGAGACAGGTGGCAGCTAGCTTAATGCAGGGTGAAAGTCTTCTAAGAGCATTCTGCATGACTTCCACCTTGCAGTAAGCAGCCACCTGCCTAAAAGCAACTAAATTATTCTTCATTAAAATACATCTTACAGCACATGAAACATACATCTTACAGCACATGAAACAAATTGTCTATTATTGATATCATGTCCGCTTCATTTTTTAACAGATTTGTTTACAGGTTGTGTTTTCACACTCTCTCTCTCTCTCTCCCCCTCTCTCTCTTTAATTCTTTTTATCTCACTTTCATAGATTCTCTTGCAACAGTTATCTCAAATATCTTTCTGTCATTTCTTGTTAAAATATGGCAGTGTGTCCTGATAAGAAGCTGGGTTAATCAGTGCCCGGTCTGGATCCAGACTACATTAGACATCACCAAATAGCCCTTCATATGCTAACTGTTGAATGATGTCTTTTCTCTTTATACGGTATATTCAGTTTAGGCAATCCAGGTATAGTTCCAGTTTATGATCAGCTGCTGTGAACAAGAGTTGCCTGTGATGTCTCTTATATAGGAATACATTGGCTTTGATGGACAAAAGAGTATTTAGCCCTTTACTCCATAAATATGGCTTTCTACACCTTTGCAAACAGAGTAGATCCAGATCTGATGGCTCCTATAGGACCTGTCTGATCAGGGTCTGCTCTGTTTGCTTAGAAAATTACATTGATCTGGTTCTAAGGTTTCAGCCTTCTCCCAAATTTCCTGTGTTTATGTGCCACTAAAGAATACAGTTGAATCCCTCTAATGTGGCCACTTAATGAACAAACATAGCTGTTTTTATAAGCAGCGACTGCTTAATGCAGGACGAAAGTTATGCAGAAAGCTCCTATAGGAGCTTTCTGCATAACTTTCATCCTGCATTAAGCTACAACCTGCCTGTAAGACTCAAAATTACACATCTATTGCTGATCGCATTAGAAGGGTTTTACTGTATAATCTATTTAATACTCTTGATGGTATTATTTCCCATATGAATATTCATGGAGTGAAGGGTTAAGGGTTGATGATTTATCAGTTACATGCAGTAGTATTAACCCTCTATTCCATGAATATTCATGTTAAAAATAATGTATGTATGAATAGTTATTAGCTAAAGTATTTATAATAAACCTTTTGGCCTTAGTAAAACTTCTTAAACTGTAAAATCAGATCTATGTAATTGTATTGTAAATACAGCAGACCCTGGTCAGACGGCTCCTACAGAAGCTATCTGATCTCAGTCTACTCTGTTAGCAAAGGCATTAAAAGGCATAACTATGGTTTAAATAATTTTTTTCCACTGGACATTTGTTACCAGACAGTACAGATTTTTAGATTTTAACCCTTTCAACCCGGGATAAACTGTCATTTGCTTACATAGTAGACTCAGATCAGAGGGCTCCCAGAGGAGCCCTCTGATCAGGGCCTGAACTGTTTGTCATTCAAAATCCTCTAGCAATTTTAACCGTTTCCTTCATTTTGACGACCCTGTAAAAGTCACTTTGTGAAACCATTGTGATCACAATAGTTTTAAACTACAAAATTCTAAAATTTTCCTTTTCTCTAATTAATGCTGCTTTTCTGTAGATTAATTCAAAAAGGTTGTATCTAAAAATAGCCTATGAGGTAATGGGTTAAGCCTTTCATAGTGAGTGAACTCTGGTTAAACATTGATGATCGAGCCACTCCACTCTGGAATAATTCAGGGTTGAAAGGGTTAAGAGACATTACTGTGTATAAAGATGTATGCATGGTTTATGTAGTCAATCCATTCCTGAGCAGGCTGTATACTGTATATGTTTGACTTCATTACATTGTAAACAGTTTATATGATACATGTACCTTTGTACCCATATTTACATCAGTACAACCCTAGGCTATCTCAAGGTGTTAACTGTTTAACCCTTTCCTTCATATGAACACATTTTCATGCATTTGCAATCAGTGTAGACCCAGATCAGACAGCTCCTATAGGAGCTGTCTTATCAGTGTCTGCACTGTCTGCCATTGGAATTTGATAGACCTGTTTCCTTACTTTCTAAAATGGCTAATATGGTTCACCTTCCATAGTTTAGTAGATAAGGGTTATAACATTAGAATCAGTATGAACAAAATTTATGTGTACTTTGTCTTAACCCTTTCCCTGTTCTATGTATATTTCAAATTTCAATACCTACTGAATATTCATGGGCAAAATAGTTATAATGAAGTATGGAAGGTGGAAGATTGCAGTCATTTTAGAAAGTCAAGAAACAGATCTATCAAATTCCATGAGCAAACAGAGCAGACCCTGATCAGACGGCTCCAATAGGAGCCATCTGATCTGGGTCTACTCTGTTTTCAGATGCATGAAAACACATTTATTTGAGGGAAAGGGTTAATCTGAACCTGATAAAAGTGGAAAACAAGTTAACTTGCACTTGCAAACAGTGTAGACCCAGCTCAAAGGGCTACTGGTGGGGCCTTCTGATCAGGGTCTGCACCAATTGGTATTCAAATTTCCTTACAAATTTAATCCATTTATACTGTATGGAGTGTACTGTTTTTCAGTGATAGATAACTTTCAATCTGCAGCATAGAATACAATAGTTTTGAAAACATGTGCATGTTTGGCCGGATTGCTCGCAATCCAGGCTTATAGATTGGCGAATGCCGTCCGGGCCGGCCGTCTGGTTGACCTTTTTTTGTATTATTTTGACATTACGAGATGAGCATCAATAAAATGTTTATGATCCACAGCAAAAACCCTTTAATAGCATACTGAGCATTATAGGTAACCCTTTACTCCATGAATACTCATGTGAGAAATAATAACATAGTGAATATTAATTAGATTATTTTTATAATGCTACATGAATAGAGGAATAATTTTGGCCATGGCAGAAACAGTAAAATCATATTTATATTATTTCATAAGCAAACAGAGAAGACCCTGATCAGATGGCTCATATAGAAAGGCGTATTTAATGGAGTAAAGAGTTAAAGTTGGCTCAAAATTTCCACAGATTTATTAACCCTTAACTCCATAAATGCATCTTTCTATGCATTTGCAAACAAAATATACCCAGATCAGATGGCTCCTACAGGATCTACTCTGTTTGCTTATGATGTAATATACATGTATATCTGATTCTACAGTTTCTGCCATGGAAAATATTCTTTTGTTCATTATGTCACTATAAAACTTTAGCTATTTAATATTCATCATCATTATGGGTTAAAAGAGGAAGAGACTCATTTTGTACAATGAGGCAACATTGACTTTATTCTGACTGATAGCCGATATAAATACTTCTATACCATACAGGATTCTTTTGTTGGAGATATAATAGGTGTGTCCAGGATGGCTGTTGCTTTAACTGTTTAACTATAAACATGTACATTTGTAATTGGCTAATAACTAGTCTTCATCACTGTAGTAGACTCGTCTCTGTCAGGGAGAAAATTGCATACAGTAAAACCTATTTATAACGGCCACTAAATTACATAAATTATTTTGTGTTAAAGGCATGTGGCTGCTTAAAGCAAGGTGAAAGTAAAACAGAACGCTCCCATAGGAGCATTCTGTTTGACTTTCACCTTGCTCTAAGCAGCCACCTGCCCTAAATACCAACTAATTAACACAATTTAGTGGTCGTTGTAGAGAGGTTTTATTGTATAACCATGCTGATTTATTTGTGACCAAAGTAAAACCTCACTTAACGGTATACTGAAGCAGAGCTCTAGATAAGATGCGTAAATTTAAACATTTTAAAGAATGGCTCCTTTATTTCTGCACCAAACCCTATACTGTGACCACAGTATAGGGTTTGGTGGAAAAATAACAATTTTAGTATTTGGGTACGCACCTTTTATCTGTACATAGCTCTGCTGAAGAAATGTTTTTGTTTTTTAACATTTATGTATTTACCACACACTCTTAGGTTTGAATTTGTTCAACAAGAACAAAATCCATTGTTGTAACATTTTACTCCATGAATATTCAGGTAGAAAAATAATGAGATCATGAATATTACATGGCTAAGTTCTTATTAGGGCATATGAACACAGGTATGGAAGCAACTGTACAATCAGATCTACGGTATACTATTTCACAAGCAAACGGAGCAGATCCTGAACGGGCAGCTCTGGAGCCATCTGCTCTGTTTGCAAAGGTGTACTTATTGAGTAAACTCTTTACTTCATGAGCCACTTTTGCAAACAGAGTAGACCTAGATCAGGTGGCTACTGTAGGAGCTTGCTTGTGATATTATCTAATTAATATTGATGATGTCATTATTTTTACATGAATATTCATTGAGTAAATGGTTAAACAACAGATGCCTTTTATTAACAGTTATACAAAGTACCATTTGTCATCAATTTGAATAGTTACATGCATAACTTGTATTGTGTTAATGGGTTTGTATTTTGTTGTCAGTTGTATAATATTATTGAAAAAAAAGAAATACATGTAGTACACGTAATGTGCTGTCTTCATTGTGTTTACCCATTTGCTTAACCCTAACTATGCGGGACACAAGTCACTAATGCCCTTTGCAAACAGTGTAAATTCAGATGAGAGTGCTCCTAGAGGAGCCCTCTCATCAGGGTCTGCACTGTTTGTCATGTTACACTTTTCTTTAGAAAAATCCTTAAACATTCACTATAATCTTGACCTGTTTGAATTTTGGAAAAGTCCATTTGAAAAGTCAGTGTTGTAAGGGTTAATACAGTTGTCAGCTGAAAAATGCAGGATACATATACTCAATTTTTCAAGGTACAGATGTACAGCTTTCTCCTATTTAATTTCAGAAACTAATTTAAGAATAGTTTTGATCTTGATGAGGTACCTCATGTAGATCTAAAAGGTTATCACAAATCTGCTTATAGCTGGCTTAGAGTTACTGTAGCTGTGAAGATGCCTATGCAATATTAATAGATTTCACACAAGGGGACCAAACTAGTACAGTAGAACCTCTCTAAAGCAACCAATCAATGAAAGCAGGTGGTTGCTTTATGCACAACAAAAGCAATGCAGAAAACTCCTATGGGAGCTTTCTGCATAATTTTATCCTACATTTAGCTACCACCTGCCTTGAAGACCCAAAATGACTTCATTTGAGTGGTTGCTGTAGACATATTACTGTACATGTATATCGAGGGTTTGGTGCAAAACTATTGTACCTCCTTCACAAAGTGAAGGAGTTACAATAGTTTTGCACCAAGCCCTCGATATGTAAAACTATCTGTCACCCCAATATGGGGTATATATACCATAGCGTAAATATCTTGTAATTTTGTTATGTGTAGGAAAGTTGGTAATTTAGTTACAGTAAAATCCCTCTTAACCAGACATTCAAATAAGTATCAATGTAGGTCTTCATAGCAGATTAAAGCTTAACCCTTCACTACATAAATACACATAGGCAAACAGAGTAGACCCAGATCAGATGTTTTCTGTATGAGCCATTGAATCAGGGTCTGCTCTATTAAAGTTTGCTTATGATATAATATACTGTCATGGCTAAAACAGCCATTATCAAAAATTCAGTTTGGCAATATTCATGATGTCATTATTTCTTACATGAATATTCAAAGAGAAAAGGGATAATGCAGCTTGAAAGTCATGCAGAAAACTCACAAAAGAGCTTTTTCTGCACAGCTTTAATCACGCATTGTAAATTCTCCTTCATCAACCAGCCTTGTAATTTCTTCTTTACTTAAAGTTCAGTGTAGTGGGAGTTTTACTGTATATGTCAGGTCAAATGATGTTGCTTTTGAGGTTATCAAGTTTAACTCTGTATGCTACCTGCTGTTTTGTTAAACTTTGTAAAATACCTTGGGACCAGATGAAAAACAGCATTGCTCAACATTTTACCAAAGTTCAAAATGGTTGACATTCTGATCACAGTTTTAAAAAAAAAATGGTTATATTAGGATTTCAGCAGATGACATTTACTCTGTATAACCCTTTCCTGAGTTTCCTCCAAAAATACGCCTTTCTACGCCTCTGTAATAGTCATTTCTTGAAACCATTGTGATAAATAGAGCATTTGCTCCTATAGGAGCAAATGCTCTATTTATCAAAATGGTTTCAAACTACAAAATTCTAAAATTTTCCTTTTCTCTAGATAAAGCGCCTTTTCGGTAGATTTATTCAAAGTGGTTGGATCTAAAAATAACCTATGAGGGAATGGGTTAATTGAAATATTGTCATTCCACTTGACTTGTTTTAATTTCCACAATTTTACCATTATCAGCTAATAGATGCTCTATAGGTAGGAGTAGACTCCTCATGAATAAATAAATAAATAATTACGTTATTTTCTCTTATTGTTATATATAAAACAACTCAATACTTTGCCATGTCAAATGGAATTGAATGAGATCTAAGATATTCTATAAGCAAACAGAGCAGACCTTAATCAGACAACTCTTACAGGAAAGTTTGCGTTAGGTGTCTCGTTCAGGTAAAGGGTTAACACAATCCTTTACATTAATGATTGTTCATGCCTTTGAAAACAGTCTGTGTGCAAATGAAATTATAATAGATTTGACTATACTGCTTCTTCCAATATCAAATATTTTGTGTACATTATGCCATTGTAAAAAGTCAGCCAATAAATATTCATAATGTCATTACATGTATTTTTTATATCAATATTCAACAGGAACAGGGTTAAACCTACACTCAGTCACATAATAATGACAGTACTCCGCACCCAGCCAGCCAGTGCTATGTACTCATAATGCTGAGCACCAGGCAGCTACTGGTAATGCAAGTTGGGTTTTAGGGGTTGAACCTGTGACCACCTTTATTGAAAGAAAACACTCTGCTGACTTGGCTATCGATTTGGTTCATTGTCAGGCTAATTGCTAATTAACTGATATTTGCAAAAATATTAAATTTAGAGCAAACCCCATATAACTGCTTGATGACTGAATAAGGGTGAAGTGACGTTATAATTTTTTTCTTCTCAAATGGTATGCACAGGAATTTGCAAATTGATACAATATTTTCTCAACAGTAGAACCTGTATTATTGAACATAAGAGTGTTAAAAAGCAGGTGGTTGCTTTATGTAGGTCAGAAGTAATGCAGAAAGCTCCTATAGCTTTCTGCATTACTTTTGCCCTGCATTAAGCTACCACCTGCCTCACAGACCCATAATTAGACCTATTTAACCCTTTGCTTGCTATTCACGTTAATATACCTACCTGTAAATAGTGAAGACCCAGATGAGACAGGAGCTGTCTCATCAGGGTCTGTACTATTTACAAGTTGATTGTGCAACCAGTGCACTCCACAGCAGTGATTGCACAGCGAAATATGTGTACACAGTGAAGATATATGTTATTATACAACAGGGCATGGGTAAAGAAGGAGAAATGTATTTTAAAATTCAGCAAGAGAAGGGTTAAGAGAGGTTCTACTGTATAGTGTATACACATATTTGACATAGTTATGTCAAAACTCATACCTTGAACTGGGCAGGTCTGTTAATGCTTTCTGTCACATAAATACTTTTTCATGCCTTTTCAAACAGAGTAGACCCAGAACAGACGGCTCTTGATTATGAACTATATAGATCGGATCATGTAGTCTTTGTCAGGGCCAAAATTCCCTTGAAAAGGTTACATATTATAAACTATAAGTGATCAATTCATGTATAAATGTTTATTTGGGAAAGGGTTAACCTTTTCCTTCATATAAATTCCTTTTCACACTTTTGCAAACACAGCAGACCCAGATCAGATGGCTCCTGTAGATCCTACCAAGACAAATCTTGTGTACAAATGCCATTATAAAATTTAGCTAATAAATATTCATGATGTCATTATTTCTTACATGAATATTCAACAAGGAAAAGGTTAACTCTAGAGAGAAATGGTGATAACCTTTGCAAAGACAATTCCAGTTGGACAAAAGAAACTAACGGTCTCATCAGGATCCAATCTGTTTGACACTGAGAGATTTGAAGACATTTTTGCCCTTTACCTCATAGAGTTCCTATTGGTCCGTTTGCTTATAGAATATCTTGCATCTGGTTCTATAACATCAGTCATAGAAATGTATGCATTTGTTTTATGTAACAATATAAGAAAAAGAAGTTTATATTCATAATGAACGGAGTTTGCCATGATTATTTTTCAGATAAAAGGTGAAGTGGGTATCAGGCGTTTTGCAGATTAGAACTTCCTAGCTTATACTAGGATGTAATAAAGGCCTGTCTTGATACATTTATGAAAGTCTGAGAACAATTCTTCATGGCTGGTAGTTTTGAACATAAACATCTATAGCATTTTGAAATCCACTTAGGTCAGTATTTGCATTGTGTTCTATTCTCAGTGTAGATCCAGATCTGGAACTTATCTGGTAAATTATCTTTGACTTTATTTTGAATATCACTGCAATTATAGTAAAACCAGTACAGTGTCAGTGGTGACCATTCAAAATCCTTCAGGAAATTCAAATCTTTTATACAGAATGACCTGTACTGTTAGGCAACTTATAGACCGGTCACATAATAAGTCAGGGTGATCACTGTACCTGTCTTAACCATCAAAAAGAGGTCCAATTGGTCTGTAAGGCAGGTGATTGCTTAATACAGGTCAAAAGTAATGCAAAAAGCTCCTATTGGAGCTTTCTGCATTACTTTTGACTTGTATAAGGTCGTTTAAGACAGATTCTACTGTAGTTGACTCCTATCTTATCAATATAAGGTCGTTTAAGACAGGTGTCTACTGTAGTTGCCTCCTATCTTATTAATATAAGGTCGTTTAAGACAGGTGTCTACTGTAGTTGCCTCCTATCTTATTAATATAAGGTCGTTTAAGACAGGTGTCTACTGTAGTTGACTCCTACCTTGTGCTACATTGTGTATGCTGGAGTATCCATTTTCTCAATAAAGTAAACCCCCTCTAAACTTGAATTTTAAGTACAGTTTATGTCTCTTTAGGCAGGTGTCTGCTTAATACAAGGTGAAAGTCATGTAGAAGGAGCTTTCTGCATGAGTTTCAACCTGCATTACATGTAAGTAGGCACTTGTTTAATTGGAAGATCGGTACTCTGATACCATTTGTAATGTCCGGTTAAGAGGGATTGTACTGTACTTATGCAGTGTCATTAAAAACATTCAAGAACATGAAATAATTCTAGTGTCTTTGTCTATAATTAGAACTTGTTCACCTGTATGCATATGTAATCAGCACATTGAACTATTAACCTATGTCTGTTTCTGCACACTGTATTTGGCTTAAATATCCAGCCTACCCTCTTTACTGGTTTGTAGAACCAACCAAGTAATCCAATTTAGAACCATATTGCTCACTAAATGAAATGAATGGTTTGATATAATGGTATAACATGAACCATGAATTGAACGTGAAAGTGCTGAACCAAAGTTGCTGTCTGCTAAATTTTTGGTTTTGTTTCATTAACTCGTTCTCTCCTAGGCTATTTTTAGACCCAACCTCTTTGAATGTATCTACCGAAAAGGAGCATTAACTAGAGGAAAGGAAAAAATTAGAATTTTGTAGTTTGACACGTACCATTGTGATAAATAGAGTATTTGCTCCTATAGGAGCAAATGCTCTATTTATCACAATGGTTTCATAAAGTGACTTTTACAGATGCGCAAAAATGTGTCACTAGGGAATAATGTGTTAATGTTTGGCTACAATGTACATACCACCTTCCATATTTCATTATGTTTGGCTACAATGCATATTTCATTATAACTATTTTTCCCATGAATATTCAGTACGTATTGAAATTTAGAATAAATACATAACAGGAAAAGGGATAATAAGGATTTTGATTTTTTATTCTCAATACTCCAGCTAATCAAAGAATAAGGGCTAAAAGTATACCATTGTCTGTTCATATGAAAGTCATTCAGAAAAAAATTGTTTCTCATCATTTTTTTTTTCGAAAGATACTACAGTACTTGTAACTTTACTTAACTCATTACTCATTAATGTATGAAATCATGAAATCATGAATATCAATTAGTTTATTTTTGCAAAATGACACATAGTAGAATAGTAGAAACTGTAGATTACATCTACAAGTATATTATTTCATAAGCAAGCAGAGCAGTCCATGATCAAACAGCCCCTGTAGGAGTCATCTGATCTGGATCTACTCTGTATTCAAAGGTGTTAAAAGGCATCTACGAAGTAAGGACTTAAAAAAGAACAAAAGTGGTGCAGAAAGCTCTGGTGGATCCTTCTGCATCACTTTTGGCCTGCATCTACTGTTTACAAAGGCATTAAAAAGCATATCTATGAGATAATGGCTTAACCCTTTCCCTAATAGAGTAGACCTATTGGAGCTATCTGGTCAGGGTCTGCTCTGTTTGCTTATGAAATTATATAATAGATCTGACTGATTCTTCCAATTTCAAAATTATCTGTGTACATTAAATTTTTTGTCATTATAAAAACTAGTTACCTTACCTTTAGCCTGCTGAGCAAATTATTTTTACAGAATTGTTCACCTACTACATTTCCAAAATTCAAGCTATTATTAATTTGTCTACCAAAATGCAATCAGGGTGTCAAACAGTTTGGATCCTGATGAGACGTCGAGTTACTCGGCGTCTCATCTGGATCCAAACTGTTTGCATAGGTATTCACTCATCCGCCCTTAGCATGCTAAAGGTTAATGTGCATGATGTCATTATATCTTACATAAATATTGAACAGGAAAAGGGTTAATGAAGTACAAAAGTAATGCAGAAATGTCCTATTGGGGTTTTCTGCATCACTTTCATACAGCATAAAGCTACCACCCTAAAAGAATAGACTTGTAACCCTTTCTCCATAGTATGCCTTTTAACCCCTTTGCAAACAGAACAGATCCATATCAGATGGCTCCTGTAGGAGCTGTTCTGCTCCATTTGCTTATTGAATAACATAGATCTGTTTATAAAACTTAATAATTTCCTCCATAGGCTATTTTTAGATCCAACTTCTTTGGATGCATCTACCGAAAAGGAGCATTAACTGGAGAAAAGGACATTTTTAGAATTTTGTAACTTGAAACCATTGTGCATTGTGCAAATGCTCTATTTATCACAATGATTTCAAAAACTGACTTGTACAGAGGCATAGAAAGGCGTATTTATGGAGGAAAGGGTTAATATGCATGATGTCATTATTCTTTACATTATTTCTTACGTGAATATTTATGAAGTAAAGGGCTATGCATGTTGCAATGTTTGAACTGTACAAGTCCAATCTAATCGATAATAGCCAAATATGGCTGCTTTGTGAAGATTACTGAACTTGTCTTCAACTAATTGATTTTAAATATGGTACAAAAGCAGACATCCATATATAGATGTGGTTAACATTCCAAGTTTGCTCAGAAATTTACTTTTTCAGTTTACCATAATTACTCTATAAGTAATCTGAAAGACAAACGTAACCCTTTCCTCCATGAATATTCATGTAACAAATATTAATTATGAAGTTAATAATAATTAGATTTATGTGTTATAATAACACATGGACACAGGAATGTTTGGTCATGGCAGAAACTGTAGAATCGTATCTATATTATATCAGAAACAAACAAAGAAGATTGATCAGATGGCTCCTATAGGCACCATCTAATCTAGGTCTACTCTGTTTGCAAAGGCATAGAAAGCCATATTTATAGAGTAAATGATTAAGCATATAGTGCAGACCCAGATTTAACACTTCTGAAGGAGAAGATTGATCAGGGTCTTCACTATTTGCTTCAAAACGTACCAAAACGTATCAAACATATCAAAACTTATTCAGCTTTACAAACAATTGGAAATGGGAAATTTGGATTCAGTGTCTGGGTCCATGCTTATAAAGCTTTTTAGTTGAGTCTGAGTTGTTCTCAAGCTTTTGATTGGTCAGAATTGAGCCTAAAAGCTTGAGAACAAACTCAGACTCAACTAAAAAGCTTTATAAGCATGGGACCAGAACTCCTAGTGTAATTACTGTACTGTCAGTACATGGATGGTTGTTTTTGTAAGACACAAATGTTTTGTAACCTTACGCTCAAGCAGGAATTTGTGATTACCTGTGCAAATGGTTTGAATTTAGTGGAGATGCCAGTGTCTCATCAGGAGCCACACTGTTTGGCCGTCTGTTTGACTGTATGTTTGAAGAGAAAAGCAAACGATTTTCAGAATGACAGCAGATGACATGTTCCACTGACAACAGTAACTTAGCGTGAAAAGAGTTGACACTTTCCCTGTTGAATATTTGTAATAGAAATACATGTAATAACATCATGAATATTTATTAGGTGATATTTATAATGGCCTAATTATTATATAAAAGAGTTTTGGTATTTGTAGAAAATGTAAAATCAGATATATTTACAAGTTTATGAGCAAACAGGGCAGACCCTGATCAGATGGCTCCTACAGGAGCTCTCTGATCTGGGTTTACTTAGTTTGCAAAGGCATGGTAAAGCATTATATTTTGTATTAGGGAAAGGGTTCTTTTAAAAATTATAGAACATTTCATCAGGATCCGATATTTTTATTATTCTTATAGTCTGTTTTTAATGAAATACCAAAATAGGTGTTTTTGTGAACTGATAACATTCTTTACATCTGACACTTTACATGCTGAGTTTAACCTTTTGAAAACGAGAAATTAGTGCTGTACTATATTTGCAAACATTGTAGACATATATTAGATGGCTTCTCTAGTGCCCATTGATCTGGATCTACAATGTTTGCAAATGCTCTGCAGAGTGTGCACTGTTTGTCATTCAAATTCCACCCCAAACTATACCCTTCCACTGTGAATGGACTAAATCCACTGTGAAAATTCATCCTTCAAAAGCCACAAATGGTATACCTAGTATATTCCCATTCGTATTTTACACATAGATATTATGCACTGAAGATGAACTTTCTTAGTATACCATTTACATGATTTACATGGCTGAATTTATTACTTAACCCTTTACTCTACTCTATGGCAAACAGGGTAGACCCAAATCAGACAGCTCCTACAAGAGTTAATTAATATTCTTGACGTCATTATTTCTTACATGAATAATATTCATGACAGAAAGGGTTAAATATCTGTCACACCATTGCATAGTAGACCAGATCAGATGGCTCCTATAGGAGCTGTCTATTCAGTCTGCTCCGTTTGCTTATGAAATTATAATAGATCTAACTCTACAGTTTCGGACAATACCAAAAACTATGTGTATATAAAAATTCAGCTAATAAAGATTCATAATGTCATTATTTCTTACATAAATACTAAACAGGGATAGAGTTAACTTCACCTTCATACACATTACCTTTATTGGGAGTATTCATGTTAACTTTTACAGAGCTACAGATAACGGTGCGTACTCAAATACTAAAATCGTCATTTCTCCAACAATCCCTGAGCTGTGACCACTCTTTAGAATCGTCTCAAAGAGACGATTCTAAAGAGGGGTCACAGCATAGGGTTTGGTGGAGAAATAAAGAAGTTACACTTGAAAATATTTTAATTTACGCATATTATCTGGAGCTCTGCTTTTATTAACAAGTTTGGATGACAAGAAACATCATCAGGATCTACTAAGCAACTGATTTAACCCTTTCCTTCATTGTAATTTTTTTTTTACACAATTGCAAACAGAATAGACCCAGATCAGACAGTTCCTGTAGAAACCATTTAATCAGGGTCTGCTCAGTTTGCTCATGAAATTATGTAGAACTGATCTTACAGTGTTTGTCTAATTAAGCTAACAATTCTCTTTACATTAATGAATATTCATAAAGTAATGAATTTGTGCATAAATGTTCATCAGGCAACTGTTTTAACCATTTCCCTCATGTAAATGCTTTTTTCATGCTATTGCAAACAGAGTAGACCCAAATCAAACGGCCCTGCTCTGTTTACTATAGAAATTATAATAGATCTACTAACACTAAAAATCCTGTGTATATAAATGCCATTATGAAAATTCAGCTAATACATAATCAAGATGTAATTATTTCTTATATGAATATGCAACAGGAAAATGGTTGAACTGTTGTTTTGTGTTTTGATATTGGGAAGAAACTACAGAAAAATCTAAACATTGAAATAAAGCAGATGTTAATTTCTACACACGTTAATTTCTAGAGACAAATCTCATCTCCTTTTAACCCTATCCACCCTGAATTATGAGAGTTGAATATCCCGTCAATGTTTAACTTTAGAGTCCACTAAGTATGAAAGATTTAAACTTGCTACAGCACTTTGAATGACAAACAGTGTAGACCCTGATCAGAGGGCTCCTCTAGGAGCCCTCTGATTTGGGTCTACACTGTTTGCAAATGACAGTGCATGCGTGTCCTGGGTTGAAAGGGTTTAGCCAACACCTATCATGCTGATAAAATGAAGACTGCAAAATTAGATATCTACTTTAATTCTCACAGTGGGGGGTTTCAACAAAATATCTATCCTACAATGGTTTGTATCTCATCTGGATCCAGACTATTTGCATGGGTTACCATTATAACTAATTCTCCATTAACCCAGTCAAGGATGAATTTTCAAAAGCACTACTCTAAAATTGAAACAGGTCAAGCTTACTATGATTATTTTAGGAATTTTTTTTTTTAAAAAAAGTGTAACATGACAAACAGTGCTGATACTGATAAGAGGGCTCTTTCATCTGGGTCTACACTGTTAGCAAAGAACATTAGTGATTTGTTATCCCACAGTGACGGGTTAATGTGCAAAGGTTATTTTCAATGTTGATAAATATATCACAGCTGTTGGTTTGGCATGACAGGTATTTTTCTGGGTTGGGATTAGACATTTTTATTAGATAGTTGGGATAAGACCTAAATTATATTATGATGATAGTTATTGTACTTGGATTAGGCACACCTTTGTGATGTATCAGTTTATATTCAGTAAATGTTAATCCTTTAATTCATGAATATTCATAAAAGAAATCATGAATATTATAAATGAATTAGATTGATTTTAAAGTGGCATCATCATAAACACACTATTTAAAGTTTAGAATCGGAACTACAAGAGAAACTGTCTGAAGCGACTATCAAAAAGGGGTATAATTATGAGTCTGTTATATGGCAGGTGGTAGCTTAATGCAGGTCAAAAGTAATGCAGAAAGCTCCAATACCCTGTCCAGACAGCTACAGCCTGAGCAGCTAGTCCAGTCTGGGTCTACTGTGTTTGCAAAGGCCTAAACAAGCATATATGTGGAGTAAAGGGTTAACCTAAGTGTATTTTACATTACTGTTTTTGCATAAAAACATGAATCTGTTATTTCCTTTCAGGAAAATGTGATAATCTAAGCAAATAGTTTTGATCCAGTTAAAGTAAATCAGTATGTAGTCATGCAGCATCAGTGTAGTCAATATCCTAACTGATGTACAGGCTTATCATCTTTTTATGCCCTAACTAATAAAAGAATGGAGGGGGACATTTTGATTTACATGTACCTGAAAAGATTGAAATCCTTTTTCCTTTTTAAAAATCTACTTCAGAGGTTAAGTAATAAAACGAAAAAAAAGTATTTTGAGAATGGAAGAAGACTGCACTCTAGCCACAATAACGTTTTATTTTGGTATAGAAAGGGTGAACTCTTTGAACGCTAGAGGCAAATCAAGACTATTTGTCACTCTAGATTATATTTTTTACGACTAAATTTGAGAATTATAGCTGACAACATATTTTGCAGACAAGGAAGCAACATGAACATGTATGATGTGTGAATGTCATATTGTTCATGGTCACTTTGAACACAAAAGGTTATGAATTTATCCAATGTACTTTATAATTTCCTTGTTAGATTTACTATTTAGGAACCATTTTTTAAAATGCACACAGTAGAACATGCCTTAAATGGCATTCATTTATTGAACATAGGATTCTTAAAAAGCAGGTGGTTGCTTAACGCTGGGCAAAAGTAATTCAGAAAGCTCCCATAGGAGCTTTCTGCATTACCTTCGACCTGCATTAAGCTACCACCTGCCTTACAGACCCATTATTAGACATTATTTTGATGGCTGCTTAAGACGGGTTCTACTGTATTATATGGTATTCTTAACCCTTTCCTCCATAGGCTATTTTTAGACCCAACCTCTTTGAATGAATCTACCCAAAAGGAGCATTTTCTAGAGAAAAGGAAAATTTTAGAATTTTGTAGTTTGAAACCATTGTGATAAATAGGACATTTGCTCCTATAGGAGTAAATGCTCTATTTATCACAGTGGTTTCAAACTGCAAAATTCTAAGATTTTACTTTTCTCTAGTTTAAGTAAATGCTCCTTTTGGGTAGATTTATTCAAAGAGGTTAGGTCTAAAAATAGCCTATGGAGGAATAGAGGTTAAGCGACTTTCAAAAAGGGGTATATTTATGAGTGTTATACGGCAGGTGGTAGCTTAATGTAGGTCAAAAGTAATGCAGAAAGCTCCTATAGGAGCTTTCTGTATTACTTTTGTCCTGCATTATGCAACCACCTGCATTTTATGAATCATGTGTTCAGTAAATGGATGGTTGCTCAACCCTTTCCTCCATATATACGCCTTTCTACGCCTCTGTAAAAGTCACCTGTTGAAACTACAAAATTCTAAAAAAAATCCTTGTCTCCTATGCAGGAATGGGTTAAAATATATTTCTAGACTTTGATACCATTGTGATAAATAGAGCATTTAAATGCTCTATTTACCACAATGGTATCAAGAAGTGGTTATTACACAGGCGTAGAAAGGCGTATTTATGGAGGAAAGGGTTAACCCTCTCCCTGTTGAATATTCATGTCAGAAAATATGATATAAATATTATTTTATTTTTTTAATATGGCATAAGTACACTGGATATTTTGGTGTTGGTTGAAAATGTAGAGTCTGATCTTTTATAATTTCATATGCAAACAGAGCAGACCCAATCAGATGGCTGTGATCCTACAAGAGCTGTCTGATCGGGGTCTTCTCTGTTTGTAAAGGTGTGAACCAGATTTTATATGAGGGGAAGGGTTAAATAAAGGTGCAAAGCAAAATGAACATATATAATTTCGAAATACAATATTGTGATACGATATTCAAGAGGTAAAAGATTTACCCTTTCCTCCATAAATACGCCTTTCTACGCCTCTGTAATAACCACTTCTTGAAACCATTGTGATAAATAGAGCATTTGCTCCTACAGGAGCAAATGCTCTATTTATCAAAATGGTTTCAAACTACAAAATTCTAAAATTTTACTTTTCTCTAGTAAATGCTCCTTTTGAGTAGATTCATTCAAAGAGGTTTGGTCTAAAATAGCCTATGGAGGAATGGGTTAAAATATATTTCTAGACTTTGACTGAAATGGAGTAGTGGCATGTGGTTGGGTCTACATTGTTTGTAAATGACTGATACATTTATTTCCCACATATAAACGGTTAAGTGGCCACTTATTTTTAACCTTTATTACCTTATAGAGAGTAGAGACAACTTTTCATGCCTTTGGCAACAGAGAAGACACATAGGAGCTGTCCAATCAGGGTCTGCTCTGTTTGCTTACAATATTCATCAAGTAGAGGATGGAATAGCCTAATGCTGAAAATGCTCAAAATTGCTCAGTGCCTCATCTGGATCCTAACAGTTGGTTTCTAACAGTTACAGTAAAACCTCTCTATACCAGCCACTAAATTGTGTTAATAAGTTTGTATTTCCTATAGGAGCATTCTATTTTACTTTCACCTTGCTTTAAGCAGCCACCTGCCTTTAACACAAAATACTTGATGTAATTTAGTGGCCGTTATGGAGAGGTTTTACTGTACTATCAAATAAGTTTGTTTTTCTTGTTTAAGTCACAGGATTATTTTATATGTACATTTGTATTTGTGAAAGTGATTTGGCAAAATATATTGAACATCATGTTTTATTGCTACGAGACTTGCTTTATGTATTTCTGCACTTCAAAATTAAAAACATGAACATAAAGTTCAAGATGTGTTTTGTTATTACTTTATAACTAGAATTGTTTTTATACAAAAACTGATGTCTCCCCCAGCCCGTGATCAAATTTTTCAAAGTCCCATAACTCTGCAGAAAATCATCAAACTGGAACAGGAATAAGATCAAAGTCTGCAGAAAATGGGAGGCAATAACTCCAATATTGTTGAAGCCAGAGTTGTGATACTTGTACATAACACTTCCTTCCATCATGCTCTTTCTATACATGAAATGTCATTCAAATAGCATCAGTAGAGCAGGAGTTATTGATCGGACAAAAAAATGTAACAAAGGGCCACAACTCCAAAAGTATTGGAGTTATGGACCTTATACATGACACTTTCATCATTCTCTGTCAATGTATGAAGTTTCAAGCAAATGGCATTAGCCATGTAGGAGTTATCGTCCGGACAAGAAAGTTTGAACAATTGACCTTGTATTGTGACCATGACCTTGAATTGTGACCTTGACCTTTGAAGTATGTGCCTGAATCCTGCTGTCTGCACATCGCCTTGTGATGGAGAACATTTGTGCCACAGCATTTTGAAATCCTTCCAAGGGTTTAAGAGATATGGAGCGGACACGAAGGGTGTGGCTAAAAACATTTGACCTTGAATTGTGACCTTGACATTTGAACCACGTGCCTGAATCAAACGCTCTGCACATCGTCTTGTTGAGTTGAACATTTGTGCCAAAGCATTTTGAAATTCTTCCATATTTGTGAGAGATATGGAGCGGACACGAGTGTGACAGACAGACGGACAGACAGACAGACAGACGGACAACTGGACCAAAAACAATATGTCTCCCCATTACAAATGGGGGAGACATAATTACTAACAGATTATTCCACAGAACCCATTCACTCATATTGATACATTTTGACACATCTGAAAGTATTTTTTTGAAACCATTGTGACGATAGAGTATTTATTCCATAGGAGCAAAATTAATGCTCTATTTATCTCATTGGTTAAAAAATACACAATTCTAAAAGTTTCCTTTTTTCTTGTAAATGCTCCTTTTCAGTAGATTTATTCAAAGAAGGTGGGTCTGAAAATAGCCAATGAGGGAATGGGTCTAAAAATAGCCTATGAGGGAATGGGTTATTAATGGTCAATGGTCAACAACTTTTGTATTTGTCTGCTGACAGACAGACAACAGTTTAACCTGATTACAGTACAATTATGTCCCATCCAAACACTGCATTATTGGAGCATAGATGGGTATGTATACTGATCTACCTGGAAATGAAGCATTTTAACCCTTCACTTGCTGAATTTTAAAATACATTTTTCCTTCTTTACCCATGACCTGTTGTATAATTACATATATCTTCACTGTGTACAAGTATTTCGCTGTGCAATCACTGCTGCAGAATGCACTGGTTGCACAATCAACGTGTAAATAGTGCAGACCCTGATGAGACAGCTCCTGCAGGAGCTGTCTCATCTGGGTCTTCACTATTTACAGGTAGGTATATTGACACGAACAAGCAAGCGAAGGGTTAATTGCCATTTGTTACAATTGAATATTTGGACTGATATGTGAATACAGATCCTGAAAAGTCACAATTCAATGATAAACAATAATTTGTAACAGGATTAACCCTTACAATGCAGGTAACAAGTATATTGGCATTTCAAAACAGTGTAGACTCAGATAAGAAGGCTTTCATATTGAATGCATTCTATTATTTAACCCGTTACTCCATATATAAATACGCCTTTCTACGCCTTTGCAAATAGAGTAGACCCAGATCCAGGGAAAGGGTTAATGCCATAATAGTCAACAACTACTGTATTTGTCAGGGTCTGCTCTGTTTGCTGATGATATAATATAGATAGGATTCTACAGTTTCTGCCCTGGCCAAAAATGCATATGTCCATGTTATTATAATAAATTAATCTAATCAATATTCATGACATCATTATATTTCTTGCATGAATATTCATGGAGAAAAGGGTTAATCAAAGACAGACTATTCCACTTTTGAAAATCCGGCTTTCAAAGGTTTAATGATAACATGTGCCTCCATGCTGCAATGCTGTCCTAAACTCAAGTATGTATACATACCAGGGTATGAGTCATAGACATTATGGAGGTGGGTGTCAACTTCACTGAAAAAATGGTGTTATGGGAGACAATCCTAATTTACTGTTTGGTGATGCAAGGAAGAGTTATGTGGATAATGCAGTTCTTCTCAACCATAGTAAGAAGGCATACATGAGCCTAATGGATCCCTGTCAATATTTCAGCAGGGAAGAGAATATTTTTACAATTCAATTATAAATTAGTAGTACTCATCCTATACAATATTTGGGTATGGCAGTATGAAATTGTCTAGTTCCTGAATGCAATACTCAATCATACTGTGCACTGAGTACATGCTTGTTTGTTTGTGTCAAGGTTTTACGCTGCTTTAACCCTTTCCCTGTTGGATGTTAAAGTAACAACATTATGAATATTCATCACATGTAGCTGGTTTTTATAATGGCATATGTACACATAAATCTTTTGGAATTGGTAGAAACTGTAGTGTGTCAGATTTATATAATTTCATAAGCAAACAGAGCAGACCCTGATCAGATGGCTCCTACAGGAGTTGTCTGATCAGGGTCTACTCTGTATACAGGGTTAACAGTATTTCAGTCATAGCACGGTGCACAGGAGAGTACCTGGGTAATGCCACCAACCTACCACAAGCCAGCTGGCAGGCTTCCTCACATGAAAAATCCAAATGCCTATAGGCCAGGATTTGGACCACAGCCTTTGTATATACTTAACCCATTCCCTCATAGGCTATTTTTAAACCCAACCTCTTTGAATAAATCTACCAAAAAGGAGCATTTACTAGAGAAAAGAAACATTTTAGAAATGTGTAGTTTTTATAGAGCAAATGCTCTATTTATCACAATTGTTTCATAAAGTGACTTTTACAGAGGCATCAAAATGCATCAATATGAGGGAAAATGTTAATACATGAAATACAATCTATCAGACAGAGCTGTAGATATAAAGCACATTTTGAAAATTTAATCAAATTTCTCTGCCACGCCATATCTTGCTGCAACTCATTAGAATTGCCTCTCTGAGTTTCAGCAAGGTAGGGGTTTTATTGAGAAATAAGAATACTATATCACAGTTAACCCTTTACCTCATAGGCTATTTTTAGACCCAACATCTTTGAAAATAAATCCACTGAAAAAGAGCATTACCATAACTAGAAAATTTGACAACTGCAGTTTTGAAACCATTGATTGTGATAAACAGAGCAATTGCTCCTATGGAGGTTATCACAACGGTTTCAAACAAGAGAATCGGTAGAACCGATGGATACTCCCCAACTCCAGACAAATTTTAAGTATGAAAAATAACAAAGGGCAATAACACATAAATTATGCAAAAGAGAGTGATGATTCGTTTGCACTGCACTTCTCCTCATCAAGATCAATCTACCTAGAAAGTTTCATGTTGATACCTATTACAGTTTTTGTGTTATGCTCCGGACAAATTTTAAGTATGAAAAATTACAAAGGGCAATAACTCCTGAATTATGCAAAAGAGAGAGATGGTTCTTGTGCACTGCACTTCTCCTCATCGAGATCAATTTACCTGTTGATATCTATTACAGTTTTTGTTGTATGCTCCAGACAAAGTTCGGACGGACGGACGAACGGATGGACAAAGCGGCAACTATATGCTCCCCCAACACCGTTGTTGGGGAGCTTAAAAATGACTTTTGCAGAGGAGTCAAAAGACAAGAATGGGATGTATAACTGAATATGGTCTTGTCTACTGAATGAATAATGACACTTCAAGGAGCATGTGCAAATGACCATATAAGTACATGTACACATATAATAATATTATTCAATATTGAATGCACAAAGTATTAAAACAGTCAAACTAGTCTACACATATTTACAATTAACAACAAGACAGCTTTCATTTGCAAACAATGTAGACAAAGGTGGGATAATTCAAAGGAGCAATATGGTCAGATCTGTTGTCTGCCTGGAAAATTCTAATTTCTTTCCTAATCACAGCATCATTTCCGGAGAAGCTTTGTGTCAACTTTATCAAATCAGTTGTAGATTTTGGAAAATTCATTTAGCATCAAAAAGAGTTTACTCACCGTGACAATATAATGTGAAAGAAATTACATACACATTGTATAGATTTATAGAATGTTTTATTGGAAGTTGTAGTTCTGGGTGATTACAGAACCTCTGTAACATTTTCTGCCTGAACACAAAAACAAACAAAAACATTAACTCTTTGCGTGCTAGCAGCGAATATGTGATTATCTTTGCAAACAGTTTGGATCTTGATGAGACGCCAAGGAACTTGGTGTCACATTAGGATCAAAACTGTTCTCTGATTTCTTAGGAGATATATAATAAAGATGTGTTGAGAATAGGAGCTGAGGAACATTTTCCAGACAGAAATAATTTACTTAGCCTGCAAAGAGTTAAAAGTGATTTATCATTCTAAAAGCAATTGAGGAAATTTTCAGGAAATACATCGGAAGAATAAAAACATTACTTTCAGCAGTAAAATGTTAGTTAATTAATGGTAGTTTTATAAATCAAGAAATAATATTGTATCCAATTTTAAGATCTTGCAAGATAATTCATCCTAGTCAGCGAGCTCCATGTCCCACTGTGTGCTGATACATCTGGCTTAGCAGATGGAAGGATTCAGTAGTCTGGTATCTGGCACCACTTTTCAGAATTCATTTGAAACTGAATGTGTACACGAAAGACAGTCAAACAGGTTTATATTTTCTCAGTCAAAATTCGTTCCCGAGTCAAAACATAATCATGTATATGTAGTTCAGCAGCCATGCAACTGTTACATGTGAAAGCATTTTATTGTTTTTTGTTGTCTTTTAGCGAGAATATTTCAATTAATTAATACAAAATTAAAGGCCATATGACTCAAAGGCAAGACATGCTTCTAAGTCTGACAGCAATTCTGTGCACATCTATACTGTATTACATGTATGTCATCAATAAGGTACTTAATGCTGTTTATTTTTAATAAACTTACATCAATTACCTCCCCTGTAACAATATACTCTCTGTAAACTTTCCCTTGAAGCCATGACTAACTGGTTACTACACCTTGTCACAGTGGTCTGAAGTGTACCTTGGACCCCCAAATGGCCCGTATGTGCAGGGCTTTTTTCTCTATATAACAGATACCCGCGATTTTCTTTAAAATAATGCAGTTTTCCCCTAAAAATGGGTTTACCTCAGGGGTTTTCCCCCAATTGGCAAACTGCACATAGTTGTTTCCCCTAATTAGCCATTTTTACTACATGTACATGTATATAAAAGCGGGTAGCAAATTTTTCCCCTTGAAGTGAAAAAAGCCTGCAGTGTAAAAAGTTCCATTCTGGGTCAAAGCCATTGATTACATATATATAATAATTATATACATATGAAAAGGGGCGGAACTCCGCTTGCCATATTCACGGTCTCATTATGACTAGCCTCAAACAAACCCTGATTTTATCACCAATATTTGACCTAGCAAACAAAGCTATGTGTCAATCAATAGCATTGATTTTTTCTTTCCAAAGATGTATAGGTTCTCATGGCACATAGCTCCACTTTAGATGCAGAACTTCTCAAAGTCAAAAGTTCTACCATGACACACGTATAGTATGAGAAGTTGCAACGGGCCATACAAGTGCATAATACCACTGACACGCAATATGCATGCAGAAACAACCTGCGCGCAAAACAATTCTGTCAGTGTGGATTGTTTGGGAAAACCTACCTACAAGATTT
>OY755235.1:25603911-25726044 GCA_963576725.1 Azorinus chamasolen | reverse complement strand
TGGCGATACACCCTTACGCACGTGCGTAACATCAATCTGAAAGGTGAAAATATCATTATGGCCCAAACAGAATGAAAATCGAGGGTTTAGGGAGTAGACTTTGATAAACGTCCCGTCTTCTCAAATAAATTTTAACCCATTCCCTCATATTGACGCCCCTGTAAAAGTCACATTTAATTTTGAAACCATCGTGATAAATAGAAGTTTGCTCCTATAGGAGCAAATGCTGTATTTATCACAAAAGGTTTCTTCGCGCGCGTGTGTGTGTGTGTGGTTAATGCAGAAAGCTTCTTAGGATTTTTTTCTACATAAAGTTCGTCCTGCGATGCGAGACCATATGCCCTACAAGCCTAGTTTTAGATGTTGATCTATATGTATGTTGTAAAGCGGGTACTGCAGAACTGAGACACTAAGTAAAGCACCAAGAGTACAGTACAACCTCTCTAAACAAAACTTTAAGCAAACTAGAATTGACAGTTTTAAGACAGGTGACTGATTTAACCCCTTTCCTGTTTAATGTTCATGTAAGAGACGATGCCATCATGAATATTAATTAGCTGAATTTTTAATGGCATATGTACACATGAATTATTTCATATTGGTTGAAACTGTAGAATCTGATCTATATCATTTAATAAGCAAACAGACCAGACACCGATTAGACGGTTTCAACAGGGACCTAGTGTCTCAGTTCTGCAAAGGCGTGATAAAGTGTTTGCATGAAGGAAAGTGTTAATGCAGGGAAAGTCACAGGGAACATCTCATCGGGA
Source organism: Azorinus chamasolen (assembly GCA_963576725.1). Taxonomy (NCBI): domain Eukaryota; kingdom Metazoa; phylum Mollusca; class Bivalvia; order Cardiida; family Solecurtidae; genus Azorinus; species Azorinus chamasolen. The sequence goes on along the minus strand of OY755235.1, from coordinate 25,725,274 downwards.
GCTATTTGTGTGACTTTCACCCTGCATTAAACTGAAACCTGTCTTAACCCTTTCCTCCATAAATACGCATTTCTACGCCTCTGTAAAACCATTGTGATAATACAGAATGTGCTCCTATAGGATAAAATGCTCTATTTATCACAGTGGTTTCAAACTACAAAACCAAACTACAAACTTCTAAAATTGACATTTTCTCTGGTTAATGCTCCTTTTCGGTACATTTATTCAAAAAGGTTGGGTCTAAAAATAGCCTATGAGGGAATGGGTTAAACACCATTGTGGATACTTATTTGAGTCTTTGGTTTGGAGAGTTTTCTCTGTATACTTACCAGCAGTGTGCAGGTAGATTTGATCCAAAGCGTGCGAATGTTATCAACGTTTTAATTTGAATGTCAATCTAAATGTCCAAATTCATTTAGAAGATAGGTATACGATGAATGCGTAACTATATAAAATCACACAGATGCTCACATGTTCTCCTGTTAATGTTCCAACTGTTTTCACATTTGCACAAATATTGCAGTCCTGCACAACGCGCATTAATTAACTTACAATTCGTTTTTAATACATTTCGCTCGGGCATATTGCCGTGCAATCATCCGCACCGTGTTCGCTGATGAAAACGTTTTCTATAGTACTTCTCGCAATCAATATTTTCAGATATTCCTCCTCGGCCTGGAACACTTTTGCCGCTCAATTTCGCCCCGCTAGCTTCTGATATGTTAAATATATTTGTCGTCTGCAGCAAACAGTGCCGTCTTTTAAGTCTGAAAGAAACATTTATGAACACATACTCAGCTTTAAATTCAGAAATCCAGACAGTCTTGAGTGTGGTCAGACGACAATTTCCCTTTAGCAATTGTGTCTGTTCAAGATCAACATTGCAATAACATTGGCTTAATCCTTTATTAACACGACAAAGGTTATTATCGATATTCCATCCAGGACCTTTAGTAGACACACGTACAACCCGAAAGGCTGCGGTACAGATGTTATTAGTTGCAACAGCAGAGCTTCTCTGTAGCTTATTCCATGAATATTCATGTAAGAAATAACGGAATCATTAATATTAACTAGATGATTTTCATTCATGGCAAATGAACGCAGGCAACTTTGGCCATGGCAGAAAGTGTAATTTCTGGTATATATATATTATGTCGTTAGCAAACATAGTCAACCCTGATCATACGGCTCGAACAGTAGATATCTGGCCTGGGTCTACTCTGTTTGCAATGGCGGGGGTAAAGGGTTAAGGAATAAACAATGTTATATTAAATATTTACTGCTAGAATATTCATGTAAGAAATTATGACATCATAACACATGCCATTCTGACTCAGAAATAAAACCAAACAGAACCTATAAAATCCATCTGATCTGGGTCTACTGTGTTTGCAAAATGTAAAAGAGTTAAAGGAATTAGTACGAGCTTTTGACTAGTGGCGAAAGAATACACCTCAAATAAAACCTTTTATGGTGATATTGTGAAAAGACATCTCTCTGTAGATACTTGTAATGTGCATATGTAGGCCTACAGGCGTTTTGAGTTTTGGCCATGAACTAAAATAAATACTATTTTACTTTCCCGCATATTATTATCCCCCGCCCAAGGATATTATCTTGTCATTGAACATCTGTTCCTCAGTCTGTCTGTCTATCCGTTTGTCCGTACGTACCTCTATCTGTCTGTCTGTCCGTCCGTCCGTCACATTTTCCCGGCCCTTGGGATTGCTAAATTAGATTTCACTGAAACTAAGTGGGTTGTATATATGGATAAGTGAATCCATGCCAAGTGCTGTAACAACCCCAAAACAATAATAGAGTTATAGCCCTTTGATTGAATGTAGCAAATCTGTCCACCCAGAGCCATATTTTGGAACAGCTTGGTCAGATTTCATTGAACTTGGGGGAGAATGTTCATATGTTTAAGACAATAATGCACGTAAAGTGCAGTTACAAGTTGCCTATTAATTAAAGTCCTTTGTTGGTTTTCAAAAGCTATTTTATTCCAAGGAAATGTTCTGTCCGTGTCAATATCTAGGTACTGGTTGGTCAGCTTTCGTTGAAACATTCCAAGAATGGGTATACGAATAGGAGGTGGATGCGCACCAAACGCTTTTAAAATTGCAATCCACCTTCAGTAGAATCTGTCCTAAGCGGCCATTCATTTATTGAATACAAGAATCTTAACCCAAATTGTTTCTTAGTGCAAGCCAAACGCACAGGGGTAAGACACGCTTGATTCAGTATATGTATAGATATAGAAAGCTTTCTATATATACATATACTCAATTTTAACGTGTCTTACCCCTGTGGTCAAACGTAAATGCAGACAACCCAGGACTATAGTATTTACCTCATCACATGTAGAATGTTGCTGACACACTTGAAATCCACATTGCCACTTCGTATGTTTCGATTCCATTTCGTACCTCGTTTCACCCTCGTACTTGGCGAAATTTAGGTTAGCTGATAGACTGCTTACACAGATACACAGGGGTACACATTTTCCGCCATTAGACTGTATATGTGTCCGACTTTTTCAACTGTAATATTGGATTATTGCAAGGTGAGGTCAGTTCACCGATTAGCAATTCTTCTAATTCCACATTTTTGTTGTTAAATAACTTTTTACTTTCAAAAGACATATAAATTATATTTCATCTGCTATTAATGCCCTCACTCATCTATACAGGTGTTGAGAGAGTATAGCTCGATACCTGCGAGAAGTATGGCCTTCGAGATGCATGTGTGTTTCATGTTTGTTTTGCAATTATATACACGTGCACCAACCAAATTGCAATGAAACCGATACAATTTCAGCCAACTAATTTGACACACCGGAAAAATAGGCACTTACTTTTGAGTGCTAAAATATGCATAGAAAGACCAATATTGAGAGAGTTCGTGCGATTGGGATGCTTGAAAGCGGACAACCCCACCGACAAATTTACAAGTGTTTAAGTGCTTTCTTCGCTCAAAATTGCATTTGTTGAATAGATAAAAAGTTAAACACAAGAGCGCAATGGGGACAGGTGCTTTTCAGTGATGAAAGCAGATGTTTTGCCTACAAAGCTGTGATGGCCGGCATCTGGTCAGGGACTTCACTGGTTTTCATGTTCTGTTGATAAAAAACAAAGGATTATTTCTGTAATATTCTATATACATGTATTAAAATCATTATATAATTACAAAATAAACAAATTAAATTGTTTACAAACGACAATAGAAATGGCGCTATTCAAAATGGCAAATCTATCTAATTATGATTTTAAGAGAAATAACACTATATATAGATAAATATACAGCGCAAAGTAAATGCAGCCTTTAAAATTGTTTGCTCATGAACATGCCCGGTATTTAACACAACATGAATTCTGATTCATTTCTTTCCTGCAGCTTACCAGCATTCGCATAATTGTACTTAAACGTCTAGAAATGTATATTCAACATCCGGATTATTCAAAACTTGTCGTTAAATCAGGCACAGGATGCAAACCTCACCATAGTAGGTGATATATTTAAGTAAAACATTCCAAAACTTCGCTGGAATGGGCAATTTAACTTCACGTACCAGGGAGATCCAAATATCACAACGGGGTCATTATATTACGGCAAAGGAGTCACTCTTTCCGTAATATATTGACCCCCTGTCATAATATTATGACCCCCGGACGTAATATTATAACCGGGTGTCAATGTATTACGTGGGTCTTTCATACCGTCACTTTATTTCAGTACACCGGAAAATATGCTATAGACAGAGAGGAAAACGCTTCAGCGACGACAACGTCATCGAACGTGACCAGCATTTAGGGGGATCAGTCATGTTTCCCTCCATTAAAAACTAGGGCAGTTGTTGAGAGGGTTAAGTTCAATGTCCAAAGGTACCAAGACGATATTCCAATGCCCGTAGCTATTCCCATTTACGCCAGAATAGGCGTATGCAATTTGATGCAAGACATTGCATTGTGCCTCACAGCAGTTGAGTTGGTACAACCAGGCTACTTGAAGCTAACAACATCTGAGGACTATCTACCATGATGTGCTAAATCTCCCAACCATAATCCCATAGAGCATTTATGGGACGAGCTGAAGCGTATAATCCGATAGCTTCCCAATCCACCTAGGACACTTCCGGACCTCGAAACAATGCACTTTAAATCTCGCCAATATGTTACGTCATATATGACTTGTCAACTTTATAATAATTTCGATGCAATCAAGGTTCGTTGCTGTACAAGAGACACAAGGTGGACATACCCGTTATTGGAATGAAAAAGTAGTTATGTCAAGCAGGAAAACATCAAACACGAACAAAAGCACACACACAAAGGCACAAGACACAAACGCAAGGATGACAAAGAGAATACCGCCTTGGAACGGTCAGTGGCAAAACCACCACTTGGGGTTTAAACCGGTTCACGGACGTCCTAACCTCAAACTTATCTCAAAGTCACTCTAGCTTAACAAATAGTGTAAATAAAGGTATCCCAGCCAGACTTCCCCACAATATAGGAGACGGTAAACACAGGACAATATGTATAATATAGCATGACAACAACTGTGAAAGTCCGTCAAATATATACTCAATGACTTTGCTGAAGTCAGAGCAACTGCAGGAAAGCCGTTAAGGGCACGACATATAAAAGGCATTACATGAGTCTGGTAAACTCATCCCGTTTCTGTGTTTAAGAGTATGCCATGAAATAGTACTTCCATCGGCTGTCATCGTGCCAGCAAAGAGGGAAGCGTAGCTACCGACTGCTAAGGGGTCACTAACCAAAACATGCAGTGCATTGCAATATAATGGGGTCAGAACCTTTCTTCCTAAAAGTTTTAATGCGTTTAATAAACAAATCCTGAAAATGGATATGACCCCTAAATTTCCTAAGTTTGTAGATACCATCACCATAGAATTCTGGATGAGAAATACCTTGTTGCAGTAACGTACGTCCGTAGATTGCAATTATATTCACTGATGAGAGGTAAATTTCGATAATAAAATTTAGAAAAAGCTTTCCCAATTTTATGATATCTGTAACATTGCTTAAGCAATCGTTACTACTCGCCGTATTCCGTCAGAGTTCGGAATATAGGCTCGTATGTAGCGTATGAATACTTCAGAAAAACACCCATTTACCACTGTAGGTGTAAGTGATCGCTTGCAGAAAAAGCTCCTTGTTATAACAAACAAAATGGTGGATTTCGAAAGTGAAATCGACTTGTGTGTGAAACAAATGATGTTTCCATTTCAGATGAAAAGGAAACAAAAGGAAGTTTGAGGCATTTATACAAAGGACTTGATATTGTTGACATATTCCTTACCGGTCTCTTCTGTCATGCCTCAGAGAAAGTTTTTTTCTGTTGAGGAGGCAATGGGTGTTGTCATTTTTGGCAGCTTGAATGCAGGATTCCGAATGCAGTATTAAAGAACAGCAAAGAACTTATTAGAAAAGAAACCATGGTATGACAGTCACCTTAGGAGACATGAAGACTGGAAAGTACACAGAAACGAAACTCTTCATACTCTAGCTATTCGCAAGCTGTTGAGAAATTGAGATCAAGACACATCACAGAGCCTAACCTAATGTATGCCATCGTTGTTGATGAAGTACAGTATATCAGTATTTGGTGAGTTGTCTGGTGTTGTGCTACAGTGGCAGTTCAGCTTAATTTATTGACATAGTAAAATCAATAGAAGAGTTATACATATAAGTGTTTTCTGTATTGTTGTCAATCTGGTTAAAAACACTCACTAATAAGGTATATATTTTAATGCCTTATAAGTTTTCAAACAGCCTAGATCCATATCATACAATTTCTATAAGAGCCCTATTATCAGGGTCTGCTCAGTTTGGTTACTTGTAAGTGTCAATAAAGATCTGATTCTGTACAGTTGCTGTTATGATAAAAATTGAATTGTTCATAGTGCCATTATAACCATTAAGTTAATATCCAGTATAAATGTCATTATTTCAGACATGAATATTCATGGCGTAAAGAATTAAGTAATATTTCATTAAAATAGATCTATATGTTAATCATGAATAAAAATTATTTTTTGATTTCAGGATAGAAATTTCGACCAGCTTTCCAGACAATCATCGACATGACATGCCAGTTTTCTAACAGTGCCCACTTTGCTGTAACTGCCACAAAAATGGAGAATAGTATTGCTTTTTTTGACAAAGACTTGAAAGAGCTTTCAATTTCAAAACACAGTAAAAGTAACAGTTGTAACATTTGTTTTCAACATCCCAACAAGTTTTCCATTTTCTATGCGTTTTTCCTAATTTCGGGTCTAATCTAGTGCTAAACAGTTTAGATATTGACAAGACACCAAATAACTCGACATCTCGCCTGGGTCTAGACCCTAGACCTACTCCAACCTGTTTCAAAGGGCATAGTTCAGCTGGAAAATGTCAACATAGCCGTTGCATATGTAAATAAACAAGAATTACTATGTAGCACGTACTTGTTTATTTCTTTCGTTGTGCTCTGTAGAATATTTTTCCCTATACTAACCAGTTTCAGAGTGTATATTTAAGTATTGAAGTAACCATAGTTTCAAAGTAAGGATTATCCAAATTAAAAATATCGTCTAAATACCTAGACGTTTTATTCAAAGCACTAACAATATTAGTTTGTGTATCAGGTTTTAAGCTTAGCATTAAGTCACTTACATAGCAATACAAAACAAATCTGCAACAAGAGGGACATAGTATTTTGCGAATTTTGATAGAGGGGGTGATGTTAATTATAGACATTATCAATAAATTTCAATAAGTGATATTGTTGCTGTATGAAATATCTAATGGAATTAAATGATGATTAAAATAATTGCTAAGTATATACTTATTTACAGCTCTGCAAGCGATCTACAAATCTGTCAAAGCTTGTGTTAGATCAAATGGAAACATGTCGGGATATTTCACTTGTCCGGTTGGCTTGAAACAAGGCTGTATGTGTTCACCGATATTATTCTCATTTTTCATTAATGATTTGGCAGATGCACTACAGAATAGTGGTATTAAAGGTATCCAAATGTATCCAGATATAGTAGAAATCATTACACTCATGTTTGCTGACGATGTTGCCCTACTAGCAGATACAGTAGTAGGACTTCAGCGCCAACTTCGCATGTTAGAAACATTCTGTAATTCCCATCAGCTTACTGTTAATACGACAAAAACTAAAGTTGTTGTTTTTAAACGTGGAGGCCGTCTATCACGAAGTGAAAAATGGTTCTACGATAAAGTAGCACTCGATGTCGTAAACCGTTTTTCATATATCGGTGTATTATTTTCTCAACAGTTGTCATATAATGAAATGGCCGAAGACATGGCTATCAAAGGTAAACGTGTTTTAAATGCAATTCTTAACGCATTATCCAAATATGGACAGCTACCGAAAAGTGTATTTTTTCAGCTGTTTGACACAAAGGTGAAACCTATTCTACTATATGGAACAGAACTATGGGGTTTTCAAGAACGTAAAGCTTTAGAACTAGTACACCAGTATGCTTGTAAGAGATATATGTGTGCAAACACAAGAACATGCACTGCTGCTGTTCTAGGAGATTGTGGGCGGTTCCCTTTATATATAGAATCAGCTAAAAGGTGTCTTAAATACTGGCTGAAAATCCTTAAAATGCCGGAATACAGATATACAAGGAAATGTTATGAAATGCTGAAACATTTTGACTCAATAGGAAACAATAACTGGGTAACTCATGTGAAACAGCTATTGTTTATAAATGGCTTTGGTAACGTTTGGCTGCAACAGGGGGTAACTCATGAGAAACTATTTTTAGAAGAATTTACTCGCCGTCTACAGGACCAGTTCGTTCAAAATTGGAATGAAACATTGTCATCAAATCCAAAACTCAATATGTATAAAACCTTTAAGACTGAAATTGAACATGAAATATACCTAGACTGTGTAAGTATTCGTAAATTTCGAAATGCTCTAATCCAATTTAGGTCAGGAGTCCATCAATTAGAGATTGAGAGAGGGCGATACCTTAACATTCCCCGAAACCAGCGAATCTGTAAAATGTGTTACCTCGAAGTAGAAGACGAGGTACATTTTCTTTTGAAATGCCCTTGCTTCAGGGAACTCAGATGTAAATTTATACCAGAAAAATATTTTAGACAACCGGGTATGATTAAATTTAAAATTCTAATGACATCAAGAAATAATATAATTTTGCAAAATATTGCCAGTTTTATATATTTTGCTAACATATTGAAAAAAGAAAGTGCTGGGTAATAGGACACATTGACTTCACAAAGATACATCTACGAGTGTATACCAACTGTTAAATCTTATGTTAGCATTTGTTAACAGGAACACTGTGGATTAATCCACCCCATATTGATCTACATGTACTATTGTATTGTTGTATGTCTTTTTGTGTATGTATTCCTGTATTGATTGCACCATTGTGTATTGAGCCATGCCATGGGCTGGAGGCCTTAAGCATATAAGAAATAAAGTAAGTAAGTACAAAGGACTTGATATTGTTGACATATTCCTTACCGGTCTCTTCTGTCATGCCTCAGAGAAAGTTTTTTTCTGTTGAGGAGGCAATGGGTGTTGTCATTTTTGGCAGCTTGAATGCAGGATTCCGAATGCAGTATTAAAGAACAGCAAAGAACTTATTAGAAAAGAAACCATGGTATGACAGTCACCTTAGGAGACATGAAGACTGGAAAGTACACAGAAACGAAACTCTTCATACTCTAGCTATTCGCAAGCTGTTGAGAAATTGAGATCAAGACACATCACAGAGCCTAACCTAATGTATGCCATCGTTGTTGATGAAGTACAGTATATCAGTATTTGGTGAGTTGTCTGGTGTTGTGCTACAGTGGCAGTTCAGCTTAATTTATTGACATAGTAAAATCAATAGAAGAGTTATACATATAAGTGTTTTCTGTATTGTTGTCAATCTGGTTAAAAACACTCACTAATAAGGTATATATTTTAATGCCTTATAAGTTTTCAAACAGCCTAGATCCATATCATACAATTTCTATAAGAGCCCTATTATCAGGGTCTGCTCAGTTTGGTTACTTGTAAGTGTCAATAAAGATCTGATTCTGTACAGTTGCTGTTATGATAAAAATTGAATTGTTCATAGTGCCATTATAACCATTAAGTTAATATCCAGTATAAATGTCATTATTTCAGACATGAATATTCATGGCGTAAAGAATTAAGTAATATTTCATTAAAATAGATCTATATGTTAATCATGAATAAAAATTATTTTTTGATTTCAGGATAGAAATTTCGACCAGCTTTCCAGACAATCATCGACATGACATGCCAGTTTTCTAACAGTGCCCACTTTGCTGTAACTGCCACAAAAATGGAGAATAGTATTGCTTTTTTTGACAAAGACTTGAAAGAGCTTTCAATTTCAAAACACAGTAAAAGTAACAGTTGTAACATTTGTTTTCAACATCCCAACAAGTTTTCCATTTTCTATGCGTTTTTCCTAATTTCGGGTCTAATCTAGTGCTAAACAGTTTAGATATTGACAAGACACCAAATAACTCGACATCTCGCCTGGGTCTAGACCCTAGACCTACTCCAACCTGTTTCAAAGGGCATAGTTCAGCTGGAAAATGTCAACATAGCCGTTGCATATGTAAATAAACAAGAATTACTATGTAGCACGTACTTGTTTATTTCTTTCGTTGTGCTCTGTAGAATATTTTTCCCTATACTAACCAGTTTCAGAGTGTATATTTAAGTATTGAAGTAACCATAGTTTCAAAGTAAGGATTATCCAAATTAAAAATATCGTCTAAATACCTAGACGTTTTATTCAAAGCACTAACAATATTAGTTTGTGTATCAGGTTTTAAGCTTAGCATTAAGTCACTTACATAGCAATACAAAACAAATCTGCAACAAGAGGGACATAGTATTTTGCGAATTTTGATAGAGGGGGTGATGTTAATTATAGACATTATCAATAAATTTCAATAAGTGATATTGTTGCTGTATGAAATATCTAATGGAATTAAATGATGATTAAAATAATTGCTAAGTATATATGTTCTGCGCATTATTGGAATTTGGACAATTCTAGAATCGCCCTGCGCGTTTTAGGAATTCCAATAATGGCGGACCATTCCAGAATTGCCCTGCGCGATTCTAGAATCGCGCAAGGCAAAATAACATTACGCTATTTGATTGGCATTGTTGTTTTGATCAACTGTTGTTCGGCCAGAAAAAGAAATTTGACGCGGGTGCACCAAAGTCTTTGCTTTTCTAAATGTAGTATGTTTTGTTGATGCTATTGATAGAGCGTATCACTGTGATATTGTCCTGTTTTACCTGTCAAAATGTAAATATTCCTACGTCACTGATAGGATATAAGCAAAGTAGGAAAGCTTTTATTAGCGAAAACACTCGTTATGATCCAAAGCTACATATGGCGTGTTCAGCAAGCATATAATTATTCAGAATTTGACAGGTTAAAAAACAGGACAATACGACAGTAAGTTTTACTGAACCATGCTTTATTTTTGTGTGTTAAATACAAATGATTTTTATCGGAAAATATTACTAATTATGGACTATTAACCCTGTTTCATATCACCATATTTTACAGTTTTTACAAAACTTGCCCTCGAATTTTACATGTAAATGGAGAATTCCAACTTTGTCCACTATTCCAAAAACGCGCACGTACTATTCTAGAATCGCCATGCGCGTTTTAGGAATTCCAATACTGCCCGCCATTATTGGAATTCCTAAAACGCGCAGGGCAATTCTAGAATTGTCCATATTCCAATAACGCGCAGAACATATACATGTATACTTAATGTTCCTTGTACGCGACTCAGTCCTTATATCAGAGACTACAGAAGGTATACAAGCTTTGTTAGGCAATTTCGAAAAACAACATTGCTCATAATGGAAATGTTTTGTTTGAACCCCCCTCCGAACATTATGGTCTTTAGAAAACGGGATAAATTAAGAGCAGGATAATCTTTCACCAATACTGGTTAATACATCGAAATTAGTCTTTACAAGAAGATGTTATAAAAGCCTTCAATGAAACTTGTCGATATTTGGATGATATTTTTAACTTAGATAACCCTTTCTTTAATGCCCTGATTCCTACAATTTATCCTAAAGAACTCAAATTGAATAAAGCTAACTCGTCCGACAATTATGCAGCGTTTCTTGATCTCGACCTTAAAATTGATAATGGAATGATTTCTTCTAAAATATATGACAAAAGAGATGATTTTGATTTTAATATTGTTAATTTTCCTCATCTTGACGGGGATGTTACCCGTGCTCTATCTTACGTGGTTTATATATCTCAACTTATTCGTTTTGCTAGAGCTTGTTCATCTATTGACGATTTTAACAGTCGAAATCTCATTTTAACTGAAAAAACTGCTTAAGCAAGGATATAGAGACCATAAACTAAGAAAAACTTTTTCTTAATTTTACTATCGAAATCTCTCGCTTATTGGCAAGTACCAATCTAATCTCGAGGAGCTTCTGCGACACGGTGTTTCACATCCTGAATTTTATGGTGATGTGATTTACATACCCATTTTCTCACTTTGTTCATCAAATATGTTAAAAATTCATTAAAAAGGGATATGATCCTGTAGTACTACAACATACTGCATTTTTGGTAGTCAACCCTTTTACAGTTGGCAATCACGCTGGCCTCTTAGCATGTACGACGACAAGAAAGGTTTAGTACTCTATGAAGGCGACCTCTTAAATCCAGAAATGGAAGGAGAACGTCTGATATCTGTATTATTTTGTTTTTGTCGTACCCTTTATTACTTTTCTACAGTTACTCTGTTTGCAGCTCAATCATTGAGTACACTAGTGATAGGTGGATACAGTTTGTTCACTTAAATGTTTTCGTTATACATGCACTTTACCACGTATTTGCCGTCGCGGTTGTTGTAGATTAGTCGGAGAGGGGATACGTTTATTTACACTGTTTGTCTTTTAGGGTGGGGATGGAATAAGTGTGAGGTTGGGCGCCCATAAACCGGTTAAACCCCCGGTGACTTTTGTCACTGACCGTTCCAAGGCGATGCTTTCACCTTCCCCATATTGTGTGTTTGTTTTGTCTTTGTGCGTCTCTTGTTGTTTTTATAGTTATGTACATTTGCTGTTTCCTTGTGTTGCTGTTCGGGCGACTGTTTGTTCTGTATGTGGTGTTTCCTGCATGACTCATTTTTGTACTTTTACAAGTGGCGGAACTTTCTTTAAGGCTATTCAAACTCTGTCGAATAAGGCACTATTTAAGTTAAGCGCACTTTTATCAATGACGAAAAATAAGGAAGAACCTGTTTTTTTCGGAGTCTTTTCGATGCATTCATTTCATCTATCTTGAGTTACGCAAGTGACATATGGGGTTTCGCCCAGCATAGCTGCATGAGCGAGTGCATAGAAAGTTATTAAAATCAATGCTAAACGTTAAATAATCCACTAATAGCACATCTTTATATGGAGCATTAGCTTCCAAATGATGGGTTAAAATTGGGTAACTGTGTACTTACAACGGTAATGAAAAATGAGAGATAACATAAAAGTATATTTACCCCTGTAGACTCTGCCTCGAAGACGCCCTTTAGATATATGTATACCAGTTCTTAATTGAATCTATACAGAGATGTAGTAAAGGGGTCCCTTTAGCGACGAACAAAGATGACATAATCTTGCGAAATCGTAACACGGGAGGAGCTTATTTGCATATAAGGAGATTATGCTTTGTCACGGTTATTCGCGATAACAGTCGGTCATGTATGACGTAACATATTGGCGAGATTTAAATTGAGAAAGATCAGGATCTACGCGGTATACAGAGCTACTAAATATAGAAACAAATTGGCCAACGATTATGCGAGATTACAGCATCTTCGCTTGAGACTAAATATACCCCTATACCACTCAGAGAGTAAAAACTTGATCTCCCACTTTCAGACTTTATTTACTTCACAACAGCAGGTGTTAAGTGTTTGTGTGGCGGCCATAAAAAGTAGTCGCCCCATACTTAATTCTCAGTGTTGTTATATTTTCTGGTCCTTCGGGATCATAAGTTTTAATTCTATTAATTTTGAAAATTGAATACTGCTTTAGTCGGTGCTAGGGGGCGTGAGTAGGGTTGCACTTTTAATTACTACTCATGAACAGACTCAATAAAACCGAGTCTGCACTAAACACCTGCTGTTATGATATACAATTATACATATATCCTGAAAGTGGATGATTCCTCGAAAGCAAAAGTAGCAATGCCAAAAGAGAAAATTGCAGACTGTTTTATTGAGCCTGTTCATGAGTAGTAATTAAAAGTACAACACTACTCACACCCCCTATCACCGGCTTAGGCGGTGCCGCGGTATTCAATTTTCAAAACTTGTATCATCAACACTAATAATCCCGAATGTGAACACGCTAAACAAATTTGCTATATACTGCTTAAAGGCGTTTGAAAAGAGACAACACCTTCTGAATTATGATTAAAGAAGCTGATTAGCCGCCAATCGATACCATAATGATTACTTTTATATGCTATATATCCTATTTTCCTTTATAGCTAGGCTACTTCCGACAACTATATACCGGTATCTCATTTTCTGGTTTATATAATAACAATTGCTACTCGCATGTTGTTTTGTGAATTGTATTGTGGTAAATGTTTCGGGTAAACATGCCATGCTTTCTAGACTTTCCTCCTTATCTATATGTTCATTAAAAGAAATTGACGAGCAAGCCGATAAAATTATTTTTCGATCAGATCCTCTCATAGGAACGGCTAGTTTGATACAAAGCTTTACTCTACATGTTCTCAGACCGCACATCGACAAATTATCTGAACACCAAAGATTCTTCTTGAAAATTCCTTTTATTAATAAAGGTATTGATTTTATTGACCTCCAAAGTATTTTTAGAGACAAAAATGTAATTGACACTATTCCTAAATACTTTAAAAATACAGAACCACCTATCATCTGCTACAAATATAACAAACCCATCAGAAATACAATTTTCAACTATAATAAAATTGTGGCCGACCTTAATATTAATGATAATATTCCTGATAATTGAGATTGCGCCACCTCAAAATTTTGCTATTCTCCGGCTGGTCATGTGATTACTGGTAATTTTGAGATAATTAAAGATAAACGTCTACGATCTCTTTTGAATAAAGGTCCCAAATATAGAATACCATCCTTGATAGATTTTAACTCTTGTCGAGTTCAGATTGCGGAGGCTTTACAAAATTTTAGTATTAAATGGTGTCGAAGAGAACATGTTGAGTCTACTGCCCTTTCTTGTTGGAAAAAACTAATTTTTGATATAATTGATAAACGCATTTCCTTTTACAGCTCTAATAAACACCTTCTTCCACCTAAACCTAGAACTTCATTTAGACATCTTAAAAAGGGTTTACAGGATTTCCATTCAAAATACGTTTTTGTTCCTGCTGATAAGGCATCAAATAATGTGATTATTATTTGACGATTACATTATATCGATGTCTTGAAGCAGGAAATTACTAATACCAAGTCATACATTTCAGTTACCACTGACGAAAAGACCATCATTTCAGACCATGTCAAAAAGTGTGAACAATTTGGAACCGATATTAAAATTACACAACATAAACTTCCTACTATGTATTGGTTACCAAAACTACATAAAAAACCATATAAAGCGCGTTTCATTGCAAATTCTAGTTCATGTACAACTACTAAATTGTCTATACTTTTGACTTCTTGTTTAACGAAGGTAAAGGAACATGTAAAATTTTACTGTGATAAGACTTATGAAAATTCTGGAATAAATCTCTTCTGGTCTATTAAGAACTCTTCAGAAGTCTTAAACAAACTTAAGAACAAAAGGTATCTTGCATCCACTGTAAGCACTTACGATTTTTCTACTCTGTACACAACTCTTCCTCATATTTTAATTAAGGATAAGCTTACTAGCTTGATCCAGAAAGTATTTGCCCGAGAAAAAACATCGTTCTTGGCATGTAATGCTGAAAAAGCTTTCTTTACTGACGAGCAAATGAAATATTACACCAATTGGACTTGCTCAGAAGTTTGCGAAGCACTAACCTTTCTTTTGGATAAAATATTTGTACGTTATGGGAATGCTATATACCGTCAGGTAATTGGTATTCCCATGGGTACGAATTGTGCACCACTTGTCGCAGATTTGTTTTTGTACTGCTATGAGAGAGATTTCATGTTGAGTTTGAATCCTCAATCACAAGAAGATGTTATAAAAGCCTTCAATGATACTTGTCGATATTTGGATGATATTTTTAACTTAGATAACCCTTTCTTTAATGCTCTGATTCCTACAATTTATCCTAAAGAACTCAAATTGAATAAAGCTAACCCGTCCGACAATTATGCAGCGTTTCTTGACCTAGACCTTAAAATTAATAATGGAATGATTTCTTCTAAAATATATGACAAAAGAGATGATTTTGATTTTAATATTGTAAATTTTCCTCATCTTGACGGGGATGTTCCCCGTGCTCCATCTTACGGGGTTTATATATCTCAACTTATTCGTTTTGCTAGAGCTTGTTCATCTATTGACGATTTTAACAGTCGAAATCTCATTTTAACTGAAAAACTGCTTAAACAAGGATATAGATACCATAAACTAAGAAAAACTTTCTCTAAATTTTACTATCGAAATCTCTCGCTTATTGGCAAGTACAAATGTAATCTCAAGGTACTTTTGCGACACGGTATTTCACATCCTGAATTTTATGGTGATGTGATTTACAAACTTCGTAGAATTATTGGACATACCCATTTTCTCACTTTGTTCATCAAATATATAAAACAATTCATTAAAAAGGGATATGATCCTGTATTATTACAACATACTGCATGTTTGGTTGTGAACCCTTTTACAGTTGGCAATCACGCTGGCCTCTTTGCATGTACGCCGACAAGAAAGGTTTAGTACTCTATGAAGGCGACCTCTTAAATCCAGAAATGGAAGGAGAACGTCGGATATCTGTACTATTTCATTTTTGTCGTACCCTTTATTACTTTTCTACAGTTACTCTGTTTGCAGCTCAATCATTGAGTACACTAGCGATAGGTGGATACAGTATGTTCAATTAAATGTTTTTTTGTTATACATGCACTTTACCACTGTATTTGCTGTCGCGGTTGTTGTAGATTAGTCGGAGAGGGGATACGTTTATTTACACTGTTTGTCTTTTAGGATGGGGATGGAATAAGGGTGAGGTTGGGCGCCCATAAACCGGTTTAAACCCCCGGTGACTTTTGTCACTGACCGTTCCAAGGCGGTACTTCCATCTTCCTCCTATTGTACGTTTGTTTTGTCTTTGTGCGTCTCTTGTTGTTTTTTCTACCCATGTATATTTGCTGTTTCCTTGTGTTGCTGTTCGGGCGAGTGTTTGTTCTGTATGTGGTATTTCCTGCATGACTCATTTTTGTACTCTTATGATAAAGAAATGTATTGTTAAGCATTTGAACCAGTTTACAGTCTAGTGGAAAGTCTAGAGTCTACAGTCTAGAGTCTTTGGCCACTGAATCACGTCACATGGATTGGTCCCCGTCTTATAGTCCCTGAAACAGGTTGTTTCGGGGACCAGATACGGAATGACACGTAGTCATGAAAATGAAAATGGCATCCGGCGATCTATTCAGCCTTTTCTTGAATATCTTTCTTTGTATAGTGTTTTTCGAAGCTGTACTAGGAGAAAACCATTGCTATCCGTTCAAAGCGTGTCAAAGTAAGTTCGTTTCATCTAATTTTAGGTTCAGAACAGATATTGTCCATTTCAATAAACTTTGTCACTGAATTTGAATCGAGATTTGTTTGTCATTTCTTACCAGATTGAGGTCCAATTAGTATCATTTGTGTCATCGTTTTTCAGGAACTATGTGCCCGAGTTTCCCTTAAATCCATATCTAAATGAAGATTTCAGTAGTGGTTTCGTCAACCCTAATTTATTGTAATAATGTATGTCTATTGTAGTGGGTGAGAAGACATATCAATTATGTAATTAGGAATAAAAGCAAAAATTGGGTTCTGTAAACCTCATTACATAATCGAATAGTTACTCATTCATTGATTTGGCAATACAATAAAATAAGATTGACTACGCCAAACAATTATACTGTTTCAGGTCATGCCCGAGTGTGAACACGCTAAACAAAGTTTCCATATACTGCTCAAAGGCGTTTGAAAAGAGACAACACTTTCTAAATTATGATTAAAGAACCTGATTAGCCGCCAATCGATACCATAATGATTACTTTTATATACCATATATCCCATTTTCATCCCATTTTCTTTGATAGCTAGGCTACTTCCGACAACTATATACCGGTATCTAATTTATATAATAAACAATTGCTACTCGCATGTTGTTTTGTGAATTGTATTGTGATATGACAAAGAACTGTATTGTTTAAGCCTTTGAACAAGTTTTCAGTCTAGTGTCATGGCTTTGGCCACTGAATCACGTCACATGGATTGGTCCCCGTCTTATAGTCCCTGAAACAGGTTGTTTCGGGGACCAGATACGGAATAACACGTAGTCATGAAATAGAAAATGGCATCCGACGATCTATTCAGCCTTTTCTTGAATCTCTTTGTATAGGTATAGTGTTTTTCGAAGCTGTACTGGGAGAAAACCATTGCTATCCGTCCAAAGCGTGTCAAAGTAAGTTCGTTTCATCTTATTTTAGGTTCAAAACAGATATTGTCCATTTCAATAAACTTTGTCACTGAATTTGAATCGAGATTTGTTTGTCATTTCTTACCAGATTGAGGTCAAATTAGAATCACTTGTGTCATCGTTTTTCAGGAACTATGTGCCCGAGTTTCCTTTAAATCCATATCTAAATGAAGGTTTCAGTAGTGATTTCCCTTTATTCCATAATTACTGTTTTCTACGCCTTTGCAAACAGAGTAGACTCAGATCAGGTGGTTCCTATAGGAGCCGTGTGATCAGGGTCTGTTCTGTTTGCTGATGATATAATATAGATATGATTCTACAGTTTCCGCCATGGCCAATCATTCACGTGTCCATATGATATTTTAACAATGAATCGAATTTAGTCATTCTGTCAATATTTATTTAAGAAATAATAAATTCATACCAGTGTTTTATCGTGCAATCGAACACTGGTAGGAGTTGAGATTCGTATTAATTAAATCACGAGGCCGATAGGCCGAGGGATTTAATTATAAGCATCTCAACGACTACCCGTGTTCGATTGCACGATAAAACACTGGTATAAATTTATTATTTCGATTCTAACACTTCAATTGAACTATAATTTACACCGCCACAACGGCACTACGTTTCTTGTCGTACGAATTTTCGAAGCCATATTACGTCACGTTAAGCTGTTACAGCGCGTGCGGTGTTTTATTGATAATTCAAACATAGATACGTCCCTTCTTTGTTTATGTAGATGTGTGCGCGAGGTGTGTTAGAATTTATGATTGTTCTTGAAGGCAGTATTCATTTTGTATCCAAAATAAATCTGTACAAGTAAACAGATGGCAAAAGAATAAAAATGCATTATTTGCAAAATAATGAATATAAGTATTAAATTAATAAAAATAATTATCGTTTCCATATTTGTTTGTTTAAAACAAATTTCAAGGAATTAAAATTCATAAATCAGTTTTGTACAAGAAATACATTTAAAATTCAAACTTTTTAATTTCAATGTTTTTTTCTTCATATTTTGTACCATAAAATGTCCACCAAAAAAGAAAGTGCATCTGTCAAGTAAACCATTTGCTGGATGGGACACATAAATATTGTTCTCAAGAGAATACTTCAAATAGTAATGAAATTAATTCCAGGTGTTAATTAAAATGATAACATGCATCAAATTTACACACATAACGTCAGCAGTCAAAACCATATAAGCACATCAGCAAAACCATATAAGCACGTCAGCAAATTCTGAAGGGAGATGATCCCCCGAAAGCAAATATTGCAACACAAAAAGAGAAAATTGCAGACTCGGTTTTATTGAGTCTGTTCATGAGCAGTAATTGAAAGTGCAACACTGCTCACACCCGCTAGCATCGGCTTAAGCGGTATTCAATTTTCAGAACAAGGTGTACTGAAATTAAGTCACAAAGGTCTGTCAAACTACGGATAAAACCGCATTCACATTCAAGTAACATTTACACAGTGCTTAACCAGACACAAGTGTCATAATTATGATTACTACTAATTGGTATGCACCAAGTACGTCCGTCCGTCCGTATGCACATCCAGAAGAATTTGTCTGGGATCTTTCTTGGAAAGTATATGCCCAATCCATACCAAACTTTACACAATTTTTGTGACCATTATATCTTGGTATAAATGTAAATTGCTTTAGTTGTTCGGGAGTTGTGACCCTTTATTTGCAAAAATGACTTTAAAAATATCTTGTCCGGACTCTTTTTCGGAAAGTGATTGTCCAATCCTGACCAAACTTTATACACATGTTTGTGGCCATTATATCCTGGTTAAGTTTGATAGACATGTACATCGCTTCAGTCGTTTAGGAGTTGCAGCCCTTTGTTTGCAAAAAGGACTTTAAAATATATTCGCCGGACTCGTTATTGGAAAGTATTTGTCCATTCCACACAAAACTTTACACATGTTTGTGGCCATTATAGTCTGGTCAAGTTCGATAGCAATGTAAATTACTTCAGTCGTTTAGGAGCTGCGACCCTTTACATGTATTTGCAAAAAGGACTTTGAAATATATCGTGTCCGGACTCTTTCTTGGAAAGTATTTGTCCAATCCTAGCCAAACTTTACAAACATGTTGTGGCCATTATATCTTGGTCTAGATTGATATCCATTTAAATATTTTCAGTCGTTAAGGAGTGGCAGCCCTTTATTTGCAAAAAATGGCATAAATCGTTGTTGTATACATGATTATGACCATTACTTTCTGGGACAAACAATCTGAAGTGGGGGCATTTTTGGTCATATTAATTGTGCCAAACCTTAGTTGAATAAAAATTATAAGATGCTAATTTATTATTTTATTTCTATCTAAAATTTTAAACTGTTTGCAGCTCAATCATTCAGTACACTAGCGAAAAGTGGATACAGTTTGTTCACTTTAAAATATCTTTTCGTTTTACATAGAATTTGCCGCTGTATTCACCATCGCGGTTGTTGTAGATTAGTCGGAGAGGGGATGCGTTTATTTATACTGTTTTGCTTTTTAGGATGGAGATGGCGTGAAATTGGGCGCCCCTAACCGGGTTAAACGGTTTAAACCCCAAGTGACTATTGTCACTGACCGTTCCATGACGATATTTTCATCTTCTGTTTGTTTTGTTTTTGTGTCTACATTTGTATTTGTGTTTTGATAGTTATGTACAGTTGCTGTGTTTTCTTGTTGTGTTGCTGTTCGGGCGATGTTTGTTTTGTATGTCCTGCATAACTCATATTTGTAGTTTTATACATTTTTATATGCCCAAAGGTAACGTTACTTCGGTCGAATTATGGTATGGCGCTTGTCTGTCCGCTCTCACGAGTGCTACATTGTTGGTCAATGAGACGAAAGATGTCTTGTTCTTCCTGTACGTGTAGGTATATTTTTCGACTAGTGTGTATTTTTTTAGACAAAAGAAAAGTCCCACAAGGTTCAGTCCGTTTGAAAGTCCGTCCGTCCGTTAACCACATCTGTGTTCGCTCAATAACTTGGCAACTACTCGGATGTACAGTCCTCATACATAATAGGGAGGTAGGTAATGGCGACTAGAGGGCTATTAAATTTGATGTCAGTCAATCAAAGATCAAGATCACAGTGACCTTCAATAAAAAAAAGTCCGCTCAATAACTTGATAAGTATTAGGCGTGCTGTCTTCATAGTTAATAGGGAGTTTGTCAAGCTAGTAGATGTCCCCTATTGATTTTGAGGTCATTCGGTCAAAGGTCAAGGTCACAGTGGCAAGACTACCAGGGCTAGGGCTAGATTTCCTAATATAACTATATAGAAAACCTTTAAAAAGCTTTTCCAGAAACGATGGTCTAATTTTAACGGAAATTCAGTAGGAATAGTCCTACTCTTTATCAAAATTGCTAATTTTATGCTGATACATGAAAATGAAAAAATGACTGCTATGGCTAGGCTAAATTTCCTTATATGACAATAGGGAGGACTTCTGCAAAACTTATGATCCAATTTGAATGGTTTTGGTAGGATAAGTCCTCTAATCGCACTCTTCCAAAATCGCTTAAACCAATTTGATATTCAAAAACAAACATGGCTGCAAGGCAACTACACGGGACTAAAATTCTTTATGTCTCTATTGAAACTTTAAAAATCTTCTCTAAATCAAATGGTCAAATTTGAATGGCATTATGGAGGAATAGTCTAGTGGTAACTCTTGCTAAAACCATGTTGTTATCTAAAAAGTCGTTAGGGATGGGGCAAGATTTCCTTATATGACTTACTGGATTCCGAAACTACATAAAAACCCTTATAAATGGAAAAGTAGTAAAGTCAAGCAGGCAAAGCCACATGCAAGACGCAAAGTCGCGTTTTATTTCCAACTACTGTGATAAAATATATGAAAATTCTGGTATTAATGTTTTTTGGTCCATAAAAAATTCAAATGATGTTTTAACAAAACTTGAAAATGAACAGTATAACATTTCTTTACTGAGCTCTTATGATTTCTCTACACTCTATACTACTCTACCTCACCATCTATAAAGGATAAACTTATTAAATTAATAGAAAAAACCTTTGCCAGAGAAAACAAAATGTTCATTGCTTGTAATGTTCAACGTTCATTCTTTTCGAATTCAGAAGTTGAACATTACACAATGTGGACTTGCCTTGATGTTTGTAGATCTCTTACCTTTCTTTTAGATAATATATTTGTGCGTTATGGGGATACCATATATCGTCAAGTTGTTGGTATACCCATGGGTACAAATTGTGCCCCTCTTGTTGCAGATTTGTTTTTGTATTGCTACGAGAGGGATTTTATGCTTAGCTTAAAACCTGATACACAGACCGATATTGTTAATGCTTTTAATAAAACTTCAAGGTATTTAGACGATATTTTGAATTTCGATAATCCTTATTTTGATACTATGGTTTCTTCAATCTACCCAAAAGAACTGTCTTTGGTCACGTTGGTTCAGTTGCAAGAGCAGTGTCTTAATCGGGTTTCTATTTGAAAATTTGCTATGTTCCTGTGGATGTGTATACCTTAATTATTTGCTCCGTAAATACGCCTTTCTACACCTTTGAAAACATGTAATACCCAGATCAGACGGCTCCTGTAGGAGACGTTTCGTCAATGCCAGGTCTGTTTGCTTATGATTTAATATAGATATGATTCTGAGTGTTTGCAATATCAAAAAATTCCTGTGTCAAAATGCTTTTATAACAGTTTCTCTAATTAATATTGATGATGTCATTATTTCTTTCGTTAAATTCTTGTAACGGGGTTGAGTTAAGACTTAATTCAGGTACAAGTACAGGTAACACGGGTGGCTCATTTAGAATTATGGTACAGGCAATGGATTCAAAGCTCAATACGGCCACAATCTTTTCACCAGATGTCTTGTTACAGTTTAGCACCCAATAAAATGTCATTCTGTGTACATGCCTGATTTCTAGGGCAAAAGAAAAGTAATGGAACAGAATCAAGTCACCCTGTCGGGTGCATTTAACAGGTGGGAAATCATAAATATGGAATATATGTGTTTCGGTAGCTCAGTGGTTAGAGTTCTGGGTCCATGCTTATAAAGCTTTTAGTTGAGTCCGAGTTTCGTTCTCAAGCTTTTGATTGGTCAGATTTGAGTTTTCAAGCTTTTGATTGGTCAGATTTGAGCATGTGGCTTAAATCTGACCAATCAAACACTTGAGAACGAACTCAGACTCAGCTAAAAGTTTTATAAGCATGGACCCAGGTACAGTTTATTGCATTACCGGATTATGAAAACTAATGTATATCTGACTAAGACACATGATCACTTGGACGTTCTACAGTTAATATTACTGGTTTTATCTTTCAGACTCTAACGGGAGAAGCACTAGAAAGGGTATTAACATTGGTAATGGTGGCCGTGGCTGTGTAATTCTGCCAAAAGGCGAACGTGTATTGCTTGGATTTGACTTCACACCAAGTAAGTTCACTATCTGAGTACATTTAACATTCTTGGTGATCATTTACTTCCATTGATGCTTTTTTCTTTTAAAAGAGAAAGTCAATGTCGACAGTTTACGCTGTATATATTAAGTGTGCACTAGTTGATTGTCAGTTAAGATATATGATGATTTAATAGTTTAGAATAGATATTATGAATTACATTAATCTCGGCACTGCGTATGTTTCAGATAACAATGCAAGAAAGTCCACGCCAGTATGTCATGGTATAATCAATGGTTTACCTGAACCTTTCCCTTTGTACAACCAGAAAGCGAATACAAAGATGAGCCATGGATGGCGTATAGCGCTAGGCAAAAGTTACTTGGAAAATGAAAATGTAACGAAGGTATTTTGAATATAAGTCATTCTTTACATGCCAGCAAAATCATGATGACATGCATTTGTGGGTATATTACTGCTTTTGATTATATCTATTCATCTGGATGTCTGCAAATCTTTACAGTTCACCCCAATCACAGCCTTATTTACATACTCAGCATAAGTACAAATTTTTTACATATACTCGTGATATTCATATACTCGTGATATTGTATATATTGACCAACTCTGAATGTGGATACAGACTCTGATCAGAGAGCTCAGCCTTCTCTAGGAGGAGGCCTATGATCTGGATCTACACAGTTTACAAATGTCAGTACATTTGTTTCTCTCATAAAAATAATATCCTTGATTTAACCATATCCCTCATAAATGCTTTCTCATGCATTTGCAAACAGAGTGGACCCAGATCAGACGACTCCTACATGAGTCGTCTGATCAGGGTCTGTTCTATTTGCAAATGCAATTTGATAGATCCGTTTCTTTACTTTCTGTATAATGGCTTCAATGTTCCACATTCCATATTCCATTATAACTATTCTGTCCATGAATATTCTGACAGTAGGTATTGACATTGGGAACAAACATAGGACCGGGAAAGGGTTATCTGTGGAAGTGATCATTTAACCCTTTCTCTAATGTATATCCATGTAAGAAATAATGACGTCATGAATATTAATAAGATTATTTTTATAATGGCATATGAACATGTAAACATTTGGACTTAGGCAGCAACTGTAGAATAAGATCTATATTACATCATAAGCAAACAAAATAGACCCTGATCAGACGACTCCTATAGGAGCCGTCTGATCTGGTTCTACTCTGTTTGCAGATGCGTGAAGATGCGCTTACATAAGGGAAAGGGTTAAAGGTTGGTGACATTTGTGACAGGTTTTGGGTATTCATGTCTAATAGATGTGCACAGTTATCTCTTGACTTTGGCTGAGGGATGCAGTGCTCCAGCTAGGAAGGAGAAGAGACAGGATGGATGTGCCGTTGAGAACAGCCCGATCCGTGAAGCGGCCAGGCAGGGGAGGATGAAGGAGGAGGTCCTCCTTCTGGAAGGGTCTGGGGGACCTTCCCCAGGATTATTTAAAACAAAACAGGTCCCAAAAGAACAGGTCCTGACTTTTCCAGAATAAACATAACTCTCTCTGGGAGAAGAAGTTGGCTGTGTTTCAATAACATCTATTCAATATACACGTACTATACATTAATGGTATTTGAATACATGTGTAAAGGCAAAAGGTTGACCACATATAATACCTCTTTTTATACTTTATTTAATTTCATTTTCAGATAATACCAGCTGAATGGAGAATTAAATTGAAAAGATGAAAGAATTGGAAAAAACAAAACAACAACAAACAAAATCCATGTTCCGATGAGAGTGTCAAAACAGGTTGATCATTGATGGTTACTGTTTAAATGCATGGCAAACTCCGCTAGAAATAATATCTTTACATATAAAATGGATAAATGAAAAAATGAATGTATATTATTATTTTCACTATTTATCATTAAAATCTGGAAGTTTCGATATGTTAACAACAAAAGTAGTGGGTTCAGCTTATCTTAACAACTAATATATTTGAACCCCTTACTCCATGGATGCTCATGTTTAGAAATAAAGATTGTATGATATTATTAGATTTTTTTTTATAATTACATCCTGAAGAAAGTAAACTGTAACGTGGCAGACAATATGTAAATAGGCCTTTTCATAAACGAACAGCATATTCTGTTCAAATAGCTTGAACAGGAACCATCTTATCTGGGTCTACTCTGTTTGAAAAGGTGCAAAAAGGTCTCTTTATGGAGTACATGTTTAAATACCCCTACAACGAAGTGTAGGGAGGGGAGTATACTGGAATCACTTCGTCTGTCTGTCAGTCTGTTATTCCGTCTGTTCATCTGTCCGTTCATCTACACTGTAGACGGAATTTTGTCCGGAGCTTTACACTGCCAACATTAAACGGAACAGTTTTATGCCCACAAAGGCGGACATATAGTAATCGCATTGTCCGTCCTTCCGTCTGTCCGTCCGTCTGTCCGTCTGTCTTTCCTTCCATCCGTCCGTCCCAAATTAGTGTCCCTTCTATAACTTCTTTATCTGTGCATGGATTTCAAAATAACCTGGCACAAATGTTCACCACACAAAGACAATGTGTCGCGTTCAACTCCCAGGTCCATGGGTCAAAGGTCAAGGTCACAGGGTACAATTACTTTGTAACAAATTTCGTGTCCGGCCTGTAACTTCTTTATCTATCAATGGATTTCAATATAACTTGAGACAAATGTTCACCACACAAAGACGATGTGTCGCTTTCAACTCCCAGGTCCATGGGTCAAAGGTCAAGGTCACAGGGTAAAATAACTTTGTAACAAATTTCGTGTCCTGTCTGTAACTTATTTAACTATCAATGGATTTCAATATAACTTGCCACAAATGTTCACCACACAAAGACGATGTGTCGCTTTCAACTCCTAGGTCCATGGGTCAAATGTCAAGGTCACAGGGTACAATTACTTTGTCACAAATTTCGTATCCGGTCTGTAACTTCTTTATATATCAATGGATTTCAGTATGCTTTGGCACAAATGTTCACCAGACAAAGATGATGTGTCGCGTTCAACTCCCTGGTCCATGGGTCAATGGTCGTCACAGGGTGCAATTATTTTGTAACAAATTTCGTGTCCGGTCTATAACTTCTTTATCTATCAATGGATTTCAATATAACTTGGCACAGATGTTCACCAGACATAGACGATGTGTCGCGTTTAGCTGCCTGGTCCATATTTCAAAGGTCAATGACACAGGGTACAATTACTTGTTTATCTGTGAATGGATTTCAAAGTAACCTGGCACAAATGTTCATCACACAAAGACGATGTGTCAACCCCTTGGTCCATGGGTCAAAGGTCAAGATCACAGGGTACACTTTTTGGGGGCATTAGTCACGTAATTGTGACAGCTCTTGTTTATATTATGCAGTATTGTCGATCACCATCTGAAGTTGTGCACCTGCAATTGCAGTTTTGATTCGTAATTTCGTTATTGAATTATCTCCCCTTTCGTATTTTCAATATATGAAAGTTAGTCCTGAGCTTTAGTCTGCCATGCCGCAACAGAACTTCTTTAAATGTTACAGTATTTTTAGCACCATCTGAATGTGTGCACTTGTGATTACAGTTTTGATTGGTCACTTCCTTTGTGAATTATCTTCCTTTTTGTATTTTTACTAATGAAATATTGTCCTTAAAGCTTTATTCTGCGATGCCTCGGCATATTTTTTAAAATGCGTAGTATTGTTGAACTCCATCTGAAATTGTGGTTTTGATTTGATTCTTCATTCAAGAATTATCTCCCTTTTCTTATTTTTTTTTAAAAAAAAATTGTCTGGAGCTTTTCTCTGTCATACCTCAACAGAAGTTTTTCCGTATTGTTGAACACCAACTGAAGTTGTACATCTGCGATAAAAGTTTTGATTTATCACTTCGTGCATGAATGAATTATCCCCCTTTTCGTAATTTAACAAATGAAAATTTAGCGGTCCATCTCTGTGTCAAATGTGCTAGTGGGGTATTAATCACCTTTAGTGACAGTTCTAGTTTAATGATAGGATAATAAACAATTTAAACTGGTTAAATGAGTACCGTAATGGCATTTATCATTTATGCTGTTTCAAAAAGATTCACTTTTGTATACGCCCGTCGCCAGATGGGACGTATTATGTGAAACCCTGCGGCGGGTGGGCTTTCGGTTGGGCAGGCATCTCAAAATCATTTCTGCTCAACTCATTAACTTTAGTTCTGTATATCCAATTTCCATGAAACTTTACATGTCCATTGATATCGATGAGGGCAGGAACCCTATTGAATATGGGCTTTACCCGACCAAGGTCAATGTAACAATTTTTCCGTTTCCGGACGATAACTGTACTTCTGTATATCCGATCATCACAAAACTTTACATATTCATTTGTGTCGATAAGGGCAGAAACCCTATTGAATATGGGCTTTGCCCAAACTAAGTCAATGTCACTTTTCCTAAAATTATTGTCTTCTGTGACATTTTCCGTTTCCGGACGATAACTTTAGTTCTGCATATCCAATCTACACGAAACTTCACACGTGTGTTGATATCGATGAAGGCAGGAACCCTGTTGAATGTGTTCTTTGCCCAGTCACTTTTCCTAACAAGAGGGCCAGAATGGCCCTGACATCGCTCACCAGACAATCAGGAAAGAAGATTTTCAAAGATTTCACTATATGTTTCTATAGAAAACTAGCCGGTGTAACGAAGTAAAGTGACCCCCATAGAATACTGACCCCCCGGTCAGTATTTTTTAAAAAATAGTGACCCCCCGGTCATAGTATTTTGACCCCCCGGTCATAATATTACGACCCCTGCACACGAAGAAAACTGACCCCTTACGAAGAATTGCGACCCCCCATAGAATAGTGACTCCCTGTCTTTGTTTCAACAAAACATACGCCCGCACGCACGCACGCACACACACATACAACACGCATGTACATAAACAATTACACACACGAACGCATGCACGCACACATACCGGTACACATATGAACGCACGCACACACATATACCGATACTTACACATACACTTCGAAACACTCTCATACATGCAAGCACACAAACACTCACGCACACACTCACACGCACGTAGGAACACATGTATATATGAAGAGATCACTTAATGAATTGTAAAATGTTGTATTGACTTCTATCTGACACTTTACAAAACGTAAATAGCTGTTAAAATTTCAATAATCTAAGTTCTAACTTAAAATTTCATGGATGGAACATTGTGTCAGTCACTGTAAAACTAAACAAAACTTCATTTAGCAGTGGATTTTTGTATGGTCAATGCTGTGAGCAATGCCTTATATCATATCCATATTTTGAATACATTTGTAATTTATCACCTATTGAAATTAATTGAAATAAGTCTCATCGAAGTGAGGCAACATAAGTGTTCGACATCATGCCTTTTGAATTATTTTAGCGAAGTGGGAAATAATATTTTTGTTGTTGTTGTTGTGTTTGCTTCGTCTACCACCACCGTCACTACTACTACTACTACTACTACTACTACTACTACTACTACTACTACTATAATTACCGCTACTACCACTACTACCACTACTACAACTACTACTACTACTATTAATCCCACAACTACACATACTACTCCTCCTACTACTACTCCTATACCTCCTCCTATTACCTACCTACCTTCACACATACCCAATAAAAAACCCACCCACCCAAAACCCAGCCACCCACTCAAGCACAAACCCAACCACCCACAAACCCATCCACCTACTACTGCCGCTGCTGCTGCTACAACTGCTACTACTACTATTCCTACTTCCTAGTACTACTTCTGCTATTGCCTACTACATTCCACCTATACTACTTCCACTACCTATACTACTGCTACTACTACCTATACTACTACTACTTTAAATACTACTATCTACCTACCTACCTACCTACCTACCTACCCTACCCTACCCTACCTACCTACCTAGTGACCGCACGGTCATAGCATTTTGAGCCCTTTTTATCACTGACCAATGTGCACAACGTTCATTAGAACAAAGGTATTATTTAGAAAGGGGGCACTTTTACTGAAGAATATCGACCCTGGTCAATATTCTTAAAAAAGGGCAACCCCCGGTCATAGTGCTGTTTAATCTATCTCCAGTATAATTAAAGAAAGTTAAACTTTACTCGAAAAAAAATAACCTTGGTCATTATTATTATAGAACTTAACCCCCGGTCATAGCAATTTGAGCAGCGTTTATTATATCATGACTAAAGCGCGCACTGCTAATTGAACCCAAGTATTTTGTTCATAGGGATCACATTTTCTGAAAGAAAATCGACCCCCGGTCAGTATCTTATAAAAAAAATATCGACCCCCGGTCATAGTGCTTTGACACACGTTCGTGATATGTTGAACAACTCCCGCGAACTTAATCTACCGACAGTATAATTTAGGAAAGAGTTTAACTTTACTCGATTTTATTTAACGTTGGTCATAATTCTTACAGATGTAGTGACCTCCGGTCAAAGCAATTTCAGCCGTGTTTATACTGTAATGACTAAAGCGCAATCCTAATTGAACCCAAGTATTTTGTGCATAGGGGGTCACATTTTCTGAAGAATATCGACCCCCGGTCAGTATTTTTAAAAAAATAGCGACCCCGGTCATAGTACTTTGACACACGTTCATGATATGTTGAACAGTTCCCGCGACTTTAATCTACCTCCTGTATAATTTAAAGAAAGGGTTTAACTTTACTCGTAAACTATTTAACTTTGGTCATAATTACAGATGTCATGATCCCCGGTCAGAGCAATTTCAGCCCTGTTTGTCATATCATGGCTAATGCGCGCCTTGCTAACTGAACCCAAGTATTTTGTACACAGGGGGTCACATTTTCTGAAGAATATCGACCCCCGGTCAGTATTTTTTAAAAAATAGCGACCCCGGTCATAGTACTTTGACACACGTTCATGATATGTTGACCAACTCCTGCGAACTTAATCTACCTCTGGTATAATTTAAAGACAGAATTTAACTTTACTCGATTTTATTTAACCTGTGTCATAATTCTTAAAGATGTAGTGACCCCCGGTCATAGCAATTTCAGCCGTGTTTATCCTGTAATGACTAAAGCGCGCAATACTGATTGAACCCAAGTATTTTGTGCATAGGGGGTCACATTTTCTGAAGAATATCGACCCCCGGTCAGTATTTTTTAAAAAATAGCGACCCCCGGTCATAGTACTTTGACACACGTTCATGATATGTTGAACAGTTCCCGCGACTTTAATCTACCTCCTGTATAATTTAAAGAAAGGGTTTAACTTTACTCGTAAACTATTTAACTTTGGTCATAATTACAGATGTCATGATCCCCGGTCAGAGCAATTTCAGCCCTGTTTGTCTTATCATGGCTAATGCGCGCCTTGCTAACTGAACCCAAGTATTTTGTACACAGGGGGTCACATTTTCTGAAGAATATCGACCCCCGGTCAGTATTTTTTAAAAAATAGCGACCCCGGTCATAGTACTTTGACACACGTTCATGATATATTGACCAACTCCTGCCAACTTAATCTACCTCTGGTATAATTTAAAGACAGAATTTAACTTTACTCGATTTTATTTAACCTGTGTCATAATTCTTAAAGATGTAGTGACCCCCGGTCATAGCAATTTCAGCCGTGTTTATCCTGTAATGACTAAAGCGCGCAATACTGATTGAACCCAAGTATTTTGTACATAGGGGGTCACATTTTCTGAAGAATATCGACCCCCGGTCAGTATTTTTTAAAAAATAGCGACCCCCGGTCGTAGTACTTTGACACACGTTCATGATATGTTGAACAGTTCCCGCGACATTAATCTACCTCCTGTATAATTTAAAGAAAGGGTTTAACTTTACTTGTAAACTATTTAACTTTGGTCATAATTACAGATGTCATGATCCCCGGTCAGAGCAATTTCAGCCCTGTTTGTCATATCATGGCTAATGCGCGCCTTGCTAACTGAACCCAAGTATTTTGTACACAGGGGGTCACATTTTCTGAAGAATATCGACCCCCGGTCAGTATTTTTTAAAAAATAGCGACCCCGGTCATAGTACTTTGACACACGTTCATGATATGTTGACCAACTCCTGCGAACTTAATCTACCTCTGGTATAATTTAAAGACAGAATTTAACTTTATTCGATTTTATTTAACCTGTGTCATAATTCTTAAAGATGTAGTGACCCCCGGTCATAGCAATTTCAGCCGTGTTTATCCTGTAATGACTAAAGCGCGCAATACTGATTGAACCCAAGTATTTTGTACATAGGGGGTCACATTTTCTGAAGAATATCGACCCCCGGTCAGTATTTTTAAAAAAATAGCGACCCCCGGTCATAGTACTTTGACACACGTTCATGATATGTTGAACAGTTCCCGCGACTTTAATCTACCTCCTGTATAATTTAAAGAAAGGGTTTAACTTTACTCGTAAACTATTTAACTTTGGTCATAATTACAGATGTCATGATCCCCGGTCAGAGCAATTTCAGCCCTGTTTGTCATATCATGGCTAATGCGCGCCATGCTAACTGAACCCAAGTATTTTGTACACAGGGGGTCACATTTTCTGAAGAATATCGACCCCCGGTCAGTATTTTTTAAAAAATAGCGACCCCGGTCATAGTACTTTGACACACGTTCATGATATGTTGACCAACTCCTGCGAACTTAATCTACCTCTGGTATAATTTAAAGACAGAATTTAACTTTACTCGATTTTATCTAACCTGTGTCATAATTCTTAAAGATGTCGTGACCCCCGGTCATAGCAATTTCAGCCGTGTTTATCCTGTAATGACTAAAGCGCGCAATACTGATTGAACCCAAGTATTTTGTGCATAGGGGGTCACATTTTCTGAAGAATATCGACCCCCGGTCAGTATTTTTTAAAAAATAGCGACCCCCGGTCATAGTACTTTGACACACGTTCATGATATGTTGAACAGTTCCCGCGACTTTAATCTACCTCCTGTATAATTTAAAGAAAGGGTTTAACTTTACTCGTAAACTATTTAACTTTGGTCATAATTACAGATGTCATGATCCCCGGTCAGAGCAATTTCAGCCCTGTTTGTCTTATCATGGTGTAACCAGCTAGGGGATCTCTTAACCACAAAGCCAATTGTGAGTTCAAATTATATTTCCAATATAAAATGGGCCAGCTGGTCGAGTAAAGTTACCGTAGCAGATACAGAGTTTTCTTCTATAGATGTGAGCTAGACGCAAGACAGAGCCAAAGTGAAAAGGGCGGTTAAACGAAGAGTGCAAAGTTAGTTTCGTGTCACGTGATAAATATCGAGTCTCGCACGCACACCACGATCTCATACTCAACTCACTCACTCACTCTGACATGTACATGTATATCGGAATCACCGACGTTATAAATAGATAACATAAATATCGCAGAGAAAGAGAAAGAGAAAACAAAGGTGCTGAAGTTTTTATATCATCCCTCTTATGCACTACATAAGTACCCATAGCCTCTAAGGCTGCAATTAGATCATTCTCCGAAAGAGAACCAGATGCCATGATAATTTCAGATAAAATGACAACTACAAAAACCAAGCAGAATACCAAATCCAACAAACACAAACAAAACACACTATTTCAATATCAAACAATGATAGACCCCAATAAACACACTATTTCAATATCAAACACTGATAGACCCCAATAAACACACTATTTCAATATCAAACAATGATAGACCCCACTGAACAGTGTCAACAATATCAATACCCCAGATCTGTAAATAATCACAAACTCAAAATCTCCCCCCTAGGAATATTCAACCAATTTGTCACATGATTGGGCGCAATAAATATAAAATAAATACAAAATAAGTACAACACAAACACACTCGACACTACATAGTTACCTTCCTTGTGTACCGCTCACACACAGTCTGTATCACTCCTGTTGGCAGTGCAAGTGCAAGTGAATGGACAAGAGAGATAAAACAGAGATAGTTACATGTGAGGAATGGAAATAAGCAGACCAGAAAATAAGTCAGGAAATCAAGAACCTTAACTATTAACTAAGACCAGCTTCTATGTGGTACACTAGACTATAACTAAATATTCTTACAAACACACCGATAAGCTACTATCGGTTTCCAACCTGAATTAAAATATTGCACTTGAAATATCACAATTAAAAACAATCAACACACACTGGCATGCTCAATGAAATTTATCCCGTGGCAAATATCCAAGATTCTTACAAAATACAACGCTGTCGAAATTTCCCGATCCTTAAAAACTGTAAATATCAAACAGAGAATGAGAGAAGAAAAAAACGAAAATACAATCTGACCCAATCAGCTGTTTTCACCGAAACAAAATGCGTTCCGAATGAACAGGAAATTAAGGTCAGGGTCACCTAAGCGAAAACTGGATATTTACCTCAAAATGAAAAATAACTAAGCATGACAGTAAAAAACAAGCAAATAAACAAAATATATACACAATTAACTCACATTTTTCCGTCCTTATGTCCTTCCTAGTCACTATTTACACTATATTACACTCTCTGTCACTTCCTTCACTGGAATCTACGTTGCCGCGATATCCTCCCCGTGACGTCACTAGCTAGTCTCGAAGCTAGACCACAATTTCCCGCGAAAGGGAAACACTATCCTAATATGGTGTCACCAAATATATATATAAAAAAAACACGGAAAATTGACTTTCCACACGGAAAACTCCTCACCGGGCCCGGGAAAAAAAACACACACAAACACTAGAATCCGCAGGTCCAAGAGTACAGGGAATTCTCCTCTGTTCCCCTCAGGAGCCTCCTCGGTCCGAGATGTTGCGATGAGCGCCTTCGTCAACAAACGCTCTCTCCAAACGAGTCGTCAGCTATAAAGCTAACGTCCCAGCTACGTCTCCTACAGACTCAGACTGGCCCAGCGGAAAATCGTCGTGGTCGCCATTTGTAACCAGCTAGGGGATCTCTTAACCACAAAGCCAATTGTGAGTTCAAATTATATTTCCAATATAAAATGGGCCAGCTGGTCGAGTAAAGTTACCGTAGCAGATACAGAGTTTTCTTCTATAGATGTGAGCTAGACGCAAGACAGAGCCAAAGTGAAAAGGGCGGTTAAACGAAGAGTGCAAAGTTAGTTTCGTGTCACGTGATAAATATCGAGTCTCGCACGCACACCACGATCTCATACTCAACTCACTCACTCACTCTGACATGTACATGTATATCGGAATCACCGACGTTATAAATAGATAACATAAATATCGCAGGAGGCGCAGCACGGGGAACAGGGAACTAAACCAGGGTTACAATGGCTAATGCGCGCCTTGCTAACTGAACCCAAGTATTTTGTACACAGGGGGTCACATTTTCTGAAGAATATCGACCCTCGGTCAGTATTTTTAAAAAAATAGCGACCCCGGTCATAGTACTTTGACACACGTTCATGATATATTGACCAACTCCTGCCAACTTAATCTACCTCTGGTATAATTTAAAGACAGAATTTAACTTTACTCGATTTTATTTAACCTGTGTCATAATTCTTAAAGATGTAGTGACCCCCGGTCATAGCAATTTCAGCCGTGTTTATCCTGTAATGACTAAAGCGCGCAATACTGATTGAACCCAAGTATTTTGTACATAGGGGGGTCACATTTTCTGAAGAATATCGACCCCCGGTCAGTATTTTTTAAAAAATAGCGACCCCGGTCGTAGTACTTTGACACACGTTCATGATATGTTGAACAGTTCCCGCGACATTAATCTACCTCCTGTATAATTTAAAGAAAGGGTTTAACTTTACTTGTAAACTATTTAACTTTGGTCATAATTACAGATGTCATGATCCCCGGTCAGAGCAATTTCAGCCCTGTTTGTCATATCATGGCTAATGCGCGCCTTGCTAACTGAACCCAAGTATTTTGTACACAGGGGGTCACATTTTCTGAAGAATATCGACCCCCGGTCAGTATTTTTTAAAAAATAGCGACCCCGGTCATAGTACTTTGACACACGTTCATGATATGTTGACCAACTCCTGCGAACTTAATCTACCTCTGGTATAATTTAAAGACAGAATTTAACTTTACTCGATTTTATTTAACCTGTGTCATAATTCTTAAAGATGTAGTGACCCCCGGTCATAGCAATTTCAGCCGTGTTTATCCTGTAATGACTAAAGCGCGCAATACTGATTGAACCCAAGTATTTTGTGCATAAGGGGTCACATTTTCTGAAGAATATCGACCCCCGGTCAGTATTTTTTAAAAAATAGCGACCCCCGGTCATAGTACTTTGACACACGTTCATGATATGTTGAACAGTTCCCGCGACATTAATCTACCTCCTGTATAATTTAAAGAAAGGGTTTAACTTTACTCGTAAACTATTTAACTTTGGTCATAATTACAGATGTCATGATCCCCGGTCAGAGCAATTTCAGCCCTGTTTGTCATATCATGGCTAATGCGCGCCATGCTAACTGAACCCAAGTATTTTGTACACAGGGGGTCACATTTTCTGAAGAATATCGACCCCCGGTCAGTATTTTTTTTTTAAAAAAAGCGACCCGGTCATAGTACTTTGACACACGTTCATGATATGTTGACCAACTCCTGCCAACTTAATCTACCTCTGGTATAATTTAAAAACAGAATTTAACTTTACTCGATTTTATCTAACCTGTGTCATAATTCTTACAGATGTAGTGACCCCCGGTCATAGCAATTTCAGCCGTGTTTATCCTGTAATGACTAAAGCGCGCAATACTGATTGAACCCAAGTATTTTGTACATAGGGGGTCACATTTTCTGAAGAATATCGACCCCCGGTCAGTATTTTTAAAAAAAAATAGCGACCCCCGGTCATAGTACTTTGACACACGTTCATGATATGTTGAACAGTTCCCGCGACTTTAATCTACCTCCTGTATAATTTAAAGAAAGGGTTTAACTTTACTCGTAAACTATTTAACTTTGGTCATAATTACAGATGTCATGATCCCCGGTCAGAGCAATTTCAGCCCTGTTTATCA
This sequence comes from Azorinus chamasolen, assembly GCA_963576725.1. Classification (NCBI taxonomy): domain Eukaryota; kingdom Metazoa; phylum Mollusca; class Bivalvia; order Cardiida; family Solecurtidae; genus Azorinus; species Azorinus chamasolen. Next base: position 25,689,056 of record OY755235.1, on the reverse strand, counting down.
TATCATGGCTAATGCGCGCCTTGTTTACTGAACTCAAGTATTTCGTACACAGGGGGTCACATTTTCTGAAGAATATCGACCCCCGGTCAGTATTTTTAAAAAATAGCGACCCCGGTCATAGTACTTTGACACACGTTCATGATATGTTGACCAACTCCTGCCAACTTAATCTACCTCTGGTATAATTTAAGACAGAATTTAACTTCATTCTCAGTGTTGTTATACCTTCTGATCCTTCGAGATCATGAATTTCGGTACTTCTTGTTCTGAAAATTGAATACCGCTTAAGCCGGTGCTAGGGGGTGTGAGCAGTGTTGCACTTTCAATTACTGTTCATGAACAGACTCAATAAAACCGAGTCTGCAATTTTCTCTTTTTGTGTTGCAATTTTTGCTCTCGGGGGATCACCTCCCTTCAGAATTTACTCGATTTTATTAAACCTGTGTCATAATTCTTACAGATGTAGTGACACCCGGTCATAGCAATTTCAGTCGTGTTTATCCTATCATGACTAAAGCGCGCAATACTAATTGAACCCGAGTATTTTGTACATAGGGGTCACATTTTCTGAAGAATATCGACCCCGGTCAGTATTTTTTTTAACAAAATAGCGACCCACGGTCATAGTGCTTTGACACACTTTCATGTTATGTTGAACAGTTAATCAGTTAAACAGTTAATCTACCTCCTGCATAATTTAAAGAAAGGGTTTAACTTTACTCGTAAACTATTTAACCTTGGTCATAATTATTACAGATGTAGTGACCCCCAGTCACAGCAATTTCAGCCGTGTTTATCATATCATGGCTAATGCGCGCCGTGCTAACTGAGCCCAAGTATTTTGTACATAGGGGTTCACATTTTCTAAAGAATATCGAACCCCCGGTCATTTGTTTTAAAGAATTGCGACCCCCGATCATAGTGCTTTGACACACGTTCATGATATGTTGAACAACTCTCGCGAACTTAATCTACAGCTAGTATAATTTAAGAAAGAGTTTAACTTTATCCGATTTTATTTAACCTTTGTCATAATTCTTACAGATGTAGTGACACCCGGTAATAGCAATTTCAGTCGTGTTTATCCTAGCTTTTCTAAAGCGCGCAATACTAATTGAACCCAAGTATTTTGTTTATAGGGGGTCACATTGATTGAAGAATATCAACCCCCGGTCAGTATTTTTTAAAAAATAGCGACCCCCGATTATAGTGCTTTGACACATGTTCATGATTTTTATGTTGAACAGTTCCCGCGAATTTAATCTACCTCTGGTATAATTTAAAGAAAGAGTTTAATTTTACACGTAAACTATTTAACCTTGGTCATAATTATTACAGATGTAATGACCCCCGGTCATAACAATTTCAGCCGTGTTTATCATATCATGGCTAATGCGCGCCTTGCTAATTAAACCCAAGTATTTTGTACATAGGGGGGTCACATTTTCTGAAGAATATCGACCCCCGCTCAGTACTTTTTAAAAAATAGCGACCTCCGGTCATAGTGCTTTGCCACACGTTCATGATATATTGAACAACTCCCGCGAACTTAATCTATCTCTAGTATAATTTAAGAAAGAGTTTAACTTTACTCGATTTTATTACTAATTGAACCCAAGTATTTTGTATATAGGAGGTCACATTTTCTGATGAATATCGACCCCGGTCAGTATTGTTTAAAACAATAGCGACCCCCGGTCATAGTGCTTTGACACACGTTCATGATATGTTGAACAGTTACCTCGAACTTAATCTACCTCCTGTATAATTTAAAGAAAGGGTTTAACTTTACTCGTAAACTATTTAACCTTGGTCATAATTATTACAGATGTAATGACCCCCGATCATAGAAAATTCAGCCCTGTTTATCATATCATGGCTAATGCGCGCCTTGCTAATTGAACCCAAGTATTTTGTTCATAGGGGATCACATTGTTTGAAGAATATCGACCCCCGTTCAGTATTCTTTAAAAAATAGCGACCCCCGTCATAGTGCTTTGACAAACGTCCATGATATGTTGAACAACTCCTGCGAATTTAATCTACCTCCAGTATAATTTAAGAAAGAGTTTAACTTTACTCGATTTTATTTAACCTGTGTCATAATTATTACAGATGTAGTGACCCCCGGTCATAGCAATATCAGTCGTGTTTATACTGTCATGACTAAAGCGCGCAATACTAATTGAACCCAAGTATTTTGTACATAGGGGGTCACATTTTCTGAAGAATATGGCCCCCGATCAGTATTTCTTAAAAATAGCGACCCCGGCGATCACAGTGCTTTGACACATGTTTATGATATGTTGAACAGTTCCCGCTTACGTAATCTACCTCCAGTATAATTTAAAGAAAGGGTTTAACTTTACTCGTAAACTATATTTTATATCTTGTACATAGGGGGTCACACTACCTGAAGAATATCGACCAGGTCAGTATTTTTTAAAATAGTGACCCCCGGCCATAGTGCTTTGACACACGTTCATGGTATAATTATATGTACGAGTCATGCAGGGCACAGCACATACAAAATACACGACCGCCCAAACAGCACCACAACGACAAACAGCAAATGTACATGAATATAAAAGACACAAAGAGACGCACGGACATAACAAACAAACAACAGGGGGAAGATGGAAGTACCGCCTTGGAACGGTCATTGACCAATGCCACTGAGGGATAAACTGGTTTATGGGCGCCCAATCTCACACTTATTCCATCCCCACCCTAAAAGATAAACAGTGTAAACAAACGTATCCCCTCTCCGGCTAAACTACAACAACCGCGATGGCAAATACAGTGATAAACGATGCAGTGACCTCCGGTTATAGCAATTTCAGCCGTGTTTATTATAGCATGGCTAATGCGCACCATGCTAATTGAACCCAAGTTTTTTGTAAATAGGGGGTCACATTTTCTGAAGAATATCGACACCCGTCATTATTTTTCAAAATATAGCGACCTCCAGTCATAGTGCTTTGACACACGTTTATTATATATTGAACATCTCCTGCGAACTTAATCTTCCTCCAGTATAATTTAAAGAAATATAAAAAAGAATATTTAACCTTGGTCATAATTCTTACAGTTGTAGTGACCACTGGTCATAGCAATTTCAGCCTTGCTTATTATATCATGACTAAATCGCGCAATGCTTATTGACCAAAGTATTTTGTACATAGGGGGTCACATATTTTGAGGAATATCGACCCGGTCAGTATTTTTGAAAAATAGCGACCCCCCGGTCATAGTGCTTGACACACGTTCAATCGTTCATGATATGTTGAACAGTTCCCGAAAACTTAATCTACCGCTAGTATGATTTAAGAAAGAGTTTAACTTTACTCGATTTTATTTAACCTTTTTCATAATTCTTAATGATGTAGTGACACCCGGTCATAGCAATGTCAGTCGTGTTTATCCCATCTTGACTAAAGCGCGCAATACTAATTGAACCCAAGTATTTTGTTCATAGGGGGTCACATTTTCTGAAATATATCGACCCCAGTCAGTATTTCTAAAAAAAAATAGCGACCCCCGGTTATAGTGCTTTGACACACGTTCATATGTTGAGCAACTCCCTGCGAACTTAATCTACCTCCCGTATAATTTAAGAAAGAATTTAACTTTACTCGATTTTATTGAACCTGCGTCATAATTCTTGCAGATTTAGTGACCCCCGTCATAGCAATGTCAGCCGTGTTTATCATATCGTGGCTAATGCGCGCCATGCTAATTGAACCAAAGTATTTTGTACATAGGGGGTCACATTTTCTGAAGAATATCGACCCCCCCGTCAGTATTTTTTTAAAAACCAATAGTGACCCCCGGTCACTGTGCTTTGACACACGTTCATGATATGTTGAACAGCTCCCGCGAACTTATGTGTGTGGCTTTTCCTGCTTGACTTTACTACTTTTTCTTTTAATCTACCTCCAGTATAATTTTAGAAAGGGTTCAACTTTACTCGATTTTTATTTAACCTTGGTCATAATTCTTACAGATGTAGTGACCCATAAGTATTTTGTACATAGTGGGTCAAATTTTCTGAAGAATATCGACCCCGGCCTGTATATTGTCAAAAATAGCGAACCCGGTCATAGCTCTATGATTCATATTCATGATATGTTAAACAACTCTAGTATTTATTTTTTAAAAAAGGGGGGTTAACGTTAATCGAAATATACCTTTTCCTTTATCATAATTCTTGTAAATATAGTGACCTTGTTTATTATACTAGACTAATACGCACTACAATTCAGGTTGACCACCAATTGTAATAATGTTTTCGCATCATAACCAGTTCTGTTATAAAAAATTCTAAGTCGTTGTACTATCATCTAGAATATCTGATGTATTACTTCATACATGTACACATGCGCGCACACGCATGCGCCCCTCCCAAACACACTACACGCATAGACATACTATCAACATACTAGCACGTGCGCACATTTATACTCACATACACACAAAAATACAGACAAACAATTATTTTATTACACTTTAGGTTGTTATTACAATTCAGGTTGACCACCAATTGTAATAATGTTTTCGCATCATAACCAGTATTGTAATAAAAATTTCTAAGTCGTTGTACTATCATCTAGAATATCTGATGTATTACTTCATACATGTACACATGCGCGCACACGCATGCGCCCCTCCAATACAAACTACACGCATACACATACTATCAACATACTAGCACGTGCGCACATTCATACTCACATAGACACACAAATACAGACAAAATATTATTTTATTACACTTCAGGTTGTTATTACAATTCAGGTTGACCACCAATTGTAATAATGTTTTCGCATCATAACCAATTTTGTAATAAAAATTTCTAAGTCGTTGTACTATCATCTAGAATAACTGATGTATTACTTCATACATGTACACATGCGCGCACACGCATGCGCCCCTCCCATACAAACTACACGCATACACATACTATCAACATACTAGCACGTGCGCACATTCATACTCACATAGACACACAAATACAGACTAAATATAATTTTATTACACTTCAAGTTGTTATTACAATTCAGGTTGACCACCAATTGTAATAACGTTTTCGCATCATAACCAGTTTTGTATTAAATTTTATTACAATTCCGGTTGTCATTGCAATTCAGGTTGCAACAACGCACACTGTTAATTGAACCCAAGCATTTTGTATATAGGGGGTCACATTTTCTGAAGAATACTGACCCCCGGTCAGTATTTTTTTAAAAATAGCGACACCCGGTCATATTGCTTTGACACAAATTCATGATATGTTGAACAACTCCCTGAAACTCAAATCTATCTCCAGTATAATTTAAGGAAAGGGTTTAACTTTACTCGAAAAATATTTAACCTTGGTTATAATTCTTACAGATGTAGTGACCCCCTTTCATAGATGTTTATTATATAATGACCAATGCGCCCAATGCTAATTGAACTCAAGTATGTTGTAGAAAGGATGGGTGTAATTTTTTTCTGAAGAATATCGAACCCCGGTCAGTATTTTTTAAACAATAATGATCCCCGGTAATAATGCTTTGGCCCACCTTCGTGATATTTTGAACAACACCAGCAACTTTAATTTGCCTCAAGTATACTTTAAAGAAAGGGTTTCACGTATTTCGAAAAAAATATTTAACCTTGGTCATAATTGTTACAGATGTGTGACCCCTAGTAATATCATTTTGAGCCCGTTTAATATATCATGACTAAGGCGCACAATGGACGCCAAGTAATACGACTTGTAATCATTGTTCGTACAGACTAGCACACACACGCACGCAAGCAGGCACGCACACGCGCGCGCATGTACACACACACACATGCACGTAACAATCACTTATAGTAAATAAACACCCTTCCGCACGCACCCACACACCCCTACACAACATCGGAATACAATTTAATTTATAGAGAATTGTGTCAATTATTGTCGAAGAGATGCTGTTGATTTTCTTATATAAAAGGTCAAGCACGTGTGACATATACCATAGCAATATAGTGTGTACATTTGTAACAGGCCATTGTCCTCTGCAGATAATAAACATTAGATTAGTTGTTCATAATGTTTTTACTTTTGTTTTAAACGAGCTTTGTAGAAACCACACAGCAAAGATTTGTTGCGTGTTTATTTTTGTCTAAAAGGACGAGTTTAATAGATCCAATAAATCACGAACACGAATCTTATATTCTATTCATAACATAACCTAGAGAAGATAGTTTTCCTTGTGTGTTCGTCACCTATATGTGGCTGCCTAGCAAGTCAAATGTATGACATCGAAAATATCAGCACCTGTTGAGTTTCAAAACAGTTTGCCAATCAGACTGAGATTAATCGTCAACTTTTATCCTTTTATATTCAATTGAACTTAATTTGCGTTTGTGTTCGTTTATATTGGGAATTATTACTCAAGGGTACAAAATAAAATACACAAGTAGTAGTATTTGCCTTTATAAAAAGAACAGTTTACTTACTGTACAGATTTGAAAACATGATTTGACAAGTAAGGTCGGTCGCTGTTAGAAGTATAGAACCATTTATTAGATCGCACAGAAAAGGTTGTTATACTCAAAATGCATTGTAAATGTCCCCTTAAAATAAGTTATATTACCACTACTTCTACTAATACAACTACTACTTCACACCCACTGTCACTCATCTGCTAGTGTCAACATTTTTCAAAATATTGACAGTTTCTAAATAATAAAGTGTTTCCGTTAAATTTCGTTTAAACCCCCCCCCCCACACACACACGCTACCACACCCACACACGCACACACACCCACCCACCCGATGCTGCAGCAACAAAAAACAAACTGCAGCCGCAACAATATTAGGTATTCAAGTATTTGCAATGGTTACTAATTTGTTAGTAATAATTGGGGCGGGGTCAATATTTTATAGATATATCGCGGAGGGGGTCACTATTTTTCAGAGGGGAGTCGATATTTTTCAGAAAGGGGGTCGCATTTTCTGAAGAATAGTGACCGGGGGGTCAGTATTCTATGGGGGTCACTTTACTTCGTTACACCGGCCCTGGGGTGGGGCAAATTTTAATTCAGAAAGAATATATTGATCTATACTTATGTTCAAAACGTCTTCATGAGTTCATATTATTATTCATATCTTAAGATTGATGTACTTTTAACCCTTCCATTGTTCTATGTTTATTCAAAATTTCAATACCTAGTGAATATTCATGGACAAAATAGTTTTAATGAAATATGGAAAGTGGGACAGTATAGCCATTTTAGAAAGTAAAGAAACATATTTCAAATTCCATTGACAAACAGATCAGACCCTGATCAGACAGCTGCTATAGGAGCCGTCTGATTTGGGTCTGTTCTGTTTTGCAAATGCATGAAAAGTCATTTATATGAGGGAAAGGCTTAAGTAAACATATTATAAGTACATGTATATTGTACACAAAATAAAAATAATTTAATGCAATTTGCATTATATTATATCATAAGCAAATACAGCAGATTGATCAGATGGCTACTACATGAGCCATCTGATTTGGGTCTACTCTGTTTGCAAAGGTGTATAAATGCATATTTATGGAGTAAAGGGTTAATTGTTCTATTTACAGGTCAGATCTAATTTGCAATTGCCATTATCCAGAAGGAAGGCAATCCAGTTGTAATCAAAAAGTGTGAAAGGGAAATAACCTACCTTTTATGTATGCTTAAAATAGCCAGCTAAAAATAGACACTGCTCTCCAAGATGCAATAGAACACTTGAATTTGTATTAAGCTGAACTAAGTTATAGGATCTATATTGATAGCTGGCAGCTTAATGCAGGGCATAGATATGGGAAAAACTTTAAGAGCTTTCTGCATTTTGAGAATTATCCACATAGTTTTCTCAATCTAAAATGAGTGTGTGTAATTTGTCTAAACACAATTCCTACTCTACTGATCAGGCTAAGGGTGATTACCAATACATTTCCGCTGACCAGCTAGTCCTATCAGAGCACTGGCTTATCTGAGGAAAACTTTAACCTGTAGAACCTTTAGACTGTAATTTCTGATGTGAAAATATATATACACAGGACAGGGCCAATTTTAACCTCACAACTATGATATTAACAAAACTCATAAAGGTATGCTAAGTTAAACTATACAACAAATATCTAAGCTCTGGGACATGTAGTTTTGACTAGAAGAGTTTCAAAGTTTTTCCTTTGCATATATAGTGATCCCATGGACTGTTTATGCAGTCAGCTACAAAAAACTGTCAATCTCTGGGGTGGGGCCAATTTTGACCCTAGGGGCATAATTTATATAACTTTTGTAGGAGACCTGAAGTTGAAGCTATGTGCCAAATATGAAAGCTGAGAACCTTCTAGTTTGAGAGGAGAAGAATTTCAAAGTTTTCACTATATGTTTCTATTGAAAACTGAAAACACCTGGGGCAGGGCCAATTTTGACCCCAGGGGCATAATTTATATAACTTTTGTAGAGGACCTACAGATGATGCTATGTACCAAAGATGAAAGCTGAGAACCCTGTAGATTCAGAGGAGAAGATTTTTAAAGGTTGAAATTGTTGACGCCCGACGACGCACGACGCACGCCGACAGACGACGGACATCAGGCGATCACAAAAGCTCACCCTGAGCACAAAAGTGCTCTGGTGAGCTAAAAATAGATTTATTTTCGTTTCCGGGTGATAAATGCAGTTATGCCCCTTCATTATTAATATAATTACCCCACTTTTCACATGTTTTGTCATGGAAAATATATTTACTTTTTCCCATCAAAAACTTACTTTAATGTATTTCTATGATATATGCATACTTTTTGTCACATTTTCTAGTTTCAATCAAAACTTTTAAGAAATTTTACATAAAGTTTAAAAAGAAACTGTCCATTGGACAACATTTCCCCCTCTTTTTATACGCCTGTATATATGTAATGTAGTATATTTCAAAGTTTGTCCGGATGTATATTACCATAAATCTCGGGCAAGTTTGATATCCAGCCAGATTGCCCCAGACACTGCGGAATTATCTCCCTTTACTTTAGGAATTTCCGTGAAGTTTTGCTTGTCTGCACTCTAGTTTAAATCCTTTTCAAATTTGGTCATCATATATATTACCATGATGTCTCAGTCAAGTCCGATTACCAGAAAGATTGCCTCTGACTCCCCAGAATTATCTCCCCTTACTTTATTAATTTCCTTGAACTATTGCCACATTATATGGAGTAATGGCCTTTCAATTAAAAACATTTGATGGCGTATTTTGTGACATTTTGGCACTCATGTTGAAGAATAAGTTATGTTCACTATTACTGGACATTTCACAAAACTCAAAACATTAAACAGATGACATAGTGTAGATCCTGATAAGGCAGCTCTCTTATACTATTTGCACAAAAATATGGACTCCTTTTCCATACAGAAATATGTTATACATGAATTGGACAAAACATTTTTTTTGTTTTAGCCTTTTTGGTTCATATTTATACCTATCAAAATTGATTTAACAGTGTACCACTTTAATCAGACAACCCATGAAGAGTAAATCTGAGATAGGACTACACTGTTTAATGGACGGTAGCTGATTAGACATTTAGTAATTATGCACATGGTTTTACGAAGGTATACTACAGACACTAGTGAGTCTGACCTCAGCTTGTTGAAGAGTTTTTACTACAGTTCAGCTTAATATTGAGCAGTTGGTCATTGTTCCAGTTCTCGGAGAACACCGGTGAGATTTCTTCACCAGCTTCAATTGACTAAACACTCTTTCAGTAGTACTGAGGGGCATCACACATGCTGCTGAGAGAAGCTGGGATATCCTTTAAGTCCTTTTCTCTCATTCTCAGGACTATAAAAAGTTGGAGAATATGATGATGGTGCGCATTTCAGCTGGCATGTCTTTTACTAAGTCACTGAAATAGTACCACTGCACAAGAAGGGTCTGGGTCAAGGTTGTGATGTGCAGCTTGATTTTCCATTTCTAGTTGTCCATGAAGACATGGACACTTTTTGTTCTGCTGAGGTCTAGCACTGTCAAGTGGTCTATGATGTCAGAGTCAGTAAACCTATTCTGAATATTGCTGATGAGCCTGTCCAGGAAACTGATCCGAACACTCTGAACCCCTGTTGATGCAGATTCGTTGCTAAGACCAGCTTCCTCTTCATGTTGCGCAAGGTTTTGTCCACTCTGTCACTGACAGTTTCGCTGCTGGCAGAGGAGACTCAGTCCTGTGATATGTGGTTAAGCATCAGCCAGGAGGAGCAGGATCCTCATAGTATCTGGCTTCACCAATTCCTTGAAGATACAGTGGCCTTGGGGATCTGAACTATTGGAAGTTGACTCTAGATTAGTAATTACTGATAAGAGACGTGTATGATCTCACCACAGAATTTCCTGCCTTTTCATGGCTCAGCCATCTGTTGTGCTTGGCTTGTTTGATGGTGAGCGGCGTCTCGTCAAAGGCCTTCTATATTCCCCCAGACTTGCGTTCTTGTTGCTGGTGTAGTTAGTATACAGGGAGTCAATAGTGCTATCTAGCTTTTTGAAGACTGGCTCCTCCCCAAACTGTCCCTACACACTCACGCAAGTCTGTGGTCCTTGCAGTGGGTGTTGGCAAGCTTTGGGTTTGCGTCTTTCAGCCTTTTGGCAACTCCATTTTTCTTCCCCTACTGGTTTTCCTCAACTCAGAACTAATAGAAATAATAGGGTTGACAAGGCTCTTTGCATCAGCAACCATCAGTTCGCTGTCTGACAAAAATAATGTATTGACTGTTCAATCACTTGCAATGTACTTGGTACACAACTCAAGAAGTTTTGTGGTAGTTAGATCTGTAACCTCATCTTCCATCACTGAGTAACTGTCACTGTTCTGCAAGTCCCTATTCATTTCTGTATTAACGTCTGTACTGAGGGTGCTCAAAGGGTCTTGTCGATGTCCCAGCTATCATATCTGGCATTTTTTGCGAGCCTCAGTTTCTCAAGGGCAGGTGATCCAACACTGATGCATATATCAATTAGAGGTTTTTGTCACAAAAACGGATGTCTCTCCTCTAATAAAAGCAATATGTAAAGGGAAATCACTAAAAATGTTATGGTCTTGATGAATGATACTTCCCCTCATTATGCGTTTTCCACACTACATTTTTCAAGAAGAAAATGATAACAGCTAATAACTCCAAAAATACTGATACCAGATTAATGGCCCTTGTGCATGACACTTACTTTCATCATGCTCTTTCCAAAAATAAAATGTCATACCAATAGCATCAGTCGAACAGGAGTTATTGATCGGCCAAAAAATGTAACAAAGGGCAATAACTCCAAAAGTATTGAAGCCAGAATTATGGCCCTTGTTCATGACACTTTCTCTCATCATGCTCTTTCCATGTATGAAGTTTCAATACGATGGCAAGAGCCATGTAGGAGTTATCGTCCGGACAAGAAAGAATTAAACAAATGTACAAGGGGCAATAACTCTAAATTTATTGAAGCTCGAGTTAAGGATCTTATGCATGACACTTTCTCTTATTGTGATCGTTCCATGTATGAAGTTTCACTCCAATGGCATGTGTCACACAGGAGTAATCATCCGGACAAAAAATTGTGATTTATTTTACAATGGGCAATAACTTCAATATTTGTGAAGCCAGAGTTATGGACCTTGTGCATGACACTTCCTCTCGTTATGCTCTTTCCATATATGAAGTTTCAATCAACTGGCATCAGGCATATTGAAGTTATGGTCCGGACAAAAAATTGTGATATTTTTAACAAAGGGCAATAACTCCAATATTAGTGAAGCCAGAGTTATGGACCTTGTGCATGACACTTCCTCTCGTCATGATCTTTCCATATATGAAGTTTCAATCCAATGGCATGAGCCATATAGGAGTTATCGTCCGGACAAAAAGTGTGCTTTTTTACAAGGGGCAATAACTCCTATATTAGTGAAGCCAGAGTTATGGACCTTGTGCATGACACTTCCTCTCATTATGCTCTTTCTATATATGAAGTTTCAATCAACTGGCATCAGGCATATTGAAGTTATCGTCCGGACAAAAAGTGTGACAGACAGACGGACAGACAGACAGACAACTCTCACGAAAACAATATGTCTCCCCCATATAAATATTGGGGGAGACATAATTATGGATCCAGTGGCAAGTTCTTGGAAATGATCAAAAACAGTACTTTCAATGCATCAGGGATGGCTTCCTAAGCTTCAGTGTTTATTCTCTCATTCATATTATCAAGTGTTACCTGGAGAGACTGACTTAGAGAATGTTTGTAGTGGGAGCTGCTTTCATGTTCCTTCACCTTGTCCAAGCCCATATTGCGACACCCTTTCTCAACCCACACTTTAGATCCGTTGAAACCCCAGCTCTTGTGTGTCTTACATAGACTACAGTACATGGCTTGTGTCATATCTCCATCCTCATACATATTGCACATAGCCTAAAAGAATTCAAACTTGAGCACATTTGCGCTTCTGATTTAGAAGACTTTTCTGAACATTTTGGTACCCATGAAAACAAGAGTGCCAGTGGGCACAATATACGCCCGTCGAGGTTTTGTTCAACATAAACTGGGGTTAACGTATTTGCTAAATTCCAATTCTAAGTCCAATTTTGCGACCAAGTTTCAAGGTTGTAAATAGGCATACTTTAACAAAAAACCTTAACCAAAAATTCTAAATTAAAAAAAGCCATAATTGTGTCTAAATGATTGAGATGAAGATGAAGCTTGTGATGGTGAACAAATGTTTCAAGTTTAAAAGCTTTATCTGAAAGGATTATGTAAATAAGTGGACTTTAACCAAAACCTTAACCAAAAATTCCAAGCTAAAAAGCGTCATAATTATGTCAAAATGTTAGACAGCGTAATGTACTCTTGCCTACAGGTGAAGCTTGTGATGGTGAGCAAGTGTTCCATGTTTAAAAGCTTAATCTAAAAGGGTTATGTAAATAAGTGGACTTTAACCAAAACTTTAACCAAAATTTCTAAGTTAAAAGGGGGCATAATTCTGTCAAAATGTTGGACAGAGTTATGTACTCTTGCCTACAGGTAAAGCTTGTGATGGTGAACAAGTGTTCCAAGGTTAAAAGCTTTATCTCAAAGGGTTATGTAAATAAATGGACTTTAACAAAGCCTTAACCATAAATTCTAAGTTAAAAAGGGGCATAATTCGGTCAAAATGCTTGACAGAGTTATTTTCTCTTGCCTACAGGTGAAGGTTGTGACGGTGAACAAGTGTTCTAAGTTTAAAAGCTTTATCTCAAAGGGTTATGTAAATAAATGGACTTTAACAAAGCCTTAACCAAAAATTCTAAGTTAAAAGGGGCATAATTCAGTCAAAATGCTTGACAGAGTTATTTACTCTTGCCTACAGGTGAAGGTTGTGACGGTGAACAAGTGTTCCAAGTTTCAAAGCTTTATCACAAAGTGTTATGTAAATAAGTGGACTTGTTCCACATAAATTGAGGTTAACATTTTTGCTTAACGCAAATGCTAAACGCAAATTCTAAGTCCAATTAAGTGACCTTGACCTTGGATAAATGAGCCGGGACTTGGCAGGCTACTGTAGCATGTCTAGATAAACATTTTGGTTAAATTTGGGAAGGATCCACCAAGCGGAACTTGAGTTAGAGATGTTACAGACAGACAGACCGGTTAACATTTTTGCTAAACGCAAATTCTAAGTCCAATTGTGTGACCTTGACCTTGGATAAACAAACCGGGACTTGGCAGGCTACTGTAGCATGTCTAGATAAACATTGTGGCTAAATTTGAGAAGGATCCACCAAGCGGAACTTGAGTTAGAGATGTTACAGACGGACAGACAACCAGACAACCAGACGGACAGACGGACAGACAGCGCCATTCCATAATACGTCCCGTTTTTTCAAACGGGCGTATAAAAAGTCGTGGGGGGGGGGGGTCACGGTAGACCCCACTGGCTCCCTCAGTGTATCTTCTCTAAATTATGATTGAGTTTAGTTTGAATTTCAAATGTGTTTGATGACGATACTGCTGAAGAACTATCATCCGCAAAAAGAATTGTGGTAGATATAAGAGACTCGGTGGTATCATTCGCATAAATTAAGAACATCAGAGGACCCAGTACATAACCTTGTGGAACGCGAGCATTTATATTTGCTATGTCCGAGAATGATGAGTTAACATACCTAACGTTTTTAGCATTGGTCAAACAACTAAAACAACTGCTACTTTTACTTTCCCACCAATTAGTATACCCCGCCGAAGTTGGAAGGATATTACCTTGTCATTGACCATCCGTTCGCCTGCCTGTCTGTCTATCTGTCCACTCGTTCGTCTGTACGCCTGTCTGTCCGTCACATTTTCCGGCTAAAGCTCTCGGAACGGCTAAATTAGATTTCACTGGCGCTTAGTGGGTTGTAACTATGGATAAGTGAATGATGCCTCCCAAGTGTTGTAACAATCCAAAAATTAATACCAGAGTTATGACCCTTTGATTTAATGGAGCAATTTTGTCCCTACCGGAGCCATATTTTGGAACAGCTTGGTCAGATATCATTGAACTTGGTGAGAAGGTTAATAGATCTACATGTGTTTATGAAAATAATGCACGTAAAGTACAGTTACACTTCGCCTATTAATTAAGGCCCTTTGTTAATTTCCAAAAGCCATTTTATTCCAAGGAAATGTTCCGTCCGTGTCAGTATCTATTCCACGTACTGGTTTGTCAGCTTTCGTTGAAACATTCCATGAATGTATATACGGATAGGAAGATGATGCACGCCAAACGCTTTTAAAATTATACTCCACCTACAGCAGAACCTTTCCTAAGCAGCTATTCTTAAAAGTAAATGGTTTCTCAGTGCAAGGCAAAAATAATGTAGAAAGCTCCTATAGTATTTAACTCGTCACATATAGAATGTTGCTAACAAGCTTGCAATGAACATTGCCATTTCATATGTTTAGATTCCATAGTTCCATCTTGTACCAAGTCCCCTCCCCTTTTGGGGGGTGGTGTGGTGGGGGGGGGGCGAAATTTAGGTTAGCTGCTAGACTGATGTCTTACACAGAGGTACACATTTACCGCCACTAAATGTTGGTCCTGCAGGAGCTGTATAACTAGGCTCTGCTTTGTTTGCTGTATTAACATTTAGCATGCAAACAGTCTGGATCCAGATGCAACACGGAGTAGTTCGGCATCTCATAAGGGTCCAGGCATTTCTTATTCCCAAACGGGATGCATATGTCTAAAGCAATGTTCATCATGCATACATAAATTAATATGGTTGATAAAATGCACGTTTCAAAATTTGGTTCCATTTCGTATGTTCCGATTCTATTTCACTATTGACCCTTAACCTACGGGATAAATCAATCATTGTAATATCTTTATTATGTACCCTTTTCGACTAAATATGTGTACGGGAGTCTATTTTTATATTAGGTATAGGTACAATGTATATGAATATATTTCGCAAAATAAGTTATCCATTTAAATACCATGGTTCCATTTCGTATGTTTGGATTCCGTTTCAGGATAATCATTTAGCCTGCATGGTGCCCATATAGAGATATGTAAGTCGCTATAAAATCTTTATTTTTTAATCTATATAATTCCAAGAAATTATGCAGGTGTCTAAAATAGTGCATACATACATAAATTAAATATATTGATATAATGTCTCTCTTTGAAAATATGGTTCCATTTCGTATGTTCAGATTCCATTTCAGGCATGACTCTTTAAATCGCCATAAAATCTTTATTTTTTAATTCTATATACATGCATCTCAAAAAGTTATCTCAAAAAGTTTCTAAAATAATGTTAAGTATGCACATTATGACATATAAATGAATGTTGTTGATATAATGTCTTTCTTTGAAGATATGGTTCCATGTTGTACGTTCAGATTCCATTTCAGGCCTGGCTCTTAAACCTTCTCTTGCTGAATTTTAAAATACATTTCTCCTTCTTTACCTATGTCCTGTTGTATAATTACATATATCTTCACTGTGTACAAGTATTTCGTTGTGCAATCACTGCTGTGGATTGCACTGGTTGCACAATAAATTTGTAAATAGTGCAGACCCTGATGAGACAGCTCCTGCAGGAGCTGTCTCATCTGGGTCTACACTATTTACAGGTAGGTATATTGACGTGAATAGCAAGCGAAGGGTTAAATTCGTGGTACATATATATATAAATGGTACATGTATATATAAATGGTTGTAAAATATTTATTTTTCACATTTTCTGTACAGTACTACTCATGAACAGACTCAATAAAACCAAGTCTGCAATTTTCTCTTTTGCCATTGCTACTTTTGCTTTCGAATGATCATCCACCTTCAGAATATTTATATTAGGTATGCATACATCAATTCACTTTTGCCAAACAAGAGTATTCGGAGGAACACATGTGTCATCTGCTCGCAAATGACACAAACATTGTTAATATGCTGGAATGCGAAAATCAGAACAAAGGGGAATAACTAAAAAGTATTGCATGCAGAGTGATGGACCTTAGTTACATCGCTGGATCTGAATGAGATGAAGACACATGTGAAATTTTAAAGCTCTATAATTATTAATTTAGAAATGACACCAAAAAAAGTGACGAAAATCAGAACAAAGGGGAATAACTCAAAATATTATTGCATGTATAGTAATGAACCTTAGTTACATCAATGGTCCGTAATGAGAGGAAGACCTCTATAATGATTAGTTTAGAAATGACAGCCAAAAAAAGAAAGTGTAACTAAAATCAGAACAAAGGGAAATAACTAAAAAGGTATTGCATGCAGAGTGATGGACCTTAGTTACATCGATGGTCCTCAATGAGAGGAAGACATATCTGAAAATTGAATGCTCTATAATGACTAGTTCAGAAAGGACAGCAAAAAAAGAAAGTGTGATGAAAATCGAAACAAAGGGGAATAACTCAAAAAGTATTGCATGCAGAGTGATGGACCTTAGTTACATCAATGGTCCTAAATGAGAGGAAGACACGTGACACGTGTGAAATTTGAAAGCTCTATAATGACTAGTTTAGAAATGACTGCCAAAAAAGAAAAGTGACGGACAGACAGACGGACAGACAGAGAGACAGACGACGGAAAAGTGATCCATAAGTGACACAAAAACATCTCCTTAAAAACTGTGTTTCCATTTCGTATGTTTGGATTCCATTTCAGGAGGATCCTTTAGCCTGGTGCCCATGTGGGTACAATGTATATGTAAATTGCTATAAAATCTTTGTTTTTAAATACATGTATAATTATATATCCCAAAAGTCATGCAGGTTTCTAAAATAATTGAAAGCGAATAGGACGGGTGCTCAGATAGGGAAGATGTGACAGTACAACAAGGACTATATTAGTTATACATTTTTTCCCAGGGTACATGACGATTTATTCCCGGCTGAGGAAAATTATGTTGCCCGAGCCGTTAGGCGAGGGTTATATGACTTTTACCAGCCCTGAATAAATCATCATGTACACGGCTAGTTAACCAATCAGAAGTGAGGATTTTACTTTGCAGTATGATAATCACAAATGCACAGTCAACCGACACGCAAGGAGTACCGGTATCACAAATGCACAGTCAACCGACACGCATGGGTAACACATTAGAGCTGGTATTCACAAACAATGGGACACTGATTAAGTCATCAGTTAGTATACCAGGCATCAGTGACCATGCCGAGGTTGTCACAGATATTGACATACTTCCTAGAAAGAACAGACAAACACCGAGAAAACGATATACTTTCTCTAAAGCCAAATGGGAAGAAATTTATAAAGCAACTAACTTCTTGTCAAATCAAAGTACATGTATTGAAAAACAAACAAAAAGTTTGCCAGTTGAAGAACTTTGGTCACTCTTTAGTGATGCAATCACAAATATAATGGACAAATATGTCCCAAGTAAGGTATGCAAGAAAAGCAAATTTACTTCCATGGTTCTCGAAAGATCTGAAACGCATGGTCAAAAGGAAAAGAAGTTGTACAATCATGTTAAGAAGACAACACAGTGGGCAGAGTTTAAACAATACCAGAGTAAAATTTATGTATTTTTTTAAAAAACCGCAGAGATAAATCACATAAACAATGCTACAGAAGAGGGCATCAAAAGCAATTACATAAACCCCTTCTGTCTGTGTGTTAAGTCACGGCGGCAAGACAGCTTTGGCATATCATCGGTTAAAAAAGATGGCAGCCTTGACGGTGACAGCAAGGGTACGACAGAAATTCTTTTGGAACAGTTCAGCTCAGTATTTACAAGATAAGGATTAGATAATATGCTATCAATGGAAACTCAGTATAAACACAAACTCCCTCCAATAACAATTACGGCACCAGGGGTCGAGAAACTACTTCTAAATATTCAAACTCCTAAATCCACCGGACCAGACAAATACAATTACAAACATAATACTCACGCCATGTGCATCCCAATTAGCACCAGGGCTAAGTGCCATTTTCCAGGCTTCTATTGACACTGGCAAATTACCCCAAGTCATGCAATGCAGGAAACACCACATACAAAACAGCCACCCGAACAGCACCACAAGAAAACAGTAAATGTACATAACTACCAAAACACAAAGAGACGCACAGAGACAAAAACCGCCATGGAACGGTTAGTGACAGTAGTCGCTGGCGGTTTAAACCGGTTTAGGGGCGCCCAAGCTCATACTTATTTCATCCACACCCTAAAGACAACCATTGTAAATAAACGTATCCCCTCTCCGACTAATCTACAACAACCGCGATTGAAAATACAGTGGTAAAACTGGTTGAATGCCAAAATAGCTTCAGCTTTCAAATAAAGTTATTTCATATGGCAGAAAACTATAGACCAGTGTCCTTGACCCCAGTGTCATGTAAACTCTTGGAGCACATTATTTGTAGACACCTCTTACAACACCTAAAAACAGTATCCTAACAAATTTAAATTACGGTTTCAGATCTGAATTCTCCTGCGAAACACAGCTAATAACAACAGTACATGATCTCTTAAAGAACAAAGATAAGGGTCTACAAACAGACATTTTCATCCTAGCTAGATTTCTTAAAAACTTTAGACACTGTGGCCCACTCAAAACTTCTCTTTACACTTAAAAAGTATGGTATAGCAGGAACGTTGCTAAACTGGCTGGAGATGTTCTTGATTAAACGCCACATGCAAGTGCCTTAAGCGGTGGCGTGGTGAGTACGGCCTCCGTACGGATTTTGGAGCACGCAGACACGCCGTAGCATTTTTAGTGCATGCAAAACTTTCGCTGCGTTCGAGTTGCGTTCGGGCTAAGGATTTACCAACGTACGTGCGACGCGCGTGCCTTCTACAGCCAACGTGCGCACAACGCACTGACTCCGTGAGTGTTTTAATCTTTTTCCTACAGTCGCTTGCTCTACAGACGGCGCACTTAACACGTGCGTGTTGCGCACGTGATAAGTACGTGATCTGTGTTCACTCGGCACTGTGTTCACTCGGCACTTCCCCAGTTCTACTGCCAAATGAACTGACAAAATACACGTGTACCGTACGTGAGCAGCACGTGGACCGTACGGCCTCCGTACGATAATGCGGCAATCGCACGGAGATCGAACGTTGTGATCACGTTGTAAGCACTAACATCACTTACCACGTGTGCAACGTACGATGCACGCAACCGATCAGGGCGAGGCTGGCGTGCGTGCCACGTCCCTACACTGTGGTTGTGACGTGCTTTCCTCCCTGCATTTGCTACTCCTTCCCCAGGTTTTCAGAAAAACGTAGCAGCTCCCCAAAAAACGTACGTGCTAAAAACACGCACGGCGGGTTGTGACCAGGCCTTACGTGGTGGTAGAGGGTGCACACTCTGGCCCTGTCCCTATCGGGTCCGGTGTCCCCAGGGGACTGTGCTGAGCTCCTGTTCCTCTGCCACATCGATGACCTACCTGACTCCGTCAAATCACAAGTCCGGCTATTTGAAGATGACTGCCTTCTGTACAGAACCATCCGGAGTCAATAGGACCATGAGGTGTTGCAGCGGTATTTGAGTGGGCTGGAGCTTTGGACCTCGGCATGGGGCGTGCGGTTTAATGCGGGCAAGTGTGATCTCATGAGTGTCAACAAAAGATCCAGTCATTGCTATACACTAGACAACCAAATACTTAAGCAAGTACAGGAACACCCTTACCTAGGTGTGACCATATCGGAGGACCTGAAGTAGGGTACGGGTCCACATCAAATAAATATCCAAAAAGGCAAACTCCACCGTAGCCTTCCTGAAAAGAAATAATTTGAGGCACTGTCCCCCACCCTGTAGAAAAAAGCCTATATATCACTTGTTAGGTCAGTGCTAGAGTACGCTTCAGTCATCTGGTACCCAGTATTAACTTGGGAAATAGAGAAACAACAGAAAGTCCAGAGGCAGTCTGCGAGATTCATAACGGGTGATTATAAATCAAGAGAAACTGCATGGTTGTGTAACTCGTATGCTACCAGACCTTGACTTGCCATCACTCCAAACTATATGCGAAAACACCAAAGACTGACACAATTTTACAAAAATCACAGAAGGGCTCACACAAGCATTACCACCAGCTCATTATCTAACCCCAATCAGAGAAACTAAAGACAGATTAGACCAAAAACATACTCTGAATTCTCATCTCAAATAACAGCAAGTGCTTCCCAAGTCAAACATGGCTTAGGAGACCAATTACAAATATCCTCTTTCTTTTTCAGAACAACTATATATTGGAACCAACTTGAAGAACGTATGTAGTATGCTCCCGGTGCACAAATACCGTAAATGACACTGCGCTGTACTTATTCAGATTCAGTTCAGATTCCCTTTCAGGACTGGCTCTTAATTCGTGGTATACTGTATATAAATCGTTGTAAAATCTTATTTTTCACATTTTCTGACTCAGATTTTGTACAAGAGTTTGTTTTATATCAGGTATATATATATCAATTAACTTTTGCGATAAAGACATCTACTAAAAACTGTGTTTCCATTTCGTATGTTTGGGTTCCATTTCGTTCCAATTCGTACTTTATTTCCATTTCGTATTTTAGCAGAGTTATGGAAATTTGGAAAAGTTTGTCCACACGCTGGGGAAGACATCAGTTTTTGTATAAAAACAATTCTAGTTGCTAAATACGAAATGGAACCAATTGTGTAAATTGCTAGGGAAAGAACCGGAATGTTCCACATGATGGATGTAAATAACAATTGCGAAATACTTATTTCTAAATGCATGTTTGTACTACTCGCATTGAATAGCGCCATTTTTAATTTTGTAGATCTAGTGCAATAAGCAATAAGCTTTAATGTAAATAAACATGCATTTATCAAATGTAGAGTTACTTTAACAAGAGATGTCACAGTCACGTGACAAATGCCCCAAAAAATTGTACCCTGTGACCTTGACCTTTGATCCATGGACCTGGGAGTTGACACATCGTCTTTGTGTGGTGAACATTTGTGCCAGGTTCCTTTGAAATCCATTCACAGATAAACAAGTAATTGTACCCTGTGACCGTGACCTTTGACATATGGACCAGGGAGCTGAACGCGACACATCATCTTTGTCTGGTGAACATTTGTGCCAAATCATATTGAAATCCATTGATATATAAAGAAGTTACAGACCGGACACGAAATTTGTGACAAAGTAATTGTACCCTGTGACCTTGACCTTTGACCTATGGACCAGGGAGTTGAACGCGACACATCGTCTTTGTGTGGTGAACATTTGTGCCAAGTTATATTGAAATCCATTGATAGATGAAGAAGTTACAGACCGGACACGAAATTTGTGACAAAGTAATTGTACCCTGTGACATTGACCTTTGACCCATGGACCTGGGAGTTGAACGTGACACATTGTCTTTGTCTGGTGAACATTTGTGGCAAGTTATATTGAAATCCATTGATAGATGAAGAAGTTACAGACCGGACACGAAATTTGTGACAAAGTAATTGTACCCTGTGACCTTGAACTTTGACCCATGGACCAGGGAGCTGAACGCGACACATCGTCTCTGTCTGGTGAACATTTGTGGCAAGTTGTATTGAAATCCATTGATAGATGAAGAAGTTACAGACCGGACACGAATTTGGGACGGAAGGACAGATGGACGGACAGACGGACGGACGGACGGACAGACGGACATACAGAAGGACGGACAATGCGATTACTATATGCCCGCCTTTGGGGGCATAAAAATGGCGCTGTTCAATGCTAGCAGGGTTCACAAGCATTGGAACTCCTTGAATGTCAGGGGTTGCCTTGGACATCCTGACAACCCGAAAATGAGAACTATAGTAGAAGGTGGACAGTCAGACGAAACAGCGGTGGACTCCGCAGAGTCCCCCAAGGAACTGTTCTTGGCCCTATCCTGTTTCTATGTCACATAAATGATCTCCCAGATTGTGTAAAATCATCATTACGTCTATTTGCAGACGACTGCCTATTGTACAGAACCATCAGGAGCAGTGTATAGATCAAGAGAAACTTCAGTCAGACCTAATCAACCTAGAAACATGGGCACACAAATGGGGTATGAGATTCAATGCAAAACTTTAAAGTGTTTACATACTCTCCATAAACCAAAAGTTATCCAAATTCTACCAACTCAACAGCAATATCCTACAGGGGGTTCAAGATAATCCGTATCTAGGCATACAGATATCAAAAGACCTCAAGTGGAATGTGCACATAAATAATTTATGTAAAAAGCCAATGCCACACTTGGAATTCTAAGAGGAGACCTAATAAATGTTCCTGAAAATGCAGTAAGACAGCATGCATTACAGTAGTAAGATCTATCATGGAGTATGGCACAACCATCTGGAATCCTTACCTCAACGGGGTCATAGACAAGTTGGAAAAAAATTAAAACCGTGCAATCGGGTTCATAAAAAAGATCTATAAAGACAGCGAGACGGGAGCAGTCACAAAAATGAGAGAACAACTGGATTTAGAGACCATTGAAGACAATAGACTAAGCCTTCGCCTGATACTTATGTACAAGGTATGCTAGTAGAGGGAATATCAAGTATGCAACAACACAAGAGGGCTAGCAGTCCGAAATAGCAAGAGCCCTCAATACGGGAATTCATTCTTTGTAGACACTATGATACATTGGAACAAACTCCCTAACAGCATAGTGCATGCTGATTCCGTAGAGGCTTTCAAGACAGCCCTACGAGATCATCGCCAAAAATAATGGCGTGTCTTCTCGCCCGTCGTGTAAAAACCTATATAGGAATTCTACGAGCTATACATACAGATACCATAATGATGACAATCACGAATTTGGCAGTCATTTTGACCCCACCCCCGGGGGCCAATTCAATTCGGTGCGATGTGCCGATCATCCCTGGATACGCAAAATTTACGGCAATCCGGTACATGCACCCAGGGGCGACTTCACTTGGATCTATCCGTAGAACAATAATAGTCATCACAGTTTATATGAACGGCGATAGTTACGTCATATGACCTTTCACCTGAACAACGCCACAGGGCTTGGTCGCTTTAGCTCCAAGATGGCGGCAAACGATAAACTGAAAGTTGATATTTTAAGTTTTTATTAGAATTAAGAGATTATCCAACATCAAGCGTAATTTCAACATTGTTTTGATCTCGACAAAATTTAAGATCGCTCATATGTACTATTCTATAATCTATGGTTATATATTGGAACACCTTTACTTTGACGGTCCCGAGAAAAGTACGGGAAAATAAGGTAAAAGTACAAAAATGAGTCATGCAGGAAACACCACATACAGAACAAACAGTCGCCCGAACAGCAACACAAGGAAACAGCAAATGTACATAACTATAAAAAACAACAAGAGACGCACAAAGACAAAACAAACACACAATAGGGGGAAGATGGAAGAACCGCCTTGGAACGGTCAGTGACAAAAGTCACGGGGGGTGGTAAACCGGTTTATGGGCGCCCAACCTCACACTTATTCCATCCCCACCCTAAAAACAAACAGTGTAAATAAACGTATCCCCTCTCCGACTAATCTACAACAACCGCGACGGTAAATACAGTGGTAAAGTGCATGTATAACGAAAATATTTAAGTGAACAAACTGTATCCACCTATCGCTAGTGTACTCAATGATTGAGCTGCAAACAGAGTAACTGTAGAAAAGTAATAAAGGGTACGACAAAAACGAAATAGTACAGATATCCGACGTTCTCCTTCCATTTCTGGATTTAAGAGGTCGCCTTCATAGAGTACTAAACCTTTCTTGTCGGCGTACATGCAAAGAGGTCAGCGTGAAAAAGGGTTGACAACCAAACATGCAGTATGTTGTAGTACTACATGATCATATCCCTTTTTAATGAACATATTTGATGAACAAAGTGTACCGTATAAGAAAGATCGAGTGAGAGGCTGATTAAGCCGTTTAATAGCGAGTTTGACCCCAAAATCGGATTCTACGCAACTTTTATGGTTAGATACATCATTTGGGGGCTGCTGCCACCCAAACCCCCGCTAACAACGAACATACTTTCGATTGTAGCAAATCCAAGATGACGTCATTTGTTAACTAGCGCAAGCCAACTAAATGACATCACAGCTTTTGCGCAGAAAAGTAACACCCAAGGACCGGCAAAGTAGAGGCAACCCAATATATTACGTCTGTTATTATCGTCGTTAAAAAGATCAAGAACAGTTTTGTTTTTGACAATAGTTTCGCTAGAAATGTTTACTTGCCATAATCATTGCGCATTTCTGAAACTTTTATTTTTAGCATTTAGTGGCAACTATGGTTTAAACTATAGATCCAAGTGAACTCGCTCCTGGTGGTTTCCATTACCACTGTATGTCAACAACTCCGGAAATAGCTAGGTAAAACTACTAAGCGAAGCGAAGAAAGTGATAAAACTGATCAACACCATATAAGACAATCCCTTGTTATTTTAACTCTCATTATCTTAACCATCATAGATAAAGCACTACCGGGTCCATGAATCTTTGATTACTTCACTCAGGGTTTAAACTCTTGCATAAGTTGGCCATATCAGAATATTTAACCTGTAAAATGCTTCCCTAGTAGCGAGGAAAAGTCTACGCAACTTTATATTTGGGTCTTATTTAAGGAAACTTGTATTTGTATATTCATGAATTAACTGCCGAATCGAAGCATACGAGGGGTGTTCCAAAATTAATGTCACTTGCATCGATGCTCATATAGCGGAAGTGCTTTTGTTCATTTTAATTTGCTCTGCCCTTCAAAATACTCTCCGCCAGCCAGAATACACCTTTTTAGCCGGTCAATCCATTTTTGGAAGCATTTTTCATACTCTTCAATGGGGACACCCATCAGACACTGATAAACAGCAGATCCAAGGGCATTTCTCGAATTGTATCTCCTTCCAGATAAATGATATTTAAGTTTTGGAAAGAGAAAATAGTCGCAGGGGGTCAAGTCTGGCGAATACGGAGGGTGCGGAAGGACGGTAACCTTCTCTGACTCCAAAAAGTCAGTCACAATACGTGCCTTGTGAGCGGGTGCATTATCATGCAAAAGTCGGACATACTTACCGTAAGTCCTGTTTTGGGGCGGCTACTTTTGTAGTAGTTCTTCAATTTTCTCAGAACAACGTTTTTATAGAACTTGCCTGTGACCGTTCTGCCTTTTGGCACCGGGATTTGAATAGATGGACCCTTATTAGTGAAAAAATAGCATACAAAACCTTCTTTGCCGTTCGTATTCGTTTGGCAATACTTGGGCGTCTGGCATTTTTAGTGGCCCATATTCGGTTGGAAACCTTCCGCTTTGGTTCAAAATAATACACCCAGGTCTCATCACCAGTGACTATATTATCAAAAGCCTTTTTATTATATTTTGGATACATTTTGAGAAGTTTTTTTTGCCATTGTTACACGCGTCTTCTTTTGCTCATCCGTTAACAAATGGGGTATCCATCTTGCATTTATCTTTCTAACTTTTAGGTGTTTCTTCAAAATTGCATGAACTCTTGCTAACGACAAGTTTGTCATTCGAGTCAATTGTCTTACAGTGAATCGAGCATCAGTTTTGAGGATATTTCGGATTTTTTCTATGTTACTTTTGGTCGTAGTTGTTGCAGGACGACCTGGGCGAGCAGCATCTTTCAGTTGCTGCTGCCCAGCACTAAATTTAGCTACCTACCTACAAACAGTCCTGTGGGACATTTGGCTCTCCCCATAAATGTCGCACACCTCGCGGTGAATATCTACAGCCTTTATGCCGAGAAATGACCTACCTTTTATATAGGCCCTAATTTCAAGAACATTTTCAGCTCGTTATCCTGTCATTTTGTGTATAGTCTAACGAATAGGCTATGAAACGATGTACACTGTACCGAGGCAAGTGAACGTGTGGACGAGATATTTACCTGTGTCACGAGCCAGTGATCACTCAATCGACACGAGGTGGTTTTGTGCATGAATTGCACGATTTCCGCGAAATAAAGCACAGATGACATTATTTATGGAACACCCCTCGTATGATTGTTTTGTTTTATGTACCAAAAATTGTATCTTTCCATACATTGTGTGAGAAGATATCACAAAATTCATATGTAGGAATGTATACGGCGAATAGTTGTTACGGTGTACGGCGAATAGCGTTTCTGGTAATTTTTAGTGTACGGCGAATAGCTTCAACAGTTTTCGAAGGAAAATGCTTTTAATAAGGGTGGTATCTTAATCGACAGTGTCGAACAAGGACCCGTGAGTTAAATTACATTAATAGGCTACTTAACAATTTATGAATATTGCTTTAGAGTTGGTCAATGTGCTCATTCAAGTTGAAGTTCTACTCTAAGTGTAATACTTATGGATTTTCATTAGTACGTTCCTGCTTTATGACATCCATCCAAATGCAAATAGAGCAGAGAAATGAATCCGGTCCTACTATGTTTGCAAAGGCTTAGATGTGTGTTTCTATACAGAAAAGGTTTGAGATTTGTTTCTGGCAAAAAATATAGTAGAACCTGTCTTAACCGACCATCAAAAAGGTCCAATTATGGGTCTGTAAGGCAGGTGGTAGAGTAATACAGGCTACAATTAATACAGAAAGTTCCTATGAGCTTTCTGTACTACTTTTGCCTTGTATTAAGTAACCTCCTGCTTTTAAGACTCATGTGTTCAATATATGTATGTATATACAGTTACTTTTCATCGTATTAACCCCTTTCTACTAAAGAAATTTAATACGAATTATTTAACCCTTTACCTGTTCAATCTGGTTTGGATCTACTCAGTTTGCAAATGCGTAAAAATGAGTTTATATGAAGAAAAGCATTAATGATATAATGAGATTTCTGTAACCAGGGTTTCTCTTGAGAAAATATACTCATCGGGTGTGAGGAGCGAACTCGAGTCCTCGAGACTGCGGCATGATAAAAGCGGGATTGCATAGCAATGCCGTACAAGTGTTGATACAGGTCAGCTACAGCCTGTGGCATAGGAGGGCTGATTGATAAGTCGAGAGCTTTGTATTGAAGGGGTTAAGCAGGGATGTCCTTTTTCTGCCCTACTATTCCCTGACTATTTAAGGCTGATGTCATGTGGTCAGTTTATGCCAAACAGGTAGCACTCTCTCAAGTCAACAAGGTTCTTGATTGGTGTGTGCGTGAGTGTGTGTACGAGTGTGTGTGTGTGTGTGTGGGGGGGGGGGAGGGGGTGTATTAAAATACTGATTTTTTTCTCAAATCATTGTTTACGCAGGGGATTCTCTCATTGCAATTACATGTAATATAGCAGACTTTCTTGTTTAGACCAAACACCAGTCTTTTCAAATACAAAGTGATTAATAAACTAATTCTTCATTCATACATATATCTTGTGGTATCCGAATTTTGTGAATGCTCCGATGCATGCAACAGTAATCAAAACTAACCTAGAAATTCACTTACACATCTTTAAGGAACGTAGCTGAATCCAAATATAGTTTAAGCACCGTGGCTATAGGGACCCGGGGCTTGCCCCCCCCCCCCACACCACACACCCACACGGAAAATTTAGAATTGAGTGGTTTCAAAAAGTGACTTTCACAGAGGCGTCAATAGGAGGAGTTGGTTAAATCTTACATGACAAGACAGAACGTTTATCAAAGTCTATCCCTACTTGGCCTTCGAGTTTTGTTCCATTTTGGCCATACTAGTTAATGTTTTCACTTTTCACCTATCATTGATGTTACACACGTGCGTAAATGCGTGTCGCCAGTTACGCCCCTGTCTTTAGAAATTGGCTTGTAGTCTTCGCGGCTGACGTTGAAATGTTTGATCCACTGCAAGCGCACTTCTTCACTGCGAGAAATGGTGTGCAGTTTGTAAGGCTCCCAACACGGGCAGTTTTTATGCAGATTTTTATACGCCCGAAGGGTCGTATTATGTTATGGTCTCCATCGTCTGGCCGTCTGGCTGGGTGTCCGTCCGTCCGTCTGTCTGTCTGTCTGTCCGTCCGTCCGTCCGTCCGTCCGTTAGCAAATTCGTGTCCTGGCTATAACTTACTCATTTTTTCTCCGATTTTCAAAATTCTTTCACACAAATGTTCAGTATCACTTGAAGGTGTGTCGCGTACAAAACCCAATTGTGAACTTTCAAGGTCAAGGTCACAAATAGGGCGTTAGCAATTTTCGTGTCCTTGCTAAAACTTACTCATCTTTTCACCAATTTTCAAAATTCTTTCACACGTATGTTCAGTATCACTTGAAGGTGTGTCGCGTACAAAACCCAATGGTGAACTTTCAAGGTCAAGGTCACAAATAGGGCGTTAGCAATTCTGTCCGAATTCTGTCCGTCCGTCCGTTAGCAAATTCGTGTCCTGGCTATAACTTACTCATTTTTTCTCCGATTTTCAAAATTCTTTCACACAAATGTTCAGTATCACTTGAAGGTGTGTCGCGTACAAAACCCAATTGTGAACTTTCAAGGTCAAGGTCACAAATAGGGCGTTAGCAATTTTCGTGTCCTTGCTAAAACTTACTCATCTTTTCACCAATTTTCAAAATTCTTTCACACGTATGTTCAGTATCACTTGAAGGTGTGTCGCGTACAAAACCCAATGGTGAACTTTCAAGGTCAAGGTCACAAATAGGGCATTAGCAATTCTGTCCGTCCGTCCGTTAGCAAATTCGTGTCCTGGCTATAACTTACTCATTTTTTCTCCGATTTTCAAAATTCTTTCACACAAATGTTCAGTATCACTTGAAGGTGTGTCGCGTACAAAACCCAATTGTGAACTTTCAAGGTCAAGGTCACAAATAGGGCGTTAGCAATTTTCGTGTCCTTGGTAAAACTTACTCATCTTTTCACCAATTTTCAAAATTCTTTCACACATATGTTCAGTATCACTTGAAGGTGTGTCGCGTACAAAACCCAATTGTGAACTTTCAAGGTCAAGGTCACAAATAGGGCGTTAGCAATTCTGTCCGTCCGTCCGTTAGCAAATTCGTGTCCTGGCTATAACTTACTCATTTTTTCTCCGATTTTCAAAATTCTTTCACACAAATGTTCAGTATCACTTGAAGGTGTGTCGCGTACAAAACCCAATTGTGAACTTTCAAGGTCAAGGTCACAAATAGGGCGTTAGCAATTTTCGTGTCCTTGGTAAAACTTACTCATCTTTTCACCAATTTTCAAAATTCTTTCACACATATGTTCAGTATCACTTGAAGGTGTGTCGCGTACAAAACCCAATGGTGAACTTTCAAGGTCAAGGTCACAAATAGGGCGTTAGCAATTCTGTCCGTCCGTTAGCAAATTCGTGTCCTGGCTATAACTTACTCATTTTTTCTCCGATTTTCAAAATTCTTTCACACATATGTTCAGTATCACTTGAAGGTGTGTCGCGTACAAAACCCAATTGTGAACTTTCAAGGTCAATGTCACAAATAGGGCTTCAGTATCACTTGAAGGTGTGTTGCATACAAAACCCAATTGTGAACTTTCAAGGTCAAGGTCACAAATAGAGCGTTAGCAAATTTTGTGTCCGACAAATAAAAGATTACTATTACAATAAGCAGTTTTACTCTCCTTGCTATTGCCTTAGCCCTAATAGAGTCCTCATATGCGCAACTTCTGAAGGTTCACACATTGTGTAAATAGAACAGCCTTCGGGCGTATATTGCCCCGTCTCGCGGTGCTCTTGTTTCTCCTTACCGTTGCACCATTTATAAAGTTTCTTTTGATTGTTATTGCAACTAAAAGCAGCATATCACCTCCCTGAACTACTTTCGTATGGCATTATAACTTATTATTCTATACAAATTCCTAAAATATCGGTCATAAAACAAATACATACAATCTAAATTCTTTATTTATCAGCAAAACTTAACAGTACTGTAGTACGGAGAGTATTCATGAGCAATTAATTATGTAATCATTGTTATGTGCAGATCCGTCAAAACCGAAAGAAGTACAATAGTAGATGTGGATACTCTGCCATTTGTGTCTTCTAAAAGTTTCCTCATTTGCTATTGCAAAACCTACATTTTAATTCTAGATCAATGGCATTTTCATGATAGACATGAGGTGTCAGTTTATTTTCCTCGCACTAACCTTAGGGAACGACTATAAATAATTGTTAGCCGTAAAATGCCACACAACACGCAAGCTATTTGCCGAGAAGTCTTCATAACAGTAAAATATATTACTATTCGCCGTACACATAGGAAGCTATTCGCCGTACAATATTCATACCACATTTATCTATTCGCCGTACACACACCTTGTTTTTCTTTTATCAAATTCAAAGCCAATTTCGATCGTATTCTGCAATCAACGCTGGCATAAGAGTGTATTAGCTGTGTGATGACAAGGAATATGTGAAATCGTGTGTCGGAGGATTAGAAAAGCGATTGCGAACACGTTTTTGACCTCTTCGCTGCTATCTCGGTTGTACTAATCCGAGAATAATGCACCCAAAATGATTTACATACGTGAATTTGAATTGATCAGAAACCATGTAATCATTGGTTGATCTATCTACCAGTAGTTTCAAACATTGCAATGCTAGAATATGTCATGATCTATATAATATATCGAATTACTAAATCACAGTCAATGAACTTTCGCTTTACTTAGTAGTTTTACCTAGCTATTTCCGGAGTTGTTGACAGACGGTGATTACTAAGGATCACGCCAATCGTAACTACTCGCCGTATTCCGTCAGAGTTCGGAATATAGTCTTATTTCGATAGAAATAGCCGAGGTGTTCCGAGGGGTTCCGAGTGAGGATCACGCCACATGGATTGGTCTCCGTCTTTAAGTACCTGAAACAGGTTGTTTCGGGAACCAGATACCGAGATTAAAATCATTTGTCATGATACAACTGAAAATGGCATCCAACAATCCATTCAGCCTTTTCTTGAGTCTCTTTCTTTGTATAGTGATATTCGAAGCTGTACAAGGAGGAAATCACTGCTATAAGTGGAAAGAGTGTCCAAGTAAGTACATGTAGATCATACTAGATGTATTTGAAACGTTAATGGAAGATATAATTTCTACTGGGGTGCCGGACGTTTCGGTAAATGACCAGTTCGGTAAATTGATTTTATATAGTGAATGGTCCGGACGTTTCGGTAAAAAGGTAAAATATAGTAATTAAAGGATTAAGTAGATTTATACCGCACCTCTCCCAGTAACAACGAAACTGTTCGACGATGTTTGCAGTTGTGTTTTAGTTGTATAATGTATGGATCCTGATCTAACAATGAATATGATGGACATGCGAATGGTGTTGAAAATAACTGAAGTTTTTAAATATAGTAATATATTGGCAAAATAATTGATAACGAAAAGTGTACTGGATATATATTTCATATTCACCATAAAATATGTACATAGTTTTGCAATAAGATAATGATTATATACATTATTTCAATAATACCTATAATATATACTATTGCCCAATGAGTCAAATCAACTGTTATATATTCGTTTTGTGTGTGATTGACTTTGAATTTTGATCAGTCATCGCTTTACGGATCCAAACTGTTAGCAAATATATAAGGCAGTGAAAGGATTAAACCAATTGATGATCTGGGTCTACACTGTTTTACCAGACAGAGAAGGAGTCATTGTTATACTCTTTTTGTGTGTTAAAAACTTTGGATTCTGATCAGTCGTCTAGTTACGCGGTGTCAGGATTCAAACTTTTTGACAAAGAAGTAGTGCTCATCTCATTAAAGTGTTGGGTGTAGCAAGGTTGTTAATTAGTTAATTAATTAATTTATTACAGGCGACGACACAATTAATGGCAAACAATAATTAAAGACGTGCCGCAAATTTACAGACCACGCTTCGGGGTCTGAAATATTTTTTTTTATATAAATATGCGTGACAGACTGTGACAGGATAACATGATCCAGTCCTATTTTTAATAATTCTAATATAAAGCAAAACTGGTATTAATCCTAAAGGTGAAATGATTGGATATTAATAATCGTAATATTAATCATTATAAGAATAATGATATAATCATAAATATTGTAATAAACTTATTTCTATATTTGAGGAACACAAAATTTTAAACTCGCTTAAATTAAAGTAGATTCTATTTTTTTTTTCAACTCAAATAGGGGTTTTCGTGTTTTTATTACATCCCTGTTTGCATGGTAGATCCTGATCAGAGGACTAATTTTAATTTTGGGTTGCAAATACATTCAAATGGCACTCAATTTTCACTTTTTCTTCTTTTTTTCCGATTTCCCAGTTTCATAACGATTATTCCGATTTGGCATAGAAATTTACCCTTTCTATAACTATATCGTATAGTTTAGACCCAACCCATTTATAATGATAAAAGTGACTACAGATTAAACGCTATCCGCCAGTAAAAGGTGTGATATACCGGTATATAAACCTTTAATTACTATAATTTACCTTTTTACCGAAACGTCCGGAACATTCACTATATAAAATCAATTTACCGAACTGGTCATTTACCGAAACGTCCGTAAATCTTTCTACTGTACTGTTGGGTGTGTTACGGTTGTTTCGTCAAACTTTGACTCAAAGTGCAAGAAAAACAGTTGATGCAGATCCTCAAAGTCTACAAAATTATCTTTTAACACCATGTTGTGTAAAGAGCAGTGCGCTTACGGCACAACAGCAAACTGTATAAATGTTTGTTTGTGTTTAAACCAAATCACCCGGTGTCTAATAGGACCGGTAACTCCAAATAATTTGACATCACGCAGCACGCAAGCTTATTTTTCATTCAAATTATCCCGTTATCATTCTTCATTTTGTTTTTCATCATTCATACTTATCTTTCGCTGCTGGCGTTAATCATTTCGCAGGAATGATAAAAATTAAAAAAAATAATAATAAAAAAACAGAAAAAAAACCCCAGATACCTGCCCATACCCTTACCCTGCACGATCCGGATGAGACATTGATTAAATCTGTCTCATCCGGATCCAAGCTCATTGACAATAACTTTCAACATTCAACATTTCTGGAAAAATTTAAGCGAAAATGTGAAGTTTTAGTTTTACAAATAAAACCGACGAGAGTTTGTTTCTAAAACTTTTTTTTGTATCTGAATATAAATATTTATTCTATGTTAATAAATTCGACTCTCAATTCACCGATTATTGACACCTGCATACTGGTAATACTTTAACTTTGATAAAAACTATGTAATTAATACTATATCCGTTCATACCAACCGTTATTATCGGTTATTGAAATAACATTAATTGTGTTGGTAGTTTAACACACCAATTTAATTACTTACCTAATCTGAGCGGTGTGATTAAATTCGGCTTATTATTATACCTGCATGATAGTTTAAACACTATGACAGAATTATGACAAAATAGAAAAACACAACTGAATTTGTCTTTATTTAAACATGTAAAATATAACTACTATTTAAACATGTAAAATATAACTACTATTACTACATTTACTTCTACCAGTATAAATAAATTAATAAATAAATATATAAATAAATAATAAAGGGTTTATGAAATAAATAATATTTTGAAGGTGGTGCCGAATTGACCAGAGTAAAAAAATTTATGGTACCGAATGGTTTTGTACCGAATCGTCTAGGTACCAAGTTGTCTAGGTGCGGAATTGGTTTGGTACCGAGTCGACCAGAATTGGTGTCATGCATCCAATTTGATTATTACAAAAGGTCTTAATTAAGTATTAGATCTCAATCTGTCTAGACGGGGCCCAGGTAATTGGGGTATATGTTGTGATATTATTTTAGCAAAAAAAATTTTTTTTTATCTTTGATTACCTTGATATTTAGAGGGCATAGACTTCACCAACTGACCTGATCATAATTAGAAATGCTTGATTTTAAAATCGGGGTTTGTTGCATTAACTGATCCATGAAAGAAAATGTGTTTTAATGTTTGTACATGTTTAATGTTTGTCGTCATCATTTGTAAAAGGCATACTTTAATCAACTAATGATTGTGTAATTGATTATTACTTTCCTGCATAACTATTTACATGTACTGTTTATCTGAATTGTATTTTTCACACCCGTTTTGGATTATGTTGGTGGTCGGCGAATGAGAGAAGTTAGAAGTAATCTTTAAATTGATAAGACTTGGAAGTTAAATTGTTATATGTAATTTGACTGAAAGGTACACAAAACAAGCCTATGTTTGAATGAATAAATTTTCAATTTGTGATTAAAATCATCTTAATATCATACTTTGGTATTCACAAGCAAAAATAGTTGGAATATATAAGATTGTATGAGTAGATTACAATTATAGAAATGGTCCGATTTGACTCTGTCCGATTTGGTTTTGGTCCGATTTGACCCGGGTCCGATTTGGTTTTGGTCCGATTTGACCCATTACCAATTAACGTCTGTTTCTGCTCATGATGGGCTAATTTGACGCCCTAGAGAGAGAGAGGGAGAGGATACAGAGAATACAGGGTGCGAAGCCCAACTCTTATGATCGACAGATGTTTTCTGATTCTTTTTTTAAGTGCTCACTGATACATCGTACCTCGGTACGATTTGGTGCCTTTTCAAGATTATAAAGCTGTTGAATAACATTGTTTAGTATGTTTGCTTCTGTAACAAGTAATATCCTGATAAAATGAGCTTATAATAGCTTGAAAACACCCGGTAAATGTTACCCCAGTGTCACAGTAATGGCCGACCAATGTCTGGTAGAGTCTGGTCAAGTATTATTAGCCCTATTATTTGTCCATCGTTCATCGTCCGTCGTCAACAATTTGAACCTTTAAACATCTTCTCCTCTGAATCTACATTGGTTCTCAATTGGCCCCGCCCCAGGGGTGGCCAGTTTTCAATAGAAAAATAAATAGTGAAAGCTTTGAAAATCTTCTTTTCTGAAACTGGAAGGATCTCAGCTTTCATATTTGGCACATAGCATCATGTTCAGGTCCTCTACAAAAGTTATATGAATTATGCCCCTAGGTCAACATTGGCCCCTTCCCATAGCCGGCTAGTTTTCTATAGAAATATATGTGAAAACTTTGAAAATCTTCTCCTGATTGTCTGGTGAGTGATATCGGGGCCATTCTGGCCCTCTTGTTTTCTAATTTTTTTCATTAGAAATGTATTGCTACTTGGAAATTCTGTATTGATATATCATCGAAACTTTGAAATCGATGATTCACCAATATCGCAAGTTACGGCCCTACAAACAGTGTAAATAAACATATCCCCTCTCTGACTAACCCACAACAATCACGATGGCAAACACAATGGTAAATTACGCTTCGTCCACTTGCACCAGAACAATAAAATATCATATATTAGTCTTATATCATATGGTCATCAACCATATGATAAGGTGTGCGGTGGTCTAGTTGTAACGTGCCTAACTACCAATCCAGAGGTCCGGGGTTTAAATCCCGGTCCCTCCGGGAAATTTCAGAGACGCTTTTCAGTCTCCCACCTGCACCTCCTCTCCACCCAGGGTTAAAATAGGTACCTGTGAAAGTCACTAGCCGGTACTGCGGCTGCATGATTGCGCCATATGTTAGCAGTTCTCAATATTGTAGGTGAATGACTCAATAACCAGGGGAGTAAATGTACAGTCAGCTGAGCGGTCCTTTCGACTGAAAGTAGACTATAACTAGGTACTTTATATGATATACCATAAGGATGTTATATATTTTATTGTTCTTGTGCCAGTGGGTTCGTCAATCTTACTTTGTAGTACTAAACAGGGAGTGGTTTTGCCAACCCAAATTTATGGTATTAATGTAGAGCTACATACCTTATTATAGTGAGTGAGAAAAGATCAATTATAAATGGGATATAAAAGTAAAAATTCAAATGTTAAGGTCCAATAAAAATTCCTACTGTGTATCATACCTGATTTCTTGAAGTTATTGCGAGTTCCTCTGGGGTAAAAGGGAAGTAGTGTAACAGTTAAGTCACACTGTCTGGCGCATGTAACAGGTTGGAAATAAAAAAAAAGTGGAATATTTTATTGCATTGACTGCCAGATATTAAGAGGGAAAAAGTAATGTATATTTAACTAAGACCCATGACCATCTGGAAGTTCTACAAAAAATACATTGAATATTACTGGTTTTATCTTTCAGACTCAAACGGAAGAAGTAAAGTAACCGATATTAAAATTGGTAATGGTGGCCATGACTGTGAGGAGGGTGTTATAATTCTGCCAAAAGGCACAAATGTATCCCTGGAAATTGACTTCACATCAAGTAAGTTCACTATATGAGTACCATTACCATTCTTGGTGATCATTTACTTCCATTGATGGACTTTCCTTTTAAAAGAGGAACTAGAAAGTAAAAGTTACTATTGTTTAGGTTAAGTTTGCACTAGTTGATTGTAAATTAAGGTACATGTAATAGTTTAGAATAGATATAATGAATTACATTAACCCTTTCGGTGCCAAATTTCTAATGTTCGTCTGCAATCCAAGTTTGTTAAATCATTCAGTAAAAGAAGGAAATGAGATAAATAAATGCGAATTTTACAAACGAATAAAGCACAGATATATAGAGATTGAGACAAAAAGTGAAGTCCCTGATCAAACACCGCCTTGAAAAAATGAAAAGGCGACGGCCAATCTGGGACTGTGCTATTTGTCGTGGTGCATTTATGCGACATTGGCGGCGAAAGGGTTCATCTTGGCAATGTGTATATTTCAGATTACGATACAACAAAGACTACCTCAGTATGTCATGGAGTAATTAATGGTATACCTGTTCCTTTCCCTTTGTCCGTCAAAGATGCCTGTACACAGATGAGCCCTTCATGTCCTATAGTGCACGGCAAAGATTACAATTTCGTAACCCAGTTTGAAATCAAGAATATCTACCCCAGTGTAAGTCATTCTTTACAAGCCAGCAAATTCATGATGACATGCACCGACATGCATTGATGTGTATATTACTGCTTTGATTATGTCTATTCATGTGGACGTCTGAAAGTCTTACCATACCTTCTTTACAATTAGCCCCATCGCAGCCTTATTCACTTATTCAACATAGCAAGTACAACAATCTTACACAGATTCATGATACAGTAAAACTTCTCAATAAAGACCACTAAATTGTGTAATTAGTTGGTATTTAGGGCAGGTGGCTGCTTAAAGCAAGATGAAAGTAAAACAGAACGCTCCTATAGGAGTGTTCTGTTTTACTTTTACCTTGCTATAAGCAGCCACCTGCCTTTAACATAAAATACTTGATGTAGTTTAGTGGTCGTTATAGAGAGGTTTTACTGTATTGTTGTATATATTGACTATTAACTCTGAATAATAATGCAGACTCTTGTCAGACCGACCGCATGGCTCAGTGGTAGAGCGTCCACCAGCGGTACGGAAGGTCGTGGGTTTGATCCCCGGCCGCGACTGACCAAAGTCGTAAAAAGTTGGTACTAGTAGCTCCCTTGTCTGCGCTCGACATTAAAAGGTGTAGTTCTAGGACAGGTCGGCCCGGTGTCGGGATAATGTGACTGGGTGGGATGCCGTTGCCACGTGCCCGCGGCAGGGGTATTTCAGTGAGGCAGCACTATAACTTGCTGTCTGCAAATAACTGAAATACTGTTGGTCGGACGTTGGTCAGAGAGCTCAGTGTCTGTAGGACTCTAGGAGGAGTCATGATCTGGATCTACACTGTTTACAAATGCCAGTACATGTTTTTCCTCATTGAGAGAGTAATATCTATGATTTAACACTTTCCCTTATATAAATGCTTTTTCACGCTTTTACAAACTGAGAAGGCACAGATCAGACGACTCCTATATGAGCCGTTTGATCAGATCTATTCTGTTTGCTAATGGAATTTGGTAGATCTGTTTCTTTACTTTCTAAAATGGCTTCAATGTTCCACCTTACATTTTTCATGTAGAATAAACATAGAACAGGGAAAAAGGGTTAATAGTTAATACTAATAGTAGAAGTGATCATTTAAAAGTTGGTGACATTTATGACAGGTTTTGGGTGTTCATGTCTAATAGATGTGCACAGTTATCTCTTGACTTTGACTGAGAGATGTTATTTTGACCATCAAATGTTAAAGTTAACTTTATTATTAAGCATGAAACAGAATACTTATAATGTATGTGTGTTTTCTACATGTATGTGATGTTTTCGTTGAAAAACTTGTTGCATTATACTCAAAGCAAGTCGTTGACAGTGAAAAGTTGATTTGAGTAAAAATTCAGCACTTTGAGTATGTCTTAGTTTGAATGAAGTGAGCTTGTGAAAGATGGAATACCCCATTTATTCCATGAATAGTCACATAGCCTAGGACATAATGATGACTATTAATTAGCTTACGTTTTATCATGACTTGTGAATACGGGAATTTTGACCATGGCTGGCCTTTTTCTAGCAATTTTAATAATTGGGCAGTATTATTGCAGAAGACTCAATGATTTAGAGAACATTTTTGTCCCAATTTATTTTTTATTAACATGGTTTTATTAGTCCCCCACCGGTAGGTTTGCTCGATTATTGTTTTTATAAAATCTCGGACGAGTTTGAAAGTGGGTCATGTGGGTTCAAAAACAAGGTCACTAGGTCAAACCTTAGAACAACCTTGTGAACACTAGCGGTCACAGTTTTTGTCAAATATTCATGAAACTTAGAATGATTGTATTGATAAAATCAGGGATGAGTTTGAAAGTGGGTTGTGGGGTCAAAACTAGGTCACTAGGTCATAAAGTAGGAACACCTTGAGAACACTCTAGAGGTCACATTTTTAGCTGAATCTTCATGAAATCTTGTTCTCCAGAACCACTGCTCATGATCCTCTACCAACATTGTTCACATATTTGTGCCTTAGGTCGATATTGGCTCCATCCTGGGGCTACCCAGCTATAATCTTAGATTTATGGTAATCAGGTGAGCAAATAAGGGCCATCTTGACCCTCTTTTATTTTATTCTGTTTGTCAAGATTTTAAAAGGTGTACCTGGAGTAAAATGGAGTAGTTTGTTCCTGAAATTGGTGTAGTTGCACATTGTTTGGTAATCACAATACAAATGACTTGTTGTTGTTTTGCTACAACCTAGGTATATTTAAATCCATTTCAGATCAGGCTTGTTGTAAAATGGGAGGAACAAGCAGATGATGATGAAGACTTACTCTGTGTGGAAATTCCAGCTGTGATTCAATGATGAACGTACCTTATATGACATCAGAAACATTGCTTATCTACCTGTCTGGCTCATTTTCAAATGATAATTTCCTTTTTGCAAGCCAGTCAGGTTTAACTTTTTGAAAAGCAAGAACAGACCAGGGAACAAAATGTTTAAAGTTTGGGATTTTTTGTGTGCATATGTAGATTTTAGCTCACCAGAGCATGCTCAGGTGAGCTGTTATCCTCTGTCGTCCATCTGTCTGTCCATTTGTCTGTCTTCAGTTGAAAAAATTAAACTACTAAGTCTATGGCACTCTTATATTCATTTCCAGAGATAGTTGTGACTAGTTTATCTCTCTCTAGTGTTTCAATTCACAGGCGATCAATATAGGTTCCATCACGACCCTCTTGTTCATGTTGGACAGGGTTGTTATTCTGGTATGTGATGCTGATTAACCCATTACCTCATAAACTATTTTTAGATTCAACCTCTGAATAAATCTAAAGAAAAGGAGCATTTACTAGCAAAAAGGTAAATTTTAAAATTGTATAGTTTTGAAACCATTGTGATAAATAGAGCATTTGCTCCCATGGAGCAAATGCTCTAGTCATCACACTGGTCTCAAAAAGTGACTTTTACAGATGTGTCTAAAGGTGTCAATATTAGGGAATGGGTTATAAACCAGATTTGTGATATTGTAATGAAATTTTGTACATTGTCATATGGATAATCGCTAATATTCAGGGCAGATGCAATTTTCTGTTGTTATTTAACCTTTTAATCATTCCAGACTTTCTTGCTAGTGCTTCTGCCTATTTTGGAGCTTATTTTCACTTGTTTAAATTTCGAAACTATTTTAACTGTTGTCATGTTCCATCATTGCTTGACAGTAGAGTCATTTCAGAGTGAAATGTCTATTTTTGCTAGATAAGTTTGAATGACAAAACAATTCAGAGCTAGATCAGAGGACTCTATCAAGGAGCCCTACTGATGTTGGTCTACATTATTAGCAAGTGCTTGTTAACTCATTTCCCTATTTCAAAGATTTAATTGATGTAAGCTGGTTCATTGATCTTTGATCACAAGACAAAACCAAGCAGGTCATTATATACATGTATATCTAAACACACATCAGCTGGATATGACCCTGGTGAACTACATACTTGTTTGACATTGTCACTGTTTCTGTATGTGCACTGTGGGTTAACCTTTTACTTCATGAATAGTCATGTAAGAAATACTGACATCATAAATATAAAGTTTTATAATGGCATGAACACAGGAATTTGTTGTCATGGCACAAATTGCAGAATTGGATCTTTTTTATTTTAAGCAAACAAAGCAGACCTAGATTAGGTGGCTTCTACAGGAACAGTCTGATTTTGGTCTACTTTGTTTGCAGATGTGTTAAAAGGCGTAAATATTGAGTAAAGGGTTAATATGTAACAGGTGCTTTTCTTGTTTGATTTTGTTGTTTTGTTAACCCATTCCCTCATATTGAGGACTTTGGCGACTCTGTAAAAGTCACCTTGTGAAACCATTGTGATAAATAGAGCATTTGCTCCTATAGGTTTCAAAGTACAAAATTCTAAAAAAAATCCTTTTCTCTAGTTAATGCTCCTTTTCGGTAGATTTATTCAAAGAGGTTGTATCTTAAAATAGCCTATGAGGTAATGGGTTATGGTAAAGCTTTCAATGCAGGGATCAAATTAACGAGCATTTGTAAGCAGAGGAGAGTCAAATCAGAGGGTTTCTGGAGGAGCCCTTTGCTTAGGCTCTGCACTGTTTATCTTCCAAGGCCAACTAATACAGTAAAACCTCGATTATTCGAATTTTCGGTATAGAAGAATTTAGACCCTTTTAGGCAGGTGGCTGCTTAATGCATGGTAAAAGTCATGCAGAAAGCTCCTAGAGGAGCTTTCTGCATGACTTTCACCATGCATTAAGCTGCCACCTGTCTTAAAGAGCGATAATGACATGTATTTTAGTGTTCGAATAATCTAAGTTTTACTGTAAATAATTCTTTCATG
The DNA here is from genome assembly GCA_963576725.1 of Azorinus chamasolen. Lineage (NCBI taxonomy): Eukaryota > Metazoa > Mollusca > Bivalvia > Cardiida > Solecurtidae > Azorinus > Azorinus chamasolen. The sequence continues at coordinate 25,647,427 of OY755235.1, read as the reverse complement.
TTGCATGGACTCTACTATTAAACAATGATGTACTGTTCCTCTTTGAAAATTCACCATTGAAAAGGTGAATTTGTACATGAAATTGATTGCTGTAACAAATGGAATCTCTATACTGACTGTTGATTGTATCATTTGTGCTTTTTGATATGCATATACACGTATTTATCAATAACATAAGGAAATACCTTTTTGGCCTCACACAGTATAAACAGAGCTCAAGATGAGATATTGCAATATATTTTTTCTAACCCCTTTAAGAAGTAAGGACATCATTGATATTAATTAGATTTTTATAATAGGGCATGGTCATAGCAACCTTTGGCCGGGGTAGAAACTGTAGAGTCATATCTAATTGTCTATATTATATCTTAAGCAAACAGAGTAGACCTCCTATAGTAGCCGTCTGTTTGTGTCGTCTCTGTTTGCAAATGCATAGAAAGGCGTATTTATAAAGGAACTTGTTAAACCACTGCATGGGATTTGACAAATCTTCACAGGAATGATGCTTAGATGGTCCTCTATCAAGGTAATAAAATTGTTTTTTTAAGTGGCTGTATAAGTTAGTCACATGAGCAAAAATATTTCATTTATTCATTTTCTTTAACCCTTCCATAATACGCTTTTTTATGCCTTTGCAAACAGAGTAGACCCAGATCAGATGGCTCCTATATGAGTCATCTGATCTGGGTCTACTCTGTTTGCTTGTGATATGATATAGATATTAATCTACAGTTTGCCATAGTCAAAATTCCCAGTATCCATGTGCTATTATAACAATGTAATTAGTACTTGTGATGTCATTATTTCTTACATGAATTTTCATGGAGTAAAGCGTTAAAAAACATCAGCTCTCAGAATGGAAAATTCATAGGAATGATCCTTAGATGGCTTCTATCACCGTGAAATACAGTGACTAGGACATTGTGGTAAATATACATACTGTACATGTAATAGGTCATTTAGCCTGTTAACCAGATGTAAGATACAGGGCTATCATGGCCCTTTTGTTATTATATATTGTTTATTTTTCTCATGTTATGTGATATTCTTTAGCTTGTTGTGTGCTGTTGTGGGATAATCAATTAATCACTGCAGTTGGTTTTGATCCAAATGAGATGTCTGGTGATTGATTTATCCCATCAGGATCTAAACGTTAGCATGCTTTGCAAAACAGAAATGATAAAACTATATGCTTTGATAGTGAAACCAGACATTTAATTTTGCAGATGACATTAACCACACTAGCAAAGAGTTGAATTATCATTGAATAAATCTTGTTTTAAGTTCCTTATTGGATGGGTGGCACTGAAATATGACTCATAAATCTATTCTTGAAGAGGATGTGTGTAGTTAGATTTGCTACAGTTGTCTTTAGTTTTGCCTCAACACTGTGGACTCTGTACAGAACTACAGTAAAACCCCGCTAATACGACCACCAAAAAGGGGCATAATTCTGGGTGGCAGAGGCAGGTGGTAGCTTAATGCAGGACGAAAGTTATGCAGAAAGCTCCTATAGGAGCTTTCTGCATAACTTTCGTCCTGCATTAAGCAACCACCTGCTTTAAACGACATCAATGGCTGTTTATTAAGTGGTCGCATTAGCGGGGTTTCACTGTATTGTGTTTTAAGTACAGGAAGTAATTGTGAGCTAGTCATAGGACTGAAAGTGCATGCACATGTATATAGTTAGTGGGGCACAGAGTGCTAACCTTTTGAATTTGGAAAAAGAGTATACAAATGTACTGGCATTTGCAAACAATGTAGACCCAGATTAGAGGAACCTTCTGATTTGGGTCTACACTGTAATTCAAACTCATGTAACACATTTGTCTTTCGTATGAATGGTATTTATAGTTAATCCATTCCCTCATACAAACCCCTTTTCACGCATTTGCAAATGGAGTAGACCCAGATCAGGCAGCTCTTGCAGGAGCCAACTGGTCAGGGTCTGCTCTGTTTGTCTATGACATGATATAGATCTGATTCTGCAGCTTTTATCAAAGCAAAAAAAAAATCCCTTGATAAGATTACATTATAGAAATTCAGCTAATAAATATTCACGATGCAATTATTTCTTACATGAATATTGAACGGGGAAAGTGTTAAATATGGAATGTCATTTCACTTTGTTCAGCATTCAAATAACTGGACATGATGAAATTGATACCAGTTACAAAGAAGTAGAACAGTTGCCAGAAAAGCACTCGCTTATGAATACTCTTGTACATGTTGGTGATACAGTTGTGTGCTGAAAGTGCATTGTAAATGTCGGTTGCATGCTTTGTCGTAACACTTAATGCTGCTTTTGAATCTTACTTTTCCTCTTAAGTAGTTTTACACAAAATATTTTTGAGATCTGAACCTTTGTACTAAACACCAAATAATAAAAAATATTTTTCTGTAGTTTCATGTTGTTGTTTTGTGCCTTAACCCTTTACTCCATAAATACACCTTTCTACGCCTTTGCAAACAGTAGACCCAGATCAGAAGGCTCCCATAGGAGCCGTCTGATCAGGGTCTACTCTTTTTGCTTATGGAATAATATAAATCTGATTCTACAGTTTCTTCTCTGGCAAAAAATTCAATTATCAGTGTGCCATTTTAAACAATCAGGTTAATATTCACGCCGTCATAATTTCCTTCATGAATATTCATGGAGTAAAGGGTTAAATAAACACGCCTTCATCTGCATATCAGGCCATGAGCAGTATTTAATTAAAACAACTTCGATCCGGATCAGTGCCAATACGCTCACGTTGGCCCTTTAACCACCACTATGTTGAATAGTGTTTAACTCTTTCCCGGTTTAATATTCATGTTAGAAAATAATGACATCATGAATATTTATAATTTTTATAATGGCATATTTACACAGGGTATTTTGGTATTGGTTAAAACTAGTACCTGAACAGAACAGACTGATCAGACGGCTCCTATAATTTTTATGAGCCTCTGATCTGGGTCTACTCTGCAAATGTGTGAAAACACGTTTATATGAAGCAAAGAGTTGACTGGAGTTTCATAAGGATACAAAATATTTTCCAGTGAGTGAATGTCGGGTCAATGTTGGCAGGATAAGGGTTATTGCATCCTACTAACCCTTTCCTTCATAGGCTATTTTTAGACCCAACCTCTGAATAAATCTACCCAAAAAGAGCATTTACAAGAGAAAAGTAAAATTTTCGATTTTTGTAGTTTTAAACAATTGTGATAAATAGAGCATTTGCTCTTATAGGAGCAAATGCTCTATTTATCACAATGGTTTCAAGAAGTGGTTATTACAGAGGCGTATTTATGGAGGAAAGGGTTAAGAAAAGGAGCCCTATGTATGAAAACTATTTACTTTCGCATAGGGCAGTGTTGTTTGAAACAATGTGTCTGGCCAGATTCCGACCTGCACTGTGACAGAGGAATGTTAGCATCTGGTCACTGACAAACAACGTAGACCCAGATCAGCATTGTTTCCAATAGCAACAGGTTTGGTTTTCTGCATCGGGTTTTCATATATATAATAGACATGCTGCTAAAAGATCAGAATTTTATTCGTAATGAACACATTTAATGGCTAGCTAACCTCTTCACCTGACACCATAAATATTTATTAGCTGATTTTTCATAATGACATGCTTATTTCACCATGGCAGAAACTGTAGAATCAGATCTATTCCTTAAGCAAACGGAATAGACCTTGATCAGGTTACTCCTATAGGAGCCGTCTGATTTAGGTCTACTAAGACTGACAAGGCGTGAAAAACGTGTCTCTATCAGGTAAAGTGTTAACAGTTTAGCTCTTTATCAATAATGTAGCTTCACGTGCCGACATGCTTGTATACATGTACAGTAAAAGCCCTCTAAATCGGACATTGAATTTAGTATAAATATCGGTCTAGGAGACAGGTTGCAGCTTAATGCAGGGCGAAAGTCATGCAGAAAGCTCTACATGACGTTCGCCCTGCATTAAGCAGCCATATGCATACACGTATCTAAATTCCGGTTTGGAGATTTTTACTGTACAAACTGGTAAAAAATGGGGGGGGGGGGGGGGGGGTCAAACCAAAAAATATGACAATGCTTATGAGAAAAATAGAAAAATGAGACCCGCTATACAAAAACCAATGTTTAGGCTTTTGCAAATCGTATAGAATCGGGTTCCATACTGTTTGCCAGCAAAGCAGAAAAGACTGATCAGCGGTGACTTGTACACAACCTGATCAGAGGTCGCGTTTAACCCTTTCGGCGACAAATTTCTAATTGTCGTCTGCAATCCAATTTGGTTAATAGATCATTCGGTGAAATAAATAAATGCAAACTTCAAAGGAAAAAACCACGGGTATAGAAAAAAGAGATTGAGACAAAAAGTGAAGTCCCTGATCAGACGCCGTCTTGAAAAGGCGGCGTCTGGTCTGGGACTGCACTATTTGTCGTGGTGCATTTTTGGGACATTGGCGGTGAAAGGGTTAAACTGCGGCTGCTGATATTGTTCTACACTGCAAAGTCTAAATATTGGTTTTCCTATTGCAGAAACCATATATAATGGTGACATACAATATATGTTCAATGATCGCATGAATATTATGCATATTGCGAAGTACATGTATGAATACAAATAACAAGATATACAGTGAAACCAGTCTAAACCGGACTTTTAAATAGTATCAATGCCAGTCTTTAAAGACAGATGGCAGCTAAATGTAGAAGGAAAGTCGTGCCGAAAGGTGGCTTTCTGCATGACTTTCACCCTCCATTAAGCAGCTACCTGTCAGAAATGTTTTACATTCATTTTACTAAAAGCCATGCTTATGCTGCAGCCATGAACTGAGAAACAACGACAACACAAGAAATAAGTAGAAATTGCCCAAAGCGGCCATTCATTTACTGAACACATTTGTCTTAAAAAGCAGGTGGTCGCTTAATGCAAGGCAAAAATAATGCAGAAAATAGGATTCCCTTTGGCTTGCATAAAGCTACCACCTGTATTACATAAACGTAATTAAACCGCTCAAGACCAGTTCTACTGTATCATCAATTTACTACAAAGTGTAATGACATTATCGGCAATACTAACACTGGCAAATATTTAACCCCTCTGTTCTATACAGAGCTACAGACAAAGACAAATACTATAATCGTTATTTTGCCACCAAACCCTATGCTGTGACCACTCATTAGAATCGTCTCTTCGAGACGATTCTAAAGAGTGGTCACAAAATAGGGTTTGGTGGAGAAATAAAGAAGTTTATCTTGAAAATACTTTAATTTACGCGTATTATCTGGACTTCTTAGAGTTTCCATATGTACGCTTTTGACACGTTTGGAAACATAATAGACCCAGATTAGACTACTCCTGCGAGAACCGTATGATCAGGATCTGCAAACATTAAGCAAGCACCTGCTTTTAAGGACAACTATGTTTATTTATAAAGCATCGTTTTAGCGGGGTTCTACTGCATGTTGAAATTGTTCCTTCTATATATATTGCACGAGAGCAAGCGATTCAAAATATTCTCCATAAAGTTGTAAGTATCAATTAACCTTCAACTCCACAGATACGCTTTTCCGCCTTTGCAGACAAGGTACACACCTGTAAGTGCCGTCTGATCAGGGTCTGTTCTGTTTGCTTATGAAAACAGTATAGGTCCGATTCAACATTGTCTGTCTTGCTTCAAAATTCATGTGTTCATACCCCTTATAAAATTTCAGCAAAAAAAAAATCTACGATGCCATTATTTCTTAACATTAATGTTCACGGTGTGAAGGGTAAACCGGCCTGTGATACAAAGTCCAACACGCTGTTAACCCATTACCTCATAGGTTATTTTTAGATACAACCTCTTAAAATAAATCTACCGAAAAGGAGCATTAACTAGAGAAAAGGAAACATTTAGAATTTTGTAGTTTGAAACCATTGTGATAAATAGAGCATTTGCTCCTATAGAAGCAAACGCTCTATTTATCACAATGGTTTCACAAAGTGACTTTCACAGAGTCGTCAAAAGTCGTCAATACACGCTGTTAAACTGATCATTTAACGCAAAGTAATTTTTCGTCTGCAACAAATTGACGTCTGCTTCAATTCATAGAATAAAACTCATTTCAATGCAAACATATGGTCAAGGTGTAAAACAGTATGGGTCCTGAAGAGACGCCGCAAGATGCGGCTTCTCATCTGGATCCAAACTGTTTGCATAGGTAATCACGTTTTCGTCGATAACGAGTACGGAGTTAAATCCTCTTAAAGCCGCTCTCAACACATTCAGTGATCGATAGTCTTTTTGACAATAATTGGTGCTTTAATTAATAGACCAAAGTGGTCAGAAAGGAGTTCCCTGTATTACTCATGTTCTGTATTAACCCATTCCTAAATAAAGATTTATGCATGACCATACCACTTCACGAATATTCATTTATTTTTTATTTTTATAGAATAAAGTTTTCGAAGGAATGATTTGATTGAACAAAAAATATAGGACCAGATCTACACACTTCCATAAGCAAACGGGGCTCCAACAGGTGTCATCTGATCTGGGTCTACTCTGTTTGCAAAGCCGCGATAAAGCGTTTATATGGCAGAAATGATTAAGAGTCTTAATTTCTTTTGAAGACCTCCGTGTCTTGTATTTGGTGGTCATTTTAGCTGCTTCTATGGCACTGTATATATATACAACGAGGTCTCGCTAATACGACCACTGACAAAAAGTCTAATTCTAGATTTTTAAAACAGGTGGTAGCTTAACACAGGAGCTTTCTGTATCACTTTTGCCCTGCATTAAGCTACCACCTGCTTTTATAGTCTCCTATGTCAATAAATCACACAGTCACTTTAACGACACTCTACTGTACCTTTCATGATAATGGAATCCGTGGACCCGGCAATGGCATACAATAAAACCTCTCTACACCGACCCCTAACAGTTAAAACATGTCTGCATTAACCCATTCCCCCTAGACTATTTTTAGACCCAACCTCTTTGAACAAATCTACCGAAAAGGAACATTTACTAGAGAAAAAGAAACGCTTAAAATTGTGTAGTTTTGAAACCATTGTGATAAATAGAGCATTTGCTCTATGGAGCAAATGCTCTATTTATCACAATGGTTTTAAAAATATTACTTTTACAGAGGCGTCAAAAGGCGCCAGTAGGACGAAAAGGATTAATTAAGCAACTTATAGACTCTCACGTTTACTCACTAAGAGGTCGTTATAGATATGTTTTAATGTACCAGTGCATGTTCAGTAAAGGACTTTTTTCATCTCAATCAAAATAAATCCAGGTATAAATAATATAAAATTCAACGACTAGTGGCGTGTAGCTATAACAGGTGCAGTTGTCTGGCCAAGACAAGTTCCTCGTCAATAAACCATTGGTGGTACCAGCGGAGGGTGCGGTGGCTGCAATATAATTATATAAAACACTATTTGAGAAGGTCGTATCTCGAGGACTTTGTGAAAAGCTACATGTATATTCTTTAACATTTATAAGAATTTGCAATAATGTCATTCTCTTATGTTCTGAAAATAATGTTTTCCGTAATTTCGTTTCAAAATTAAGATCGGGGTGTTAACCAGTTTGGATCCTGATTTACTCCGTAACTCATCTGGGTTCAAACTGTTTGCAAGTTCATGTCTTAACCTTTAATATGCGGATATTGATTATTTAAGATCTTTGCAAACAGTGTAGATCTAGATCAAATGGCACATAAGGGAGCCATTTGAACTGTTTGTCATAATGATAAACATACTTTGATTCGGTGATAAAAAATATACAATATTTGTTTAATTGATATATTGAAAGGGAGGCTCTAGTTTTAATTATTCAGTTGATTTAGGGTTAATCCAATAGATTGTTGCTACAACAGGTTTGCACTCTGCTGAAAACTTGCACGTTCGATTTTGACGTTCAAAGAGCTAAATACAGGCTAACCTTTTGTCTGCTTAACCCATAATCTGCTAAATGATAAAAACTGTCCCCACCTTTCTGAATATTAATTTACCCAAAATATTCATCACGGCAGAAAATGGGGTTTTTATGACAAAAAGAGCAGGGTCCATGCTTATAATATATTTAGTTGAGTCTGAGTTTCGTTCTCAAGCTTTTGATTGGTCAGATTTGAGTTCTCAAGCTTTTGATTGGTCAGATTTGAGCAAAAGGCTCAAATCTGACCAATCAAAACATTGAGAACGAACTCAGACTCAACTAAACGTTTTATAAGCATGGACCCAGACCTTGATCAAAGAGTTCCTCAAGGAACCCTTTGACCTGGGTCTACACTGTTTGCAAATGCCTTATCTACTCGGTTCATATACATTAACGGTTAAAGGCTACCAGGACAGACATAAGAGATCAGTGTAGACCCCAGAGTGCATATAAAGAGTGATAATACAGTAGATGTACTCATTTTTATCACGCCCTGGGCGAATCCATGATGATCTATACAATCAGTTTGGACTCACGCTCCGAGATTATGAAACGTCTGACCGCAAGGGTTATACAATTTTCTGTTTGAGCATGAGGTCATTATCAAACATGAATTTTCTGTTTGAGCATGAGTTCATTATCAAACATGACCGCAAGGGTTATACAATTTTCTGTTTGAGCATGAGGTCATTATCAAACATGACCGCAAGGGTTATACAATTTTCTGTTTGAGCATGAGGTCATTGTCAAACATGACCGCAAGGGTTATACAATTTTCTGTTTGAGCATGAGTTCATTATCAAACATGACCGCAAGGGTTATACAATTTTCTGTTTGAGCATGAGTTCATTATCAAACATGACCGCAAGGGTTATACAATTTTCTGTTTGAGCATGAGTTCATTATCAAACATGACCGCAAGGGTTATACAATGTTCTGTTTGAGCATGAGTTCATTGTCAAACATGACCGCAAGGGTTATACAATTTTCTGTTTGAGCATGAGGTCATTGTCAAACATGACCGCAAGGGTTATACAATTTTCTGTTTGAGCATGAGGTCATTGTCAAACATGACCGCAAGGGTTATAAAATTTTCTGTTTGAGCATGAGTTCATTATCAAACATCTGATAGGCAAACAAACTCACATTTATACTTTTAAGTTTAACCCTTACTGTGCGGGACACGAGTCACTAATATCCTATGCAAACAGTGTAGACCCAGATGAAAGGTCTCCTAGAGGAGCCCTCTCATCAGGGTCTGCACTGTTTGTCATGTTACACTTTTCTTTAGAAAAAATCCTAAATATTCACCATAAGCTTGAGCTGTTTGAATTTTGGAATAGTCCATTTGGAAAGTCAGCGTTGTAAGGGTTAAGAGAAGAATCGGAGTAGATCGGTTTCTCATCAGAACCAAACTGATTTGACACATTGGTTACATTTTATGTCGTAATCTGATATATCTTGTATTTACAAATTAAGCGGAAGAATATTTTCGGAAACTTAAATGTCCGGGAAGCAAATTGTTTCACGTTTAGCTTTGATAGAAGCCACTGATTGAAACATGAATATATATTTTGCAACACTTGGTCCCTTACCTTCATAAACTTGCCAGGGTGAAAGTGGAAATGAGGAGGAAATGGCTTTGGATGTTTCATAACGGGATATTTTCTTCTCTTGAGCTGCATGGGTGCAATATCTGAAATATTAATTTTCACACAAATTTTAAAGCTATTTACTGTCACACACATTCTGGGGGTAATTTTGTAATGTTAAATTGTCGAAAATGTGAACAGAGTATATCTTTAAATGGCAGTAAATGAAAGAAGTAAAGAATGAAGATATATAAACTTAAGTTTTTCTTTTTATGGCTTTGGTTTGCCGTAGATCTGAAAATCAGTTCACCTGTTTATCACCCGGTAAGTAAAAGTAAGCAAATTATATACAGCAAAACCTCGCCCATACCAACTTTCAGTATTTAACACATTCCCTCCTAGTGACGCATTTTGGCGCCTCTGTAAAGTCACATTTTGAAACAAATGCTCTATTTATCACAATGGTATAAAAACTACAGAATTCTAAAATTATCATTTTCTCTAGAAAATGTTCCATTTCGGTAGATTAATTCAAAGAGGTTGGGTCTAAAAATAAAGACGCCTTTCTACGCCTGTAGAAGACGTCTGAGGGTCAGCTCTGTTTGCTTATGATATAATACGATTCTGCAGTTTCTGTCATGACCAAAATTCCTCATGTGCATGTGCTATTATAACAATTAATCCAATGAATATGTTACTACATGTATTTCCTACACGAATATCCATGGAGTAAAGGGCTAAGGACCTATACAGATACTTACTTGAGTGTTCAGGGTCCATGCTTACTTGAGTGTTCAGGTTCTCAAGCTTTTGATTGGTCAGATTTGAGCCAAATGCTCAAATCTGACCGATCAAAAACTTGAGAACGAACTCAGACTCAACTAAAAGTTTTATAAACTTGGACCCAGATTAGCGAGTGTATACTTTATGTACTAATTTACCAACCTAATCAACTACCACTAACCTGGTATATTATAGCCGTATTTTGGCCTCCGCGGGATCACCGTGTACGTTGTCGTCATACCGTTATGTGCGTGGATGCTCACGTGACAATGCAGCAACCAAGTTCCCGGATTATATCCCAGCATCTCTACAGTTTCGTGTGTTCCTGGGAACACTTCCAGTACATCTCTTTGTAAAGTTAATGAAGTACTCCTGAAATATAACTGCCCATGAAAATGAGCAGTGTGGATTCCGAAGATGGATCCAACACCAAACACGTACCATGCTGTACGTTCGCCTTCGTTGAACACAAGTCCTTTTAAATTGTCGTATATTAAACCATTAATTGAAAAATACCTGTTGCTGTCTATAAAGTCGGAATCAGAGGTATTTCGCCTACCAGGCGCCTTTGTCCTGAAATTATAGTCTTTGTAGATGCTAAGGTTTTCATCAATAATTACAAAGCCCACAGCAAATTCCTTTGTTACGCCATCTCTCCTATGACCAAGAATATCTAGAACGCCCGGTTTGCAGATAACCATTGGTCCAAACAGTCCACCATATGTATCATTCATTGGGTTAACTCGTGACGAATAACTCGTTCCGACACAGTTCGCCTCATTTTCAGTCGGTCCCGATCGCTCTGGGATTACATACGTGTACATTGTTATTTCGCCGGGCAAAGTCGCTGGAGCGCTTGATATTGGAGATCCATCAGCGAAAACCAGATTTCTTGGAACTATATTATATGGATGGGACGCCATATTCTTGAAAACGATTTCTATGGTATCACCGACATTTCCTTTTATGAAGTCTCCAAGGATACCCAGGTGCTCTTCAGCCGGTCCCCTGGGAATAATCCTCGAGAAGGTTTCATCGGTAAATTGCCTATAAAATGCCTTTCGGTAGATACTCCCAACAAAGTCCGGACCACCTCGAATAAAGCGGTATGCATGTCTGAAAGAAGAAGAATTTCTGAAATTTACACATATATAATGGGAAAGGATATTCTTGACAAAGCCGATAACAAGAAACTTTAATTCAATATGGATGACTTAATCGAATGCTTTAAACAATTCTTTGAAAGGATTTACTTTCATACTATTCCAACAATTGTGAACTCTAGGGTAAATTTGAATAATGCTGTTTGTTTCATAAAATACATTTTTTTGTGAGTTTAAAGACAGGACAGTGCGCACCTTCATCTACAGGTAAAACAATCCTCAACCATAGAAAAGGATCAACGTTGTCTCGGTTTCTCACCAGCTACTCATTGACTGTCTAAATCAGGTTAATGTTGACAAATTTCAAGGAACGCAGCGGCATACTGTTTGATGTGACACCATTTATCCGTTTTCTTCATATAAACGCAATATTTCACGCATTTGCAAACAATGGACAAGTTATACTGTATAATACAATTACTGCAGTGACATCATTATTTCCATTCTAACACGTCTGTAATAATGTATATATTTCCTACAAAAGGTATAGATACGTCTAGGTTCACAGAATTTGGCTGTTCTTTTACTCCATTAATATTCATGCAAGAAGTAATGACATCATGAATACTTGATTAATTGTTATAATAGCACATGTACACAGGAGGTTTTGACCATTGTAGAAACTGTAGAATCATGTCTATATTATATCATAAGCAAACAGAACAGTCCCAGATCAGACGGCTCCAAGAGGAGCGGTCTAATCTGAGTCTACTCTAGCTGTTTGCAAAATCATAGAAAGGTGTATTTACGTATGTAACTAATATCTTATCATAATATAACGTTTACTAATATTTTTTATGAAATAAACAAAAAGGGTTAATATAACAGGAAAATTGAACGCGGCACGTTTAGTGATATATTGCGAATTATTATCACTTTACTTGTGTTCTTTGTTTATCCCTTTACCTGTTGCATATCCATGTAAAACATAATCACATCATCAATAATAATTAGATTATATTCTTGGTATATCGACACAGGGCATTTTGGCTCAGGCAGAAACTGTAGATTCAGAGTTATATATTATAAAGGTGTAAAAAGGTTTTGGGTTAAGTTTGGAAACAGACATTTCGTGTTAAAATGATCTTTGTTCACTAATGAATACAGGATAATATTCAACTTAGGGTACGTTATGAAGACTTTTAAGACACCCTACCCATTGGGATTCCAGAGACTCTCTCCGTTAATATGGCTTCTCTTTAACGGGCAGTATTCCCAGTCATCTTCCACAACAGCGACAAAGTACCGCCTGACCACGCCCATAATTTTCGGAACGAGGCTCGGGGGAAGCTTATCCACCGGAAGTTTGTTATTTGTGCAAAACATGACATAATACCACGTATACAGCCCCTCAAACTCGTATCTAAGTTGGCCACTTCGGAGCAAATGTTGACCTGTTTATGATGTAAAAAAAGTAATATATCAATGAATTGACACAACGGGAATATTGTGTGAGAACATATATATCGACAAGTCACTGGATGCCCGTTTTAATATCACTAACCGTGACAAATTTTTGCCATGGTTGAACATAGACTTCTTGAACGTTTCAAATACATTCAGGCAGGTGACTGGTTAATGCAGGATGAATGTCATGCAGACAACTCACAGATGAACTTTCTCCATGACGTTTGCCCTTCACTAAGCTGTTTTAAAAACCAATAATAATACACACGTACTTATTTGAGAGTACGGATAAACGAGTGTTCGGATAAGCGAGTGTTCGAATTAGCGAGTGTTTGGAGCACTAAACAAATATAAGCAGGTATAGTTCGATTTCGACCCGTGAGCCATGACCTTTAGGACGAGTCCACCCGTAAAGGTAAAACACGTCACACACCATGTGTTAATTCCGGAGTAACCTACCTTTCACGGTCTAATAAATATATTGTGCCTTCTGTGTCGAAATTAAATTGATAATCCTGACTTACCCATACATTAGAATGGTTGCAACTACTATCAATAGAAAAGTACAGCCACGGCTCAGCGCTCGAAATCGAACTATACACTGATTAATAATCCCTTCTGTTAATAAGCGTAGCAGACAACCTGGTTCAAATTTCTGTACCTATGCAATAATTCATTCATCATTTGCTTTAAATATGATGGACTGTCGGGAAATGTGAGTATGGCTACGGTATCATGGTAAACATATGAAGAACCAATCGAGGAATGATGCGATACAGCCTATCTTAGCCAGGATGGTATCAGAGAATGATACAATACAACTTAATCCAGTATGATATGCTGCGGCACAACCTATCTTAGCCAACATGGTATCAGCGAATGATACGACACAACCTGTCTAGTATGGTATTAGAGAATGATATGGTACAACCTGTCTTAGCCACTATGGTATTCTACTGCACAGCCTGGTTTATCCAGTATGGTATCAAATAATGTCACGGCACAACCTGCCTTAGTGAGTATGGTATCAGAGAATGGCGCGGAACAACTTGTTTTAGTCAGAATTTTAGTATGGTATCAGAGAATGCTACGACACAACCTGTCTAAACCAGTGCGGTATGCTACGACACAGCCTGTATTAGCCAGTATGATATAAAAGAATGACACGGTACAGCCTGTCTTAACCAGTATGATATGCTGCGGCACATCCTGTCTTAACCAGAGAATGACATGGCACAATCTGTCTTAGCTACTGTGGTATTAAAGACTAATGCGGAGATGCTGTCTTAGCCAGGAGTCTGATACGGCACAACATGTGTTATTCAGTACGGTATCGGAATGATACGACACAACCTGTTTCAACAAGTATGGTATTAGAGAATGATATATGATACGATACTTAGCCAGTATCCGTCTTATCCAGTATAATACGGAGACTGAAAATGCACAACATGTATTTGCCACTATGGTATCAGAGAATGCTACGGCACAATTTATCTTAGCAAAAATGGTATGGAGAATGATATGGTTTGTGTCACTTGAGTAACTCAGACATATGCAAATATTGCTAATCATATACCACATATCGTGTTGCACAGTGGGTTTACACTGCTTGTCACTTATCAACAGCTACCGTTGTGAATAGTGCAACTTCTCTATATGTAACGGCTGCTCATAAGATACTAGATGCTGATATAGAAAGGGACTGTTTCGACAGCATTAGATCTCCATCTATTTTCACACAAATTCATGCAACAAATAGTGAATTTTGATAATTTGAATGTTGAGAACATCAGATAATAAGTCGCACCTGCTTGATCTGGGACCATGGTAACAGTCTTTCCAACACCTGGGAAAACTGACGCTGTGTCGATCTGTCTTCCGTCATGACGAAAGTTATTGCTTTCAAAGCCAAAGTGGTGGTGATCGAACCTCTCACCCAGTCCGTACATATGCCAGACGACCTTCTCTCCTAAGCACATCTGCAGACCCTCAAGTGTACCAAATGTGCGGCCATTTATAGCTAAAATGATACGGATGAAAATGTTGAATAAAAGTAGCACATGCATCCCATAAGACTATAATGTCTCTTCATGTACATTTATGTTATAAACGTGGACTATATACTCGTAATACTACAGAATATGATTAAACAGTAGAACCCCTATACAGCGACCTCGCATTGAAAAATGGTTGTTCTTAAAAGCAGGTAACTACTTATTGCAGGACGAAAACTATACAGAAAGCTCCTATAGGAGAACTTTCATCTTGCAGTAAGCTACCATCAACAAAAATAGACATCCTTTTGGTGGTCGCATTAGAGGGAATATGCAGCTATATACAAGCCGTTTGTTCCCAGATACATGACATTTACAGTAAAACTTCTCTAAAGCGAACTTCAAAAACAAGATCTTTTTCTGGTACCTCTTATTTGATTGGATGTTCTGAAGCCTCGATCTTCCTTATTTACAGTCCTTGGTTCCTGAGCAAAGGCTTGTATGTTGTGGTCAATGTACCAGGACAAATTCTCATCAATGACCATCCAGTTGAGGAAAAATTCTCGGTCAGTACCCTTCTGCAAAGTAAATGCACAAATATGCTCTAAAATGCACAGTTTGCTTGCTATCTGTAAAGGCAGGTGATTGCTGAATGCAGGACGAAAGTTATGTAGAAAGCTCCTGCATGAGCTTTCTGCATTACTTTCACATTGTATTAAGCAATCACTTGCTTTTAAAGACACCTCTGTTTATTTATAGAGGCGTCGCTTTAGAGGGGGTTCTCGTACTGTACAATAATCACTTGATTCTTGTACAGTCCCTACTGGACGCACGATTGCATTCATAATATATACTGGAGTGACACAGTGACCTTGTGTAACCTCTGAGATGTTATGAACATCCTGCCGTTTGTAAAATCATGCTTAAGAGAATTTTAATTGTTTTAATCGCGCAATTAATGTGCATTTTAGGCAATAAATGTAAATTGCACTTGCCAGTGATCACATTTGATATCCATTGAGTATCTATCCAGTGCAAACTGTAGAATTAGATGACAATAAATTACAACGGATCCCCTCTATAACAGCCACTAAAATAAAATAGCGAATAACTATGACAGTCTTAAAAACAAGTGATTGTTTTAATGCAATGCGAAAGTAATGCGTTCTTCTTGCATTAACAATTTCACCGCCGCAGTCGCATAAATGCACCACGACAAATAATGCAGTTCCAGATCAGACGCCGCCTTTCCAAGGCGGCATCTGATCAGGCACTCCACTATTTTTCTCAATCTCTATTTCTATATATGTGCTTTATTCGTTTGAAATTTGCATTTAATTATCTTATTTCCTTATTTTACTGAATGATTTAACAAACTTGAATTGCAGACGACAATTAGAAATTTGGCGCCGAAAGGGTTAAGCTACAGCCCCGAATAAACCCATAATTGGTGGTCGCTGTTAAAGGGGTTTACTCTACTTTGTTTATATGTACAGCACATTATACTTTAAATGTCCTTTTTTACGATAGTAAATGTTCACTTCGTCACATTCTATTATCTTAATTTAAACACATTATTTCAATATACAGAGAACACAGTTTTATTGTTTAATAAAACCCTAATCCTAAAAGAAATCTGCATGTTAGTATTTGACATCGGTTAAGAGGTTCCATTTTAATTTGTCAGTATCTTAAACTGTTTTCATACATAAGCTTCGTAGCAGTTGAGCGATGTATAATATACTGAATGACGAGTGACAATGATACACAAGTAATACTGTAAAACATGCTAGCAGCGACAACTCAGAACAAGTCAATCTCTGACAGGCGATAGCTTAATGCAGGGCGAACGTTATGCAAAGGGTTCCCCTATGAGCTTTCTGGATTACTTTTGTTAGGCATTAAAGCAATCACATATTGTTATAGACTGCAGTGTGGTCGCTGTATGCAGGTTTTGCTGTGTATGCAAAGATGCGTAGGACCGCGTATTTCACGTGTTTTCAAGCTAATTAACATGGACATGACAGTTGGAACAGGTGTCCTTCATAAAGTAATGAAAGCAAACATATTGAACTTTCAAAGTGGAATGGTCCATATTACTAAAATAGAATCCATTCAGGTTGAAACAATATGCACGTTACAAATTCGTTCAAGCTTTTGAGAATCCCTTGACCGAGTGGATCACGACGAGACGCTGAATCACTCGGCGTCTCATCTGATTCCAAACTTTTTTCAATTGCAAATTACGTCGTGGATGACATGATAAGGTTTTAAGTGCTGTCAGTGAAATTTTGTATCGTAAATAAATAAAAAATACCGAGTGTCAGTTTAAGACCGCAATGTAAAGTAATTGCAAATTTGACAGGCGAGGTGTTGTTTAATTTATGACCATCATATAACCACATTGGCAACATAGTTGTGCAATACTGTAGAACCACCATATAGCGATGGAATAATTAATCTCTCTTAACCATTCCCCTCTTAACACATCACCTCATAGGCTATTTTAGGTACAACATCAGTGAATAAATCTACGGAAAAAGAGCATTAATTAGAGAAAAGGATCTTTCTTTTTTATAATTTTGTAGTTTGAAATCATTGTTATAAATAGAGCATTTGCTCCTATTATCACAATGGTTTCACAAAGTGACTTTTACAGAGTCGTAAAAAGTCGTCACTATGAGGGAATGGGTTAAGAGTGCCTTTTCATGCATTTGCAAACAGAGTAGACCCTGATCAGACGGCTCCTATAGGAGCCGTCTGATCAGTGTCTGCTCTGTTTGCTTATAGAATACACTTTCTATCAATACCAACATATCCAATGTACATATACCAAAGTAAACATTTAGCTAATAAATAGTCACGATGTCGTTATTTCTTACATGAATATGGAACAGGGAAAGGGTTAATTAATAAACATGAATGTCTTTATTAACAGCTGGCCACTTAACACTTCCCCTCATATAAACGCTTTTTAAAACGTTTGTAATCAGAGTAGACCCAGATCAGATGGCTCCTGTCGGTCCTGTATGAGTCGTCTGATCAGGAACTGCTCTGTTTTTAAATCATATACATGTGACTCTACAGTTTTTGTCTAACTCATCTGAAAGTAATATCATAACGTTTACCCTACATCATGCTACCACATGTCTAAAACATAATTCAAATTTCTTTCGAGCGGCTCGTTGTAGAGTGGTTTACTGTATTATTTTCTCTGACAGTAAAGTTACCTGATAACCACTTTTTGTAAGACTTCCTTGTTTACAGACAAGAAGTGGTCCGAATAACCCCGTGTATATATCTCTTTGTAAGTCCACGGCGGAATGATATGTATATGTCAAACAGTCCTCGTCAAGTGGCATGGGAGAGTTACTTTTCGTGACATCAAATTCATACACTCGAATGGCACCTGGATCCACAACATTGCCGGTCGGAAAAGGATCTGTTTAATTTCAAGAGAATACATGTATAGCTATTCTCTGCAGCAAAGTTAACCGAACACTTTAAAATTGTTTGAATATTCATCCACCAATATTTAAAAAAATATATAAATATGGAAGCCCCACTCTACCAATATTTCTTTGATATACATTTTGTAAGTCATTTGAAAAGTCTCGTCTAACTCCTACCATGTAGATTGGATCTTCGAATGTGGACGGATAGACAATGATGTACTGTTCGCCGGAATAAGGATACACCAGCAAGTAGACCCACAGAAAATAGAGCGTATTGAAGGTAAATACGACAGAGTCTATGTGTTGGAAAAGCTAACATATCCCTCAGCGGGGTGTCACAAATATTTTCGCAAAACCAGCGTCGCTGCTGTCATAATTATGATATCCGATGGAAAATGCTTCCTGGAACTGTTATACAGTGTACAATAGGCGTGATATAACATTAAGCATGCAGAGAAAAGTTTCGTTGACAGAAAATGTCTTCTGATACAGATAAGAATTAAGAATAGACATTTTAACTGTTTTATCATAGGCATTATGAAGATAAATACTATGGATCCTGGTGAGAAAACACCGTATTACTCGGCGTCTCATCTGGATCCATACAGTTTGTTAACGTCATCAAAAAGTCACACAGTGCATAGGCGTACGTCATATGTCAGTTGAAACATATATCTTCATTCTAGTTCCGCAATGCGTCTACAGGGTTTGTTTACCATTGTTGACAAGATGGTCGTCTCTGTCATCCCTTCCTTGTCAGATAGTACATATATATAATGCATCCACTATTTCATAAGCAGTCAGTTTACAAATAGTTCACAAATAAATAAAACATCAAGCAACTGTTCATCACCATCTATGCAAACGCATACAAACAAATAAATAAACGGATATAACCCTTTACTTCAGGTAATCTTGAACACTGCATGTATAAATACTTTAATTTAATAAGCAACGTTTTAGCCCTGGTAAAGACAAGAAGTTCAGATCTATATCATTCCGTGAGCAAATACAACAGATCCTGATTAGACAGCTCATATAGAAGTCGTCTGATTCGGGTCACCACTGATTGCAAATACCTTAAAATGTGTATCTATGGAGTAAAGGGTGTCCCATATTCTGCCCCAACATACCATTTGGATTTTGTTTGTAGAATGCACCTTCGTTCTGTTTGTTGATTGATACACCATTTGCTAAAAAGGAGTATGGCCTCGAAGCTTTGTTCAAGACAACCACGACCACGTGATCACCCACCTCCGCCACGATTGGTGGACCAGCAAGACCATAATGCATTTCGTTAATACCACGTGGCTTTCGAACTGTGAAGGTTTTATCATGATATTCTCTGTACACTGCCTTCTTATATAGAGATCCTATTCTGTTTCTGTCCTGTCTGAGAAATGTAATAACTGAGCTGAAAAAATGGAAGAAAAATTGTATGAAATCGTGAATGCCATTGTAAAACCGATTCAGAACAAGAACACCATTACAATAGTTACCTTGATAGTCTCAAATTTGACTGATAGAATAGGAGCTCTATGATCAGACTCTACTCTGTTTATTATAAAATAACACAGGTCTGATTCTACAGCTTTTGTCTTGTCTAAATATTCATCTGGTAACATGCCCTTATAAAAACTGTATTTAATATCCATGGTGTTATTATTTCTTTCGCGATTATTCATGGAAAAGGCTAAGACAATCACCTCTTTTCTGTCTTAAAGTTTGGGGCGTAGTCCCAGATGGTTTCTTCTATTGCGATGTAATACTTTCTGATGGGCTGATGTAGGTGGTGTAGTTCTTTCTGTATATCATATTGTATGACAGGACATCGCCGAACCTTCACAAACGCTTGCATTCCACCTATAATATGACGTAAGAAAATAATCACAGGGAGGACAAATAAAACAAAGTGAACAGTAACACTAGTTCCAGTTAATACACAGCAAAACCGGGCAACTGGTGAAGGTGCAGATCCAAATCATATACGAGGAGATTGTTACTTTAGTGTGAAATGGTTGTAGCCATTTCTCATGCAAAGCGCAACCTGACTCACTTACAAACAGCTTTGATCGCATGTACAAACAGTTTGGATCCAGATGATATACCATGTAACCAGACATCTTATCAGGATACAAGCTGTTTAAGCCTTCCTCCGTTTATTTCAAATGTGAATATACCTACTGAATATGGACAAATAGTTCTAATGAAGTATGGAAGGTGGAACACTGTAGCCATTTTAGAAAGTAAAGAAACATCTTTCAAATTCCATTAGCAAACAGAGCAGACCCTGATCAGAGGGCTGTTATAGGAGCCGTCTGATCTGGGTCTTCTGTGTTTGCAAATACGTGAAAATGTGTTTATATGAAGGAACGGGTTAACACTGTAGTTTCTGAGAAACTTGAACAAATCTGATGTAACTACAAACAGACCAGGGTTTTGGCAGGCATGAGACTGGTTCAAGAGTTCAGCGCTCATATAGGCGTAACGCAGTAGTACATAAGCAATTTGAGATGTGACCTGCTTTTGGACATTTAAGAGTGAAACCTGTCATTTGAAACATAAAATTCAGATCAAAGGGTTTTAACTCACAGACTGCCACCCACATATTTAAATATGGTCAATAAACTATTCAATTACCGAATAGTTTAGTGGCACAATATGTGCCTGTTTTGCTGGATGTTGCAGGTTTGCTTTCAACTCGGGTCTTGCCATAACATTGGCATTTTCCATTAACCCTTCTCTTGCTGAATTTTAAAATGCATTTCTTCATCTTTACCCATGCCCTGTGGTAAAGTTACATATATCTTCACTGTGTACAAGTATTTCGCTGTACAAACACTGCTGTGGAGTGCACTGGTTGCACAATCAATTTGTAAATAGTGCAGACCCTGATGAGACAGCTCCTGTATGAGCTGTCCCATCTGGGTCTTCGCTATCTACAGGTAGGTATATTGACGTGAGCAGCAAGCGAAGGGTTAATATTACAATCGATTGGTCTGGTTTCAAGATAATGCAGCTCATTCTGTACCATTACTTAACGGTCTTAAAATACAGATACTCCGAAGAATGGTTTGGGATATCTTTAGCTCCATACAGAGGTTCAGCTTCTCGGACTATTTGATAAACATAGAATAACGCAAAATACCACTATCACTACTATCACCACCATGACCATCACCACCAATACCGCTACCACCACCACCACCACCACCACAACCGAACAGTTTAAAATATTCAAGTGCATATACCTGCAAAATGGAACTGGTTTCTGCAGTAAACGAGCCATCGACCAGGATTGATAGGTGTCATGTAACCAGTTAAAAACGTGCCCGAATTAACAGTGGCTGTGTCAGTGCTAGAAAGATAAAATAACCATGATAATGCCTGTTTAGTATATAATCAAAATGTAACATGAAACAACAAGGTAGATCAAGATACGTTTGCTCATTGAGGAGTCATCTTTATCAAGCTCTACATGTTAACCCTTTTCAACCGGAAACACGCATGCACTGCCATTTCCAGACAGTGTAGACCCGTATCAGAGGGACCCTATGTTCAGGGTATGTCCTGTTTGTTATCCAAAATCCTCTTACAAGCCTTTCATATTCATTTGACTCTGTAGTTAAACACTGATGGACTATTCCACTCTGAAAATTTAGGGGCTGAAAGGGTTTAATTACACCGGTAAGAATTACAATAGAACCCCTCTAATGCGACCACTTAATAAATACACATGAGTGTCGTTTTAAGCAGGTGGTTGCTTAATGCAGGGCAAAAGTAATGCAGAAAGCTCCTTTAGGAGCTTTCTGCATTACTTTTGTCCTGCATTAAGCTACCACCTGCATCTAGCACCCTGAATTATACCTCTTTTAGGTGGTCGCATTAGCGGGGTTTTACCGTATGTTGTACACCAGTAATGACACATATGACCCCTTCATTAATGAGATGCATGAAAACTCGACACTTCGAATTTTAGTAAAGAAGAATTCATACCATTTTTGGCAGGTGGCTGCTTAATAATACAGAGGTTGAAAGTCATACAGAAAACTCATCGAGTATCTTTCTGTATGACTTTCGCACTGTATTAAGCTGACTTATTTTAATGTTCGAGTACTCGAGTTATATTTGTTTTAAATTCAGTTTCCGCGGTTTCACTTGCATTGACTTTGAACCAATGTTTATTGTGCTAAACCACAAGATGGTTGACACTTATTGTTTTACTTGTCACTAGTTCACTTGTTCGACCAGCCATTTTAACTTCCTCATAGGACCTAACACTTTCAGGGATAACTTAATTTGCCTTGTTTATTTTTCTGCAGGTGGGGTTTAGATCAGACACCGCTGACTGACGACGCACACATGTGCACTTACCGTTTCCGATCGATCACCATGGACTGACCGTTCATGTGGATAGTATGCACGCCGAGGTTGAGTGACATAAAATACCATGCAACCCTCTCTCCCTCACACACATTGTAGTCCGGCAGATTGCCGTGAGTAAAACCATTGATGTGGTACATCACGTTGCTCTGTCGGAAATTTTCATTGTCCTGCTCCTGAGGGATAAAAACAGTAGTAGCGCAGGTCATAGTAAGTGTGCAAAGGAAAACAAATTTGAACTTGAAAGAGTGAATGACAAAACAAAAGTGAACACGATAGGGTGCATGTGGAAAAACCCCACTCTGACTTAGACATTTGAAGAAAGAAAACGTGGAGCTGTGTTGTAATTCGTAGCGAGACACGCTGTTGGTCCAGATCAGGTGATATGATTAGAAGAGGTGTCTGATCTAGATCTATATTTTTACAACATAGTTTTTAGTGCCAAACAAGACCCGATGACAGGTTTAGGTATGTGCTGTTTGCATTGCCCTACAGGTACCGTGTCCCACGGTGCAGATGATAATATATTTAAAAAATGTTAGAATTTGATACGTGCATTTAATGCGTTTAACCAAGTTTCCAAACGCCAAGAATTGCACAAGAAACAGGTCTGGACAAATACTGAGCGTAAATACAGCTAAGATAACAAATATCTTCTATTCCGTTGTATTCTTTCCATATTAAATATGGAAATAATACAACAGACTAGAACTTATATCATAGTAGAACGCTAGAGATGTAGACAGGGCAACAGGGGAGAACTTAACAAAACAGATACACAGATATCACAGAACAAGAGCACGACAGCGAGGTATGACTTGACAGAATAAAATAATAAAGTACCATAGCTGCAATACACATAAGTGGGGAAAAGAAGAAACCGCGGACTGGTGATATTTAGAACAAAGCAAACCAATTTACCCTGAGCTGCCTGCAAATCGTGGGGTCCCCGCAATGATTTAAGTTTTGATCAATGTACCAGCTTTCATTTTCATCTCCAATATCGGAATACAAAACAAGCTCGCGGTCCACGTCTGTTCTTCTACCGTCGGGGGCTAGAATACCTGCAGAAAAGAATGAACACACATTCGTTGTGGATTCTTTGAGTAGCCGATTTTTCACAGGTTATTTGCTTTTTGGGGGGGAACTTCTTTAACATATTAAACTGGATGAACTCCAATGCATTTCACTTTCTATGATAATATTAGATAAATTCGAGAATAAGAGAAACATATAAGTACATGGAGATGCCAGTGCAGACTTTAAGAATAAATATACCAACTTAGACATAATTTATATCTTAAAGATACAGCATTTATATTCTAAAGATATGTATAAGAAAGTATTTGAGTGTACCGTAGCCCTGGATGGTGTTATCTATTAACCCATTACAGTAAAACCTCGCTAAACCGGAATTCTAGTAGAGAAGAAATTATACGCTTTTAGGTAGGTGGTTGCTTAATGCAGGGTGAAAGTCATGGTGAAAGCTCCTATAGAGGAGCTTTCTTGATTACTTTCACCCTGCATTAAGCTGCCAGGATAACATCTGCATCCGGACTAGGATCCAAAATGTATTACATTTTGATTATGCTTTTTAAAAGAAATGTAAAATAAACCTAACGTAAAAAGTATGTTACAAGCGATGGAAGTTTACTCAGCAAGCTATGTGCAGTAAAACTTTGAATATCCGAACACCCAGATACGTATCATTATCGTTCTTTAACCCATTACCTCATAGGCAATTTTTAGATACAACCTCTTTGAATAAATCTAACGAAAAGGAGCATTTACTAGAGAAAAGGAAAAAAATAGAATTGTGTAGTTTGAAACCATGGAGATAAATAGAGCATTTGCTCCTATAGGAGCAAATGCTCTGTCTATCACAGCGGTTTCGACAGGTGATTTTTACAGAGGCGTAGAAAGGCGTATTTACGGAGAAAAGGGTTAAGACAAGAGTCAAAAGGGTGAAAGTCACGTTGAAAGCTCCTCTTGGAGCTTTCTGTGTGGATTTCACTTTGCATTAAGCAGCCACTTGATTAAAATGGTATAAATGGTTCTGTACTAAAATTTCGAATTATCGAGGTTACAGTACATGTATATAAATCTATACCTACGAAGTGCTTTGAGATTAGGTTACCTGGTTTGCATATAACGATCATGCCAATGAGACCGAGGTCGATATCCCTGTGGGCCCTGGTGTGAGAGTGGTAGCCCCATGTGTTACAGTTGCCATCATCGGGCGTCGGTTTGTGTAGCACACTGGCCAACCATTTATAGGTAACCCTGCCACCAGGGGGCACTGCGTCGTCTAATTTGGTAGCACCACTTGTACCATCAAGATGAAGTGCGCCTGCAAGTAACGTGGTAAGTGTATTTGTTCAAATGACGACGAATGTAAAGACTGAGGTAGAAACTTATGAATTCTTTTTGCTATTTTTTTCTTATGGAATGGAGTAAATTTGAAATTCCACAGTGTTTGCAAAGTCATGGTGAAGCTCCTATATGAACTTTCTGTATTACTTTTGACCTGTATTAAGCTACCATCTGCCTAACAGACCTATACTTAGACCTCTATTTGATGGCCGCCGAAAACAGGTTCTAGTGTCAATGGTTAAAGGCTAAGTGCTAGCAGTCATATTACCTTCGTTCGATTTACTGTAGAGAAACCCGTGTGGATGCACGCTGAGGCTTCGTCTCTTGGCCATGTTACGGAAGTGAATATATACGGTATCACCGATCTCAGCTTTAATTGTTGGGCCTATCAACCCCTCCCAGGGTTCCCGAGGGATGGGTTTACTGAACGTCCCGTCTGTGAAACCCCTGTAAACTACCTTTCTATAGACGCTCCCTATTCTGTCAATACGTCGTTCTACTTTGTCACGGAAATCCCTAAAAATACAAACACACTTTCCTGAAGTATCTGTATGGCATTTGATTGACCAGAACAATATTGTATATCCAAAACCAATGTAATATTTCCTGTAGGTACAGTTATACTAAACGTGTTAGAAATTGCAAACCGACTAGATCCTGATCAGTAGGCAAACTCGCTGTCTAGAAGAAAGTTAGTTTTCCAAATATAATGAACCCTCATTATACCGGCATTCGTTACAATGGCACCCTCGTTATACCGGCAGTGTGCATTGAAACAAAATTACCGTTAAGTCTTAAACAACTACTAAATAAACTGACCACTGAATAAATAGGTACAATGCCAATGAGACAGGTGATCGCTTAATGCAGAACACAAGAAGTGCAAAAAAAGTGCAATTCACCTGTTGGTACTAGTTTAAAAATGACCATATGGTTCCTTTCATATTGAAACTCGTTATAACGGCAACTTCGTTATTCCAGCAAAATGTCTGGAAACAAACACCTCCGTTGTAACGAGGGTTCACTGTAGAATATTTATTTTATTACTGCATATTCACGAAATGAAAATGAATATAGATAATTACACATTAACCCTCCCTTTCCCACATATAAACGACTTTACACTCCTTTGCAAACAGAGTAGACCCAGACCAGACAGCTCCCGGAGGGGCGCTCTGATCAGGATCTACTCTGTTTGCTTATGACATTATAGTGATGTCATTATATCTTACATGAATATTGAACAGGGAAAGGATTAACAGTGAAAATGTTATATTATTCCATAACAAGCAGAACAGACCCTGATCAGACAGCTCCTATAGATGGCAATTCCAACGGAGAAAATATTTACTATAGTTTCCCAAATTGTCGTCATTTCTACAGTACTGTATATGCAAATAAGCGCATAGTGTACATTAATTATATGCCATCTCAAAATCACATTTTATTCGCTCACATGTCATGCGTGTGTATATTGATATGCGACTAAGCAGTGGGCGCGCTGTCAGTTCATTTACGGCTTGCATCAAAATCAACAAAATATAAAATTTGAACAGTAAACCCTCTCTAGATTGGACTTTCAAATTAGCACCAAGGTAGACAGCTAATTGCACAGTGAAAGGCATGCAGAACGATTCAAACGCAGTTTTCTTTATTGCGTCCAAGATGTGTTAAACGTTCGTTTATGGGAGTTAACTGTACATGTACTTTCGTAGTTTGCTTTCTACACTACCCGATAAAATATCGAAACAAACGAGCATCATGCATATCAAAGGTGTATGCTATTTTATAAATTTAAGATGAAGTACCTGCCATGGTACTCAAATTGCTGACCTAAGCAAATTAAATTTGACATCGTGATATCTGTCACGTCCCCGCAGTTCAAGATTTTAATATGCTGTAAAGATAAGATTCCGTTCATCCCTATAGTGGTCCAGTCTGTTAATTTCCAGTCTAATTCTGCTTTAAAAAGAAAAGTATACTTTATAAGTAAACAGACGACAATTGTTTTTGTAGACGACATATTAATTAGCGTGCAAATATTTTCTGTCGAACAATTGCAGTGAAATCTAAAACACTCAAGTATTTAACCCTTTCCTTCATACAAACGCTTTTTCACGCATTGCAAACAGAGATCAATGTCTGCTCTGTTTAATAGGTCTGACTCTACAGTTCCCACCAATATCAAAACCTCCTGTGCACATATGCCTTTATAAAACTTCATCTAATAAATATTCATGATGTCATTATTTTTATATGAGTATTCAACAGAAAAAGTATTAACTCTTTCGCTGCCAATATTGCATCTGTGATTACCTATGCAAACAGTTTGGATCCAGATGAGACGCCGAGTAACTCGGCGTCTCATCAGGAATTAAATTGTTTGTTACTGTGACTATGTTTTTGAAACAAAAATGAAGAAAATTAAAAAATTGAAAATGTAGCAGACGACAAAGTAAGCAGACGACAGAATTTGGCAGCGAAAGTTTCGGTATTTAAAGACTTTCATATACATGTATATCATAAAGTGACCGCTTGAGAGAGGTTCAACTGTTTCACCGACATGCGCGGGAAATGCACGGTGACAATATGTATAAATGACCTTGTAAGTTTCTAGTGTTGACCCCAGGTACAAGACGCTATTAGTATCAATAAGCTATTTAGCACACTAAGAAAAGTGTCGTCTGCAAAAATGTGATCTGCTTTAATTTCTGGGAATATCCTGCTACATGTTCTATAACACTGTTATCAATGTGTCAAACAGTATCGATTTCGATGTAACAGAAGGCATCGGGTATCTTATTTAGATCCAAACTGTCTGTATCCAAACTGATTTGGTCCCAAAGCACGCTGATGTTTAGTGTGTCAAACGCCTTATACTAAAAGCACGTACTGATAGGGATCGTTTTATTACTTTTCAGAATGTTTTTGACATTCTGATTGCATATATTTTGTAGAGTATGTTCATTTTTATTTTGAAAGTGAACATGTCAGAAGTTTCAGAAATGAAAAGATTCGTGTAATGTAGAAATCGCCGCTAAAATGCGCCTGCTTGAAGCAAATGTCGGAGATATCCATGCGTTGCTTCGGAGCCCCGTCCCCCGTCCCAATATCGAGCTAAACCACAGTCCGTCTACGCACAAACCCCATCCTCATCCCCGAAAACCAATCCGAATAACAAATTGTATTACAAAAACACTCTACTGCGATCACCCAGTGAATAAATTATGTTTCCGGGGGAAGCCCTGTGGTCAGGTTCCTCACTGTTTATAATGCAAATCATGTTCTCCTGTGATAAATTTTGATACACGTTTTTGTTTAATTAATATTCAAAAAGGAGGTTTCTGTGTTAACCATGCAAAGCTGTTCTTATATCTAAACTGTTAGTATCCCTCCCTTCTTCTTGATTTGTTGATGACATGGTTCAAAGAAACTGTAATAGAACGGATCAGTACATATAAAATACTCACTGGTCAACTTCTCCGACTAGATTTGTCCCCGATGGTACATAATTCCAGTCCACTTCTACCGCTGCGATATAATAATGCCTTATTCTCGCCGACGCCGACGAGAAAAGAATAGACAGAAAAAATAATTTTGAAATCATAATACCATCCAATTATTAATTGCTAAAATCCAATGCGCTCCGGGTCTGGTTTTCCTTGCGAAGAAAGTAGTTACGTTCAGATAAATTAATTAGTTTCGGAGCGAAAAAAGAGATAAAAATATTAATCAGGTAAGTTTAAGCTGAACGTAGAGCATCTCTTAAGACATTGATTCTAAGTTACAGCCACTTGTCCCTTTATATAGCTGTACATTAACATGTAAGACAGGTAGAGGAAACAATAAACGACACACCAACGTTAGGCCTTTAGCCTGAAGAAATGATGTAGTCGTTCATTAGGGAGCATCTACTCAATAAGTTGTTGAATATTCTCAAGAAGCAATTGATGACTCTGAGCAATACTGTTCAGTGTAAGAATGTTCGTTCCAGATCGGATTTTTGCACATGTTAGTTTATGATCTGTATCCAAGCTGTAATTGTTATTATTGAATGTTAACCCTTATCCTGCTGTGATAAAAAAATGACTCCTCAAATTTGGATCTGGATCAAATTTGACTCCTTCAGTTTGATCAAGTTTTGAAAAATTATGGACATAGTGTCAAACAGTTTGGATCCTGATGCGACTCCGAGTTACTCGGCATCTCATCCGGATCCAATATATGTGCAAATGTAAGTCAGATCACGAAAGGCGTGACGAGAGTTAACTTACAGAGCGATACTGGCAAATCATTGTTTGAATCCAGATCAGATGTTCAGTAACTTCATGTCTTATCTGGATCTAGACTGTTTGGCTCTGAATATGAGCAGAGAATAAAAACATACAACGATAATTCCAGCGGACGAACATTTGCTTGGCGTGTTAAAGGTATGAGCGTTGAACAGAGCTGTCTCCAGGTATGATAAATGGCTTTGTGAAAGATCATTCGCCTTTTCTGGGCAGCATTGGTCACAAACCTTATAAGGTTGTCACGGATGCTTAAACCCCTTTACTCCAATGCGCCTTTTAACGCATTTGCACATATAGTGAACCCATATCAGACGATTCTTGTTGGGACCGTCTTATTAGGGTCTGCTCCGTTTACTTGGGGAATATCTATACGTTGTTGTTTCTGCCACGACAAACATTCACTGTGTTCATATGGATCTTTTTGAGAATGATGATGTCATTTTTTTTCATGAATATACATAAAGTAATTTAATTTTTCTGTTATTAATTGTAACGAACTTATTTATGTGTTTACCCTTAATCTCATTAAGATGGTCGTTTTGGCAACTTTTCAAACAGAGTAGACCTAGATCAGGCATCTCTTGTAGGAGCTGTCCAATCAGGATATGCCATGTTTGTTTATGGAAGCATAATTACGAAGTTTCTGTCACAAGTTTCTGTCACAAGTTTCTGTCAAAAGTTTCTGTCGCAAGTTTCTGTCAAAGGGTTCGTGCGCGGCTGTATTGTCTGCTATCTGAAAGTGTACAGAAAACCGCAGTGTTGCATGATGAGTGATAAAAAGTGACAAACCCGTGATTTCAGAAAGGTTGCTGAATTGTATAGTTACTGTTTGTTTATATCATATTAAAGTTGCACATTATATTGATTACGAAAACTAAAATTATAGGTATAGTAGAACCCCTTTTTACCGGACGTTAAATATAGTTTATATATCGGTCTTGGATACAGATGGTAGCTTATGCAGGCTGAACGGCATGCAGAAAGCTACTCTGGGAGTTTTCTGCATGACCTTTACAATGCATTAAGCAACCTACTGCCTAAAAGTATCTAAGTTCTTCTCTACTAGAATTCCGGTTGAGAGATGTTTTACTGCATTACTATCATGATCTGTAGTCATACTACAGACAAAGTTTTGGCGGTCTACATTCATTGCAATTCTTATCTGCATTGTTGCTGACGTAAAAAAACAACAAGATACATTGTATAATATGGCGTCTTATAATGTCAAAAACACGTTTTGTCAAGACATAGCATACCGTTGAAACATATGTGTGGTACTTATATGTTGCAATATGTACAACAATGTTGGTGTGCGAAACACGTGCAATACATGACACCCAAACTGTTTGCAAACTTATTCAAGTAAACTTAACCCTTCGCTTGCTATTCACGTCAATATACCTACCAATAAATAGTGAAGACCCAGATAAGACAGCTCCTGCAGGAACTGTCTAGGGTCTGCCCTATTTACAAATTGATTGTGCAACCAGTGCACTCCACAGCAGTGATTGCACAGCGAAATACTTGTACACAGTGAAGATATATGTAATTATACAACATGGCAAGGGTAAAGAAGGAGAAATGCATTTTAAAATTCAGCAAGCGAAGGATTAAAATGCAACGAGAGTTTGAGCCGTCGAATGATTCACTACAAGATAATGTTTAATTCTTTCCTTCATATAAACGTCTTTTTTTACGCCTTTGCAAACAGAGCAGACCCAGACCAGACGGCTGATCAGGGTTAGCTTTGTATGCTTATTAATCTGATTCAAGTTTTTGTCACAGCCAAAATATGTCCCTAAAAAATTTACATTGTACAAATTCAGCTAATAAAGATTATGTCATTATTTCTTACATAATTAAACAGGTTGATGTACTGCTAACTGTCCTCAATATGTCAAGGGTTACAATGGCTATACAGTTCATGTTAACTCTTTCGCTGCCAAATTTTGTCGTCTGCAAACTTTGTCGTCTGCTGCAATTTCCATTGTCTATTTTTCTTCATTTACTTTCTCAAGAACAGTCACAGTAACAAACAGTTACTCGGCGTCTCATCTGGATCCAAACTGTTTGCATAGGTAATCGTAGATGCGACATTGGCAGCGAAAGAGTTCAACAGACGCCTGTTTTCAGAAACATACACCATAAAACATCTCTAAAATGAGCAAAGTAAAGAAGCTCGATCCTTGGTTTTAGGACAGGTGGTAGCTTAATGCAGGATGAAATATTACTCAAAGCTCCTGCAAAAGCTTTCGAATTACTTTACTTTCACTCCGCATTAAGATTTATCTTTTTTAATGGTCGCTTTAAATAGCTATGGTCTGCAGTACAGTATAACAAGTTATTGAAATGCTGACTAAACGAACTTCCTCAAAGCGTATTACTCATCTAGGGCAATTTTTGTCACCATGCACTCTGTGACAGTTTGTATTTTTAATATTTAAGTTCACACTGCCAAGAATTTGAATATGTCAAAACCGACACAAATTAAAATTCCGCTGTCATGGTTTTACGTTCAATTGTTGGCGTTCTGTAACGTATCTTTGGTACACTAATCTTTAAACTTATCTTGGTAACCTTTGAAAATACATATGATTAGGTCCAGATTTTATTCATTTTGAAAAGTAAGGGAGAAAAAATCAAGCTATATACCTTACGCTGACGACCACTTGCATGCCCATGTTGAATGTTGCGATCGTCGAATGTTAAAACTTGCGATAAATTCAGTCGCACGATTAGTGAAACGAGTCTTGGTGTTTTGCAAACTGCCTCAGTATCTAGTTTCTCTTCACACTTTGAGTGATTTGTGGTAGCATACAAGTACAGTAAAACTCCTCTAATACGACCACCAAAATGGGCATAGTTCAAAGTGGCAAAGGCAGGTGGTAGCTTAATGCAGGGCGAAAGTTATGCAGAAAGCTTTCTGCATAACTTTCGTCCTACATTAGGCAACCACCTGCTTATGAAGACAGCCATGTTTGTTTATTAAGTGGTCGCATTAGAGGGGTTTTACTGTATATGCAAACAGTTTGAATCCAGATGAGGCACCAAGAAACTTTGCCTCTTATCAGGATGCTAATTGTTTGACATTTCTGATGCCCCTTCTTTTTGCTAAAAGAAAAAGAACAAAACTCATTTTACAGAAAATTTGCATGCTACACTTATTAAGGAACCATGTTTAACCTCACCAAGGTATTTCCTTGTCATCCATTCTGTCATAATTACTTATAAAAATACTATAAATACACACTATGAAAGTGTAATTGTTTACAGATAGTAAACATAAGCGACTGAGGTCATCTTATTATAGTTTCCGTCAACTTTAAATAAATTTCGCATACAAACCCTCGTCCAGCTGTAACAAGAAGTGGTGACCGTATAAATACTTGCATTTTTTGTATTTAGAAATGTACGTGCACTATGCCTGTTGTATCATGAAAAACAATCTAGATAGAATTTTTTCTAAACTCATTAACAAAGACTTATTGTGCGATAAAGAGATAAACGGTTTTGAATTTTAATCACAGTTTAGTTTGTTTATATATATTCAGGAATGAAATGGTATCGCATCCATTTATTCTGTTTAACGCAAGTGGAAAAAATAAATTCTGCGTGTATATGCTAACATGTAGTAGCAACTATTTTCGGCCATACGATACTTAGTTAGACGTACCCCTGTGTCATGTTGTTTCATTGGTTGTTTTCTAAGCTAAGATCCGAACTCTGATAACTTGAACTTCGGGATAACTCGAAGTAAAAGTTCGGTCCCTCCAACATTTACAGTATGTACAGAGTTGTTATAAAATGTATGACTATGCAAATCTAGAAAAAAAATGTGACAGCTTAATGCAGTTCTAAAGTAATGCCGGAATATCCCACACGAGCTTTCAACATGACTTTCGACCTGAATTAAGCTGTGAACTGGAGAAATTGTTCACATTATAAATCGGATGACTCGAACTTTTTAACTCGAAATAATTTGCGTGGTCCCTTGAAATTCGAGATATTGAAATCCATCTGTATACATGTATTAAAATCAACACTCGTACGCAAAATTAATTGTTTTCTGCCTTCCAATTATCGCTACACTTCATGAATATTAATATAAAAATAGTGTTAGCATTAATTGTTACATGAACTTTTGTAATGGTACAGTGCTCCCTCCCTACAACGACCCTCTCAATAACGATTCCCTCCTTACAACAACGCATGTCACTGTTTCCGAAACAACAAGGCTCCAGAAACAACCTTTTTCCATCGTATTTTCTTTATGCCTCCATCAAACCCTATGTTGTGACCACTCTTTAGAATCATCACTTTGTGACGATTCTAAAGAGTGGTCACAACATAGGGTTTAATTGAGGCATAACGGTTTTAGTTCTCGAAATACACCTTATCTGGGGATCTGCAAACAAGCTAATTATGTTTGATTTTCCCTCCCTATAACAACTCCCTCTGAACAACACATACACTATTCGTATCCCAAAGGGTGTCGTTGTAGAGAGGGAGCACTGTATCTTAACATTTGCATTTTTTAACATGGCAAAGACCTATATTATTTCATAAGCAAACATGACAGACCTTGATCAGACGGCTCCTACAGTAATCATACTATCTGGGTTTACACTGTTTGCCAAGGCGTAAAAGGGCGTATATATGGAGTAACTGGATATTTCCAGCTTAGCTGTATTATTTTCTAACTATAGGTCAAGTGGCAAAAGGTTTGAATCCTTGTGAGACGCCTCACCAGAGACATATACAGTAGAACCCCTCTAATGCGACCGCTTAATGAATAAACACGGGCGTCTTTATAAGCAGGTGGTTGCTTAATGCAGGACAAAAGTAATGCAGAAAGCTCCTCTATGAGCTTTCTACGTTACTTTTATCCTGCATTAAGCTACCACCTGCATCTAGCACCCAGAATTATACCACTTTTAGGTGGTCGCATTAGCGGGGTTTTACTGTACACATATGTATGTATATGTCTCTGGTTTCACCTAGATGTAAGTTGTTTGCATTCAATATCCAAGTCATGGTCAGCAGACTGAGAGTAATGGTTGAAATATAACAAACAATTATTCCAATAATTAAGGGAAGGGTTAAGATCCTGGAGAAGGGTCGAAGTACTGGACTTCATATGTAGGTCACAAGCCGGTCAGTAACTGCTTGCTTACATGCCGTTCACCAACTGCTTACGTACATGTCGGTTAGTACCTGCTGTTCAGCTGCGCAAATTACAGCTTAATATGTCAATGAATGCATGATGACACAACCACAAGTTAATTTGTTAATCTGACCAGAACATGTAAAAATCCAAAACATATCGTGTCATTTTCGACAGTGATCAACGGTTGATTTATGTGCCACTAATGAAAGAAGACCAGTGCGTGCAAAACGAGGCGAAGAAGACAATGCTGGGTGTTGTTGTCCGCGAGATAGGAGCATGCAGTGCAGATATAATATCGGTGTAGGGTGCAATCTTAGTTAACCCTTTCCCAGTTCTATGTTTATTCTAAATGTCAATACCTACTGAATATGCATGGACAAAATAGCTGTAATGAAATATGGAAGGTGAGACATCGTAGCCATTCTAGAAAGTAAAGAAACAGGTCTATCAAAATCCATTACCAAACAGAGCAGACCCTGGTCAGACGGCTCCTATAGGAGCCGTCTTATCTGGGTCTACTCTGCAAATTCGTGAAACCACGTTTATATGAAGGAAGGGATTAACTTTTACCTGGTAGATGCGCGTTTTGATGCCTTTGCAAACAATGTAGACCCAGATCAGACAGCTCCTGTAGGAACCGTCTGATCATCTGGAGTCCTCTCTATTTGTTTGTCGAATTATACAGTTTCTACCATGGCTAGTCTTTCCTGCGTCCATGTGCCGTTAAAAACATTCATCTGACTAATATTTATGATGATGTCATTATTTCTTACATGGATATTTATCAGGGAAAGGGTTAACCTTATGCATACTGAGCAAATTGGCATCTGCAAAAGATCGTCTCTTACTTCAAATCTTAAAGTATAAATGTCTTTCATTTATTTTCAGAATCAGTATCAACATCAGAATTTGAAACAATGTGGGTTCTAATGAGACAATTGGTTACGCTTCCTCTCATCTGCATCCAAACTGTTTCCAAAGGTTATCAAAAATGTCATAGGCATCGTTCAACAGGTTGAATACAAAAGACAGCATTGTTTCCCGCTTAATTATTCTCCAGTTTTCATAAATTATCCATTAATCTAATAGATGTGATACAGCAAAATCTCTCTTCATAAATTATAGACTTGAAATATTACAACCTTGAAAATAAATCTAAAGCGGGGGTGTTAGGTATTGTTGCAGAAGTGGAGTTTCGATCCATATATGTGTACCATTGAACTTTGACACCTGACCTGCGACCTTGATGGTGTTTGAAAACAGCATGTTAGTTTCACAGACAAAAACAACAAATTAATAAAAACATGACTTGTACAAAACAGGGATGAACAAAATGATATTTATTTTATTACATATACATCTGAAAGCAAAGACAGGAATGAAAATGAAGATAATCGTTTTTGTCTTGAAAACCAATCAAATCGTCGGCGAAAGTAAACATTTTGTGTACGTTGGTATTTAATTGCCGAACCTCTGGTTGACACTGTGTAACAAGAAAGTGTACCTATTTTTCAGATCCTGGTCAAGAATTGATTGATACTGATCAGTATTTACATTAGAGATGTGAAGTTCGAATCTACAATACGTGCTAAAGCTCGCCCGACACACTCTCAGGTCGTGAAGCATTCTCCACATGTATTGCTGAATTTGTTTGTTCTTCTTACAGTAAAGTCTAGCTATTACAACCATTCAAAAGAACTCTAGTTCTGGACTTTTTAACCCTTTCCCTCATATAAACGTGTTTTCACGCATTTGCAAACAGAGTAAACCCAAATCAGACGTCTCCTAGAGGAGCCGTCTGATCTGTTTGCTAATGGAATTAGATGTTTATTTGCTTTGTGAAATGGCTACAATATTCCACCTTCTATATTTCGTTATAATTATTTTGTCAATGAATA
Organism: Azorinus chamasolen; assembly: GCA_963576725.1. Classification (NCBI taxonomy): domain Eukaryota; kingdom Metazoa; phylum Mollusca; class Bivalvia; order Cardiida; family Solecurtidae; genus Azorinus; species Azorinus chamasolen. Next base: position 25,611,001 of record OY755235.1, on the reverse strand, counting down.
TTCACTAGGTATTCAAATTTGTAAACGCATAGAACAGGGAAAGGGTTAAACAGATGATAGCTTAATGCCGGATAAATGTCAAGCAGAAAGCTCCTAGATCTAGATCTATATGAGCTCTCTGTGTCACGTTTGTCCTTCCTTAAGCATCCACATGCACCTGCTGTTACAGTCTCGTATGTTTATAAATTATGTTGTAACATTAGCGAGACTCTATTGTGTTATACAGTAAATTTCTGGTCCAGTTAATGAGCTGTCCCATGGCTCGTTCGGTGTAAGTACATTGCAAACAGTGTAGATTTAGATCCTATATCATGTATGTAATATCGCACCAGATCATGATACTACTTATCAGAGTAGCAAATTGGCAAACAGCTAGGATCCAGATCCAGAGTAATTTGGCACCTCATCAAAACCCATGCTGTTTGATATTACCTCAATAGTTTGACCGAATCGAAGGCTTGATCCACTCGGAAATAATCAAAATTGCACCGATTCAACTTCAAGGTGACGTTTTGTCAAAACGGCAAGGTTAATAGCTCATTCAATCCTACTGATACTGACGCCTATGTAAAAGTCACTTCTTGAAACCATTGTGATAAATAGACCATTTGCTCCATAGGAGCAAATGGTCTATTTATCACAACGGTTTCAAAACTACTCAATTATAAAATTTCCCTTTCTCTAGTAAGTGCTCCTTTTCTGTAGATTTATTCAAAGAGATTGAGTCTAAAAATAGTCTAGGGGGATGGGTTAATTAAGCGACTACTAAGTTTTGTTGATGAAAAAGCAGGTGGCTCCTTATTGCAGGTCAAACGTAATGCAGTTCATTTGGGATATTTCGTTCTGGATCAAGCTACCGATTGCTTTTAAATCACCAGAATTTATCCTTAGTGGTCGCTTAGGGCAGGATTTACTGTACATTGTGTACTACCTGTACGTACAATAAAACCTCTCTATAACGGCCACTAAATTACATCAAGTATTTTGTGTTAAAGGCAGGTGGCTGCTTAAAGCGAGGTGAAAGTAAAACAGAACGTTCATATAGGAACGTTCTGTTTTACTTTCACCTTACTTTAAGCAGCCACCTGCCCTAAATAACAACCAATTAACACAATTTAGTGGCCGTTATAGAGAGGGTTTACTGTACACAATGGCTATTCAAATCAGTCACTAAGCGACAGGGCTGGGTCTACATTGTTTTCAGGGCAATTATAACGAGTTTGTATTTATGGAATGCTTTAAATACATGATGTGGATTTTAATATTATGAGTTCATTGTTCTGATAATAACCACAGAAAAACGGAAGGTATCTTAATATGTGGACACTGTCCGAGCATCGTGTGGCCGTATACAGACGAACACAATGAATCAATTACAGCATTATGCCCAAGATGACATATTATTGTTGAGGAATGACCATTAAAGGCATATTTAATAATACGTTCACTCTTAGTCAGTCAGAGCACAACGGTAAGTGTTGTGTTTGGGACGTACAATTTGGGTCATTTGTACATTATCATCTGCAAAAAATACAGTCTGCTATACTTATCGAAACTGTATTTTATTCCATTTCTTCTCAAATATATACAATAAAACATCTCTATAATGGCAACTAAATTACATCAAGTATTTATTCTTAAAGGCATGTGGCTGCTTAAAGCAAGGTGAAAGTAAAACAGAACGCTCCTATAGGAGCGTTCTGTTTTACTTTCACCTTGCTTTAAGCAGCCACCTGCCCTAAATACCAACTAATTAACACAATTTAGTGGCCGTTATAGAGAGGTTTTACTGTACTCAAAATGCCAAACAGTTTTTATACGCCAAACTATACTAATGATACGCCAAACTATACGACATATCGACCGGATCCAAACTATTGCATAGTTAATCACACATTCAACATTAGGGTGTAAGGAATTAAGTCACTGACCATCTTGTCGTTTTGACCTGACAATCATTCTGACACTAACATCGTTCGGCCGTTCGATAGACAGGTTATTCATGACGTCTACGGTATATTTAAGATACGAAACATATAATATATTAGCTAAAGCTTGAGATGCTACAAACAACAACAAACGTAGAAATGTATTTAACTGCGGTTTAGAAGAAGAAGAGGAAGAAGAAGGAAGGAGAAGACAAGAAGAAGAAGAATATTTTTAAACTATAGGAGGTAAAATAAAAGATGAAAAGGGAAATAAAAAAAGGGAATGTGACATAGTTGACAACGCTGATCATGTGCAAAGTAAGGACACCATACATCAACAATGTGTTTACCATGTGAAATACTGTAAAACCACGATTATTCGAAATTTTAGTGTAGCAGAATTTAGACCATTTAGGCAGGTGGCAGTTTAATGCTGGGTGACAGTCATGCAGAAAGCTCCTATGGGCGCTTTCTGCATGACTTTCACCCTGCATTAAGCTGCCGTGTGTCTTACAGATAGATAATGATACGTATTTAAATGTTCGAATAATCGACTCTGATTTTACTGCACATGTTTACGAAATATCTGACACCAAAACTTTTAGCCAAGTTCAATGCTTTACATTTCATAATTAAACCATACTGAGTGAACCCCATCCCTTACACACACCCGCTTATAAGTTGGTCTTAAACACAAAAAAAAACCTTTATTGTCTATTTTCTTCAATCATATACAGTTGAACTTCGATATCTCGAACTCGGATAACTCGAACTTCGGAATAATTCGAACTAAAAGTTCGTTCCTTCCAAAATCTTACAATACAGAATGCTCTAAAATGTATCACTACGCATATCTAGAAATACATTTCACAGCTTAATACAGTTCTACAGTAATGTTGAAAGCTCCTGCAGGAGCTTTCAGTATTACTGTAGACCTACATTAAGCTATGAACTTGAAAAATTGTCCAGATTACAAATCGGATAACTCGAACTTCTGTTATCTCGAACTAATTTATATAGTCCCTTGAAGTTCGAGATATCGAAGTTCAACTGTATGTATGATCAACGAGTCAAACAATTAAGATCCATCTAACATGCTGAATTACCGACAGCCTCCTCTGGATCAAAAATCTCTCAACAATCATAAAGTGTGCGTGTTCAAAGCGTGGCATGTTAAAAAAGGGTAATAGCAATCTGTCAATAAAAAAGAAAACTGTCCATAAATAACGTGTTTTTTGAAAATACAGTTTGATACGGTTTGGGCCATGTTATGAACTTTCCCTAAATAACCCATATGGAACGCCATTCTGCCATTCTACTAGTAATTGCTAAATACAATTTGCCAATTACTAAATGCGTATTGCTAATTGCGATATGCCAATTGCGAAATGTCAGTAGCTTAATGTCAAATGCTAAATGTTTTTGTCTTATTCGAATAAAGGAATAATAAATAAGGACTTTATGGAAGGCCGGTGTGCCATGCTAAATGCGAAATACCTGTGTTTTAGGAAAAATATAGAATCTAATTAAAACCAAATCTTAAAATGCAAACAAAAGTTTGTCTCAAAGAACATGTATACATATCTTTATCTGACTTTATGTTAACCAAAGCACTGTCTCGTGTGAAACGTGATGTTTTGGTGGTTTCAATCATTTGGCATCAAGCAAATTGCATTTAGCAAATCGCATTTAGCAAGTCGCATTTTGTATGGTGAGAGGTTCACGGAGATTGTGATATCAGTTTATGTTATTTCGACGCACGAATAAGAAGAATATATAGTACTGTACAGTAAAAACCCTCTAAACCGGAATTCTAGTAGAATAGAATTTAGATACTTTTAGGCAGGTGGCTGCTTAATGCATGGTGAAAGTCATACAGAAAGCTCCTATGGGAGCTTTCTGCATGACTTTCACCTTGCATGAAGCTGCCACCTGTCTCCTTAGGCCGATATTTATGCTAAATTTAACGTCCGGTTTAGAGAGGTTTTACTGTACGTGTACTGGAGAAATATACAGATCTCGCCTTACAAATTGACTTATCCAGTTCAACCATTCAGTACAATGGGATTAGCAATTAGTATTTAAAAGTCCCCAAAGAGCAATTGGCATTTGTCATTTAGCATTTGTCATTAAGTATTTCGTATTTTGCATTTCGCAAATCGCAGTTATCATTTAAGAAATGAATGACGTGCTTCCGGTGTTCATGAGGTTATGCAACGCATAGCTTTACGAGCAAAGTTAGTGAAGCCCGAAGGGCTTCACGTGAATCTTTGCTCGTAAAGCTATGCGTTGCATAACCTCATGAACACCGGGAGCACGTCATTCATTTCTTATATTTATATTCCATTGTATTTCTTATATTTTAACGGATTTTTAGCCGCTATCTAGGTCGTTGCCAGGTTCGTTTCTAACGTAGTAGGATTGTTGGAGATAACGCTCCTTACGTCACGTGTACATAACACGGAAGTGACGTTACGTCGCTTGGAAACAGACGTTGATTGATAGAGTTTGAATGTAGTACGCAAAGAGAGAATTGAGAGAAGTTAATTGTGAAAGAAGAAGACGTGTCAATCATCTATTCCCGTCCCATATAGGCTGTTAAAGTTGGCAATATTATGTATTCAAGCGATAATTCTCAGTAAGAAGATGCCACATTTCAAATTTTCAGGGCCGCTTGAGCGGAATTCTGGGAAAAGGAGAACCGGCTCAAACCGGTATTGAAATGAACGTTCATGGGAAAATGCAACTTTCTTTTTAGAATAAGGTTATATAAGGACGTTGCAGGGCGAATGTAAATATTTCGCATTTAGCATGGCGCACCGGCCTTCCATAGAAATTAAATAGACAGTATGGTGCAAATAAGTTTATATTAGTGATTCTGAAAAAAAAAACATTAACAAGAGGGCCATGAGGCCCCGAAGCGCTCACCTGAGATAACCCCAGGGGCGGGGCCATTTTTGACCAAGAAGTCATCATTTGTACAACATTGGTAGAGAACCACAAGGCAAAGCAGTATGCCATTAATTAAAGGTCTAAGCCTAATGGTTTCAGAGAAAAATATAAAGAAATTTTCATATTTTTCCCATGAAAAACTGATAAGCCCCAAGGCAGGGTCAAGTTTTGCCCAGAGGTCAGGGTCGTAAGTTGAACATTCTTGGCAGAGGACCACAAGCCAAGCTACACGTTTGTAGAGGACCATTAGATCATGTTACATACCAAACATCAAAGGTCTAGGCCTTACAGTTTCAGAAGATTTTTAAAGATTTTCCTATGAAAAACTGATAAGCCCTTGGGCGGGGCCATTTTTGGCCCAGGGGTCATAATTTGAACAATCTTTGTTGAGAACCATTACATCATGCTACATGCCAAATATCATAGGTCTAGGCCTAACAGTTTCAGACAAAAATATTTTTAAAGATTTTCCTATGAAAAACTGATAAGCCCTTGGGCGGGGCCATTTTCGGTCCAGGGTCACAATTTCAACAATCTTTGTAGAGGACCATTAGACCATGCTACATGCCAACTATCAAAGGTCTAGGCCTTACAGTTTCAGAGAAGAATTTTTTTTAAAGATTTTCCTATGAAAAACTGATAAGCCCTTGGGCGGGGCCATTTTTGGCCTGGGGGTCATAATATGAACAACTTTTGTAGAGGACCATTAGATCATGCTACATACCAAATATCAAAGGTCTAGGCCTTACAGTTTCAGAGAAGAAGATTTTTAAAGATTGTCCTATGAAAAACTGATAAGCCCTTGGGCGGGGCCATTTTTGGCCCGGGGGGTCATAATTTGGACAATCTTTGTAGAGGACCATTAGATCATGCTACATGCCAACTATCAAAAGTCTAGGCCTTACAGTTTCAGAGAAGAAGATTTTTAAAGATTTTCCTATGAACAACTGATAAGCCCTTGGGCAGGGCCATTTTTGGCCCGGGTGTCATAATTTGAACAATTTTTGTAAATGACTATTAGATCATGCTACATATCAAATATCAAAGGGCTAGGCCTTACAGTTTCAGAGAAGAAGATTTTTTAAAGATTTTCCTATGAAAAACTGATAAGCCCTTGGGCGGGGCCATTTTTGACCCGGGGGTCATAATTTGAACACATTTTTGTAGAGGACCATTAGATCATACTACATACCAAATATCAAAGGTCTAGGCCTTACAGTTTCAGAGAAGATTTTTAAAGATTTTCCTATGAAAAACTGATAAGCCATTGGGCGGTGCCATTTTTGGCCCGGGGTCATAATTTGAACAATCTTTGTAGAGGATCATAAGATCATGCTACATGCCAAATATCAAAAGTCTAGGCCTTACAATTTCAGAGAAGAAGATTTTTAAAGATTTTCTTATGACAAACTGATAAGCCCTAGGGCGGGGCCATTTTTGGCCCGGGAGTCATAATGTGAACAATATTTCGTTCCCCCTAACCACTGATGCTTCTGACAAAATTTGGTTAAAATCGGGTCAGTAGTTTCAGAGGAGATGTCGTTTGAAAATGTGGACGGACGACGGACGCCAGACGGATCGCGGTCACAATAGCTCACCTGAGCCTTTGGCTAAAAATAGCGCTGTTCAATACTAGTAGTGCATTTAGCAATAAGCTTTTTGTGTCACTAAAAGGCAGTGTGTAACTTAGGGATCAGTAACTTAGGGATCACTTTTCCGTCGTCTGTCTCTCTGTTCGTCACACTTTCTTTTTTTGCTGTCCTTTCTAAACTAATCGTTGTAGAGCTTTCGAATTTTACATGTGTCTTCCTCTCATTGAAAACCATTGATGTAATTAAGGTCTATCACTCTGCATGCAATATTTTTTGAGTTAGTCCCATTTGTTCTGATTTTCGTCACACTTTCTTTTTTTGGCTGTCATTCCTAAACTAATCATTATAGAGCTTTCAAATTTCACGTCTTGCTTTCATTGAGGACCATGATGTAACTAAGGTCCATAACTCTGCATGTAATACTTTTTTAGTTATTCCCCTTTGTTCTGATTTTCGCACTCCAGCATATTAACAATTTTTGTGTCAGCTGCGAGCAGGTGACACACGTGTTCCGACACTCTTGTCTCATTTACATCCATCATTTGGAACATTCCGGTTATTTCCCTAGCAATTTACAGGCATTTTAAAATGGCGCTAGTAGTGCAAACATGCATTTAG